>VXBH01004332.1:0-111782 GCA_013400035.1 Rynchops niger
TGTCCCCGCGGAGCCGCCGCGTCCGCGGGACGGCGGCGCCCCCGTGCGGTCCCAGCGCGGCACCGCGGCGAGGCCGCGGCGGAGGACGGGCCGGAGTCCTCCGGGGATGAACGGGCCGTGCATCCCGGCACAGAGGAACGTCCTTCTGCCGCCGCCTCTAACAGAGCCGGGAGGCTGCACGGACACCGCTCAGATACAAGGTGTTTCATCCCCCTCCACTGCACCCGCTCCTTGCCAGAGGAACTCTGCTGAATCGGGGCACATCTCGTGGTGACATTTCCCACCCCGGGTTCAGATTCACAGCAGCCCTTGAAGCAGACAATACTTCATCAAACAGGTGTCCCAGGCCTGCAGCCACAACCTTGCCATGGTTCAAAACTCAGCACTACAGGGAAGAAGTGCCCAAAGCCAGCCCTCTGTCCCCAAGACAGCACACTTGGGTGCATCACCCAAAGCCAGCCCTCCATCCCCAACACGGCACACTTGGGCACGTCTCACTGAGAATCCACCTACAAGGAAGATGTCCCTGGAAGCACTCATCAAGGGGGCCCGGACAGAATCCACACAATGCACTTCCTAGGCTATCTGCATTTATCCTGGCCATCCTCACATTTCAGCACGTGGGAGACAATGCACACGTTGTGCAAGACCATTGAAGTTATCACTGTACCCTCCCATGCCAGGTTATAAGATTACTAGACGGAGAAATAATTGGGATTGTGGCAGGTTAAGTTTTATTTCCTTGCATCTCTTAAGTCTGATTATGGGCACGAATACAGGATTTTCTCCAGCTGTTATCGGTCACCTGGGTCAGGTGGCATTGCATTTCCATTCTGCATCAGTGCTCAGATTGAGCGAGAAGAGTGAGATGTAGCAATTTAAGCTGAGAGGCCCTGAGGGGGGAATAATGAGAGAATCCAGGAGCTACAGAGGTCTCCTTTAGGGTTCAAGGACCAGCTCCCAGCTGGAGAAAGTAGAGGCCAAAGTCAGAACTTGAACATCATAAGTTTATCAGACTTTTCTCCCCCTCGCCTTTTCTCCTTTCATTTCTTCCCTTCCTGCCTCTCCCAGCAGTTCACTGAAGGCCTGCAGGAGGAGGGGCTCCATCAGGCCACAGAAGAGGTACAAAAGAGTACTGCCATGTTTCTGGGTCAGAGCTGAGCGTGTGAGTGGGACAGCAGAGGAGCCACATTCAAAAAGGAAGAATTAGATCTTGTTCTCCAGGACAAGAAAATAGTCCTAATCTGGGTTTTTACTGCCAAGCAACAGCTAAACATGGGAATGTTTTTAAGGGTTTAATCAGTAGGTCTTATTATTTTCCGTCCCCACACCCTAGAGATGGAAAGTGCACCAAACAGACCTTCTGAGCCCAACAAAAGCCATAACCGAAAGGCTCAAGAGAAACTTCAGCTATTTTAGAAGATTGTTCTAAAAAGTTGCGTCTCATAAAACCAATATAGGATAAAAAAAAACATAAGTATCTCTACTAGAAAAACACTGTGCCCATTTTGCCTAAATAACAATGCTTTTTTGTCCCCTTGACAACACTTCCATCACTTAGAGTCAGCATCCACAGGAGTCCTTCAGGTCTGAGGGGTGTCCCATACCAGTCTGCAGCTGCTGGGGTTACAGCTAAGAGCTGTTGCCAGGTGAGCTGTTCCTCAGTTCCAGTGTCAGACCTCAGAAGAGCAGCTCAAGCCCATGAGAGTCAGAGGGGGACAGAAGACAAGAGGATTTCCACTTGCTCTGATCTTGGCCCAACTCCAGACAACACTAGGCTTGCTCAGTCAAGTCCCACAGGCTTTTCTGAGAGACCAGAGCTGGGCAGCTCAGAGTGATAATGGTTCAGGTTCCCCTTCAACATGGACACCTGCCCTAGAGCCCGAATTATCTGGATGAAAGCCAGCTGTGGGCGAGTCTCATAACACAAGAGTCCTCAAGAACTATTCTCAAGATGTTAAGGATGTCCATCTTTGTTTCCCTATCACACAAAGCAACATGTGAAGTATACTGACGCATTAAACAATAGTACTGTTAACTAGGTGATTGTGAGAACCTTTGGTCTTGCCACCCATCATAGTTCCCCATGGTCATCAGCATCTCTAGCTCTCAGCCTAGTAAGACAATCATCCATTTACAGCCTCTTTGTAACTCCAGCTCCAAAGGGGCTATTTACATGAGTGCTCCAAGGGCTAGGAGGCTCTGTAAACCATATATATGGCTATTGTATACTTTCCATACCTATAGTGAACACTAAATTTGGCACATAACTCAAAGCATCACCACGGTAGCCCTCTCCAGATGCTGCCAGGCAGCCCCGCACTGAGATGTAATCATGATAGACAGGATTCTCTCATAAAAGACAACACAAAAAAAATGTTCTAGATGGCTCGAGCTCAACAGCCCACCATTAATCCTTTGCACATCCAGCTAGTATCCATGCTGAGTAGATGAGATGCATCCATCCATCCAGAGACGTCTGGTACAGATGAAAAGCACCCTCGCAAGTACCAGCTGGGTAAAGCACTCCGTTAGCTTGCTCCATCTCCCCAACTTCAACACCACAGTCCAGGCACCACTCCTACGCATTGTACGACTACAGCATTTGGACTCTTGCCAATCTTTGCAGGTCACAAACTTTTAAACTATCCATGCAATGTTTGTGAAGATGGCCTGTTTCTAGTGCAGCCTATCAATTCAAAGCAATGCCTGCCTTAAATACATGGCCCGATTTCAGATTTAAAACTTTAAGGGCATATGCCAGAAGATCAAATGTAATTTTAAAGAACCAAAACACACACACAACAAAAAAACCCACCATAATTCTGGATTACAAAAGCAGACTATCTTGTGTCCTCTTAGAATTTACATAAAGCAACAGAATATGCCATTCTCTAGGAGAACGGCAAGAAATACTGTGTTTATGCTGTTTCAGACACTTAATTCTTCTTGGACCTCCGCTGTTGCACCCAGCCAATACTTTGCAATTGACAACAGCTCACTATTGGGCGCTGCCATACAGTCACCTGCCAGCTTTATCTCGGAGCAGGAGAGGGCATGTGACAACCAACCCTTGAACTCTTGTTCCCCAGTTAGAAATAAGGCCTCATGACATCAGGTGGTAAGCAAAAAGACAACTTCTGCTACAAATTGCCTGCGATCCAATGTGTTCCTAAGGCAGTGGCCAGTATTTACTTCCTGTTAGGATTAGCTGCAATCGGACTACTGAAAAACAGACAAGCACATCAGCACTCCTTAAAATTAATGGGTAATAAGCAAAATAAATGAATGCTGGTTCTTCCTTATTGACATGGCTGTACCTATCCTGAGCATGCTGTAACTACCTTCTGCTCTAAGAGAACTGCAGCTCCCACGCCATGTAAAGACTCATGGTACCCTAAACCGTAAGAGGGCACACAGAGCTCTGCACAGTGACAGTCTCTGAGTATACTTAATCATCCAGCACTGGTGTTATTGTAAGAAGCACGAGCAGCTGGAGTGTACGATGTTCAAGTCTCCTCACAGATCTGCCATTGCCTTTCAGCATTGCTTTGAACAATTCAGTCAGCCAATTGCATTTATTCTCACACCCGCCCCCAAATGGACACATACCATGTATGAAGCCAGAGGACTCAATTCATTGCTACCCTTGCCTAGGACAGGGTTCCCTGCTAGATTATCCTCTGTCCATAGGTATCCGTGTTCCCACACAAGAGAACGTGGCAAAAGGCACAATCATGTCAGTGACAGGCAGGGAGAAAGGGCTGCTGGGTGGTCCTACCCCTAAATTATTTGCTGACTGCTTCCCTAGGGACTATAGCAACTGTGGCATAGACAAGAGAATCCATAAGGATGGCACTGATTTGGGTCACAGCCAGCCACTTGCAGGGGAAGAAAAAGGGAGAGGACCTTATTTTGGCATGAGGATGAGGTGCCTTCCCTGTTCTGTTGGGACCAGAACCATGTCTGGCCCCAACAGTCTACATTCTAAATTAAGGGCTACTATCCATCTGAAGAAAGGGGAAGAAAAAAAAAAAAAAAAAAAAAAAAAAGAAGGAAGCAGTAGCAAGACGAAGAGACTAGGTATTTATTCCTGGCTCACTTGCTCTTAATGGAGATAACAATACCTCACTCCTTGACAGCAAAGCAGGGAGACTTAATGCATCAAAGTTTGCCAAGTAAATTGAGATCTTTGTACAAAAGGCACTTTCGACATGCACAACTTCTGGCTTATTAAAGCAAAACAAAAACTATTCACCTTCAGGAGTGTTCAGAAATTAGGAGCCACAGTTCCCCGTGGCACAGTTCCCTGCTTGATTATTTAAGCTTGCACACATCCAAACAGCAATGCTTGACTAATTTAAATCCCTAACGTGCAAGGTGGAAAACAGTAAAGATATGCAGGACTGCTCTCTTCCACACAATTTGCCGGTCATTCTCCAGAGCCCCGCCCTGCTTCCTTTGAGCAGTGTCTTAAGTCATCAAACAAGGCATTGCATTGTAACCTTATCACATACTTCTATCTAGTATAAACGCACAGAGAAGAGAGGAAGGGTTGCAAGTAAGTGGCCTATTTAGAAAGGACCCAGAATACTTTTTGTGCAATTTTCTTCTCACTTCCCCATCCCTCCCTTCTTCTGAAATGGCAGGTAACCTGAGCAAGAGCAGTGTGCGAATTGATTTGGAGGCGATCAACACATCGGTGTTCATCTCTGGCCAGCTGCCGTGTCATTGATTGCCTCAGGATCGATCTGCAGACCATTCCTGCTCAGCACACCTGCCAAGGCAGATGGAGATGGAACAATGAAGTGAAAAGAAAATTATGTATTTGTGGTAGACACTTTCACCTCTCTCCACTTCCCCCCTGGGGAGAAGTTGAGGGACCCGGACTGATTTCAGTGCTACTTTTAGTAAGTGCTAGGAGAGAAGTCAGTACAAAAAGGGGAACAGCAGGGATCCTGCCCCCCACCCTTAGGCAAGAACCACCTACAAAAGTTAAAGAAACTAACATTTCTGCCTCTAACAGCGGCAGAGGTACAGCAGGCCAGAGTTTTGGCTGATAAATAATGTTTTTTTACAGTACTATGTTCTTGTGCACCAGCCATGGAGGATACATACAGGTTTCTGTTTGCTTATACCTCATCTAAGAGGGGTAACTAGAGTACTCCAACACATAAGCATATCACAGATACCTACTACCAGTGGCAATAATGACTGGGGCGGGGGGAACCAACCAGAAAAGCATGCTCAGGACAAGTTGCTGGAGAGACTACCTGATATCTGTTATACTTACTAAGGTAGTCTGTTGGTTGTCCTCCGTGGCAAGAAAAAACCCAGCTTCTATGTAGGGCAGATAAGTCAGAGTTTGATCAGAAATCAGGATACTGACCATGCCAGAAGTTAGTGGTGACTCAGCTTGTGTAAAATGTGCGTGCTGCTAACGTGTCCTTATTACCTCCATTTTTTCCTTTGGAATCAGGAGGTTCTGATATCACAAACCAGCAAGTTATGTCATTTTGTTCATGAGATTGTGCCCCTTCCCAATGCTGCTCTCCTAGAGATAGCAGGACTCTTTCTTGCAGGTCAAAGATTTGTTGCAGACTGTGATATGAAAGCTCTGTGAATTGGCACTTGCAAACACCTCCTGCATCAGGAAAGGGGAGAAGTTATTCACCCATGATCAGGTCTAGTGTCACATGTCAAATATCTCTACTCTGGATAACTAAGTTTACAATAACCCATTTCTACTGTCTTTTTTTTTTTTTTTTTCCTTGTTTGGAAAGGTTCAGGTTCAGATTGATTCACTACCTTCATTTGCAAAACCCTGCGCGGATTCTGGCAACATTTTTCCAAAATCACTTCAGAACCCAACTCCCACTATCAACAACAGCCAGTGATTCTCAAAAGACCTGGTTTCTTGCATCACTTTTGAAAATGGGTATTAGGCTCCTAAATCAACCGTAATGCACTGCACATAACACCTAACTGAATAGGAAGGCTTAGATGCCAGAGTACAGAAACAGTCTTCAAGCAAAAAAATGCTTTAATAAGAAAGAATCATTCTAGGTTATTGTAAGATGCTTTGAATGCAACCTCAGACTCAGTAAATTTCTAATCTGCAGACTGCTGAAAGGAGGAAATTATAATCCATAGCATCAGTTTCTGCTTGGCACATTTTATCTTTTCTCCCTTATACATCTGCTATAAGTCACTGTTGGAAACAAAATATTGGGTTAGAAGGGAGTTTGGTTTGACATTGTAGAGACATTCCTATGCTCTTGTCATTTGGGAAACTTAATTTTCACAACATGTGTGAAATAGGTGTTATTTTTTCTTCTTAAAGAGTTTGGAGAAACAGGCAGAGTAATTAAAGGTTACACTTTCAGATACTGTCACTATTATAGTTATTACACAATACAGTCATACTATTACAGTCACCACAGTGTTGTGTTCCTCTGGTTTCGGTTTTGTCAGTTGGAGACACTTGCTTTCTAATTTTTAGGTACACTGCAGGCTTCTAGTGAAATTCGTGTCTGAGTAGACATCTATTTAAAAGTGCTAGGTAACCTTTGTTTTTTCATCCCATTTTCAGAAGAACTCAACTTACATCTAAGCACTGCCAAACAAAACAACCTGGTACCAGAAACTGACAAGCAATTTACAGGACCTTTTGTGTGTAACAGAACCTGCTGAATGAAGAGAAACTTTAAAAGCTGCAGAACTATCACAGAGTTTTATAAAGGCCCTGCCTTCAGAAACCAAATCCATTTTAACAGTGGCTGGTTATCCCAAAAATATGTTACTCCGTACACTCATTGTTTGGGTTTTACACCACCCAGGGCTATTGAGAGACAGGGCACAAGGACTCCCTGCCCATACTGACATTTTGAGTTGCAGCCAGGGGACAGAGCTGCTAGAGCAAACATTGCCACAGGACTCATACTGCCTTCTTGTCACAGGTAGGAATAAGGGCTTCATCTAACCATGCTTCAGATATGAATATAAGTATGTATAGTATATACTTACACACATGTTTATGGGGGTGTATATATACCCACACATATACACGTATGTGGGAGTAGCCCACCCATAAGCTGCTGTCTACTTTAGAGGCCAAGAAAAAAGCCTCCTCTTGGATATGTAACTCAACCTAATTGAAGGGAAAATGTAGCATGCTCTAGAAGTATTTCCCCCCTCCCCCCATTTACTATACAGGGAATTTAGATAATAAGCCCAGTTATCAATACCTATAAGCCAGGTGCCCACATTTAGTCAAGCGAGTTCCATCCTTTTAGGCTCTTCTAAGGTAATAGGTGATGACAATTTTATTCTCTGAAACCAATTTCCAGGCAGCATGTCACAATAACCATTCTTTCTGCCCACCTTTTCCCCTTCAGGCTCTTCTTGATCCTTTCCACCCCACGCAGATTACGAAGGTAGCGTTCCTTGCCTTTTGCCCCAGTCATTTTACTCTGTGCTTTGAATTCCTCTAACATCCCCCACTGTTTCATCACATCAAGAGCCTTGTTCTGAGCTTCCAGCTTCCCCTCCCCACTTATTCATCCTTGTTTCTTACCATACAGCCCCAGCACCCTCAGTTCTGTTACTAACTCATTATCAGCGTCACACACAAATAGCCACATGCCCAGAAGGTCCTCCCTCACCTTTGGCCCCTCCATAAACTGATCTGTAAAGCCCCATTCTTCCTCCACAACATAATATAGGACTCATTGCTTTTGTGACATCCACAAGAAACTGATAATGAAGCCAATAATGAAGATGTTATTGACTATTTAGGAACAATCAGTCCATATTACACAAAGTTTATACACAGCACGTAAAACAAAGAGAGTAACTGCACACAGTGATAAGTGATTTAGAATGTCTCATTTTTCTGAGCTAAGAAAAAAAAACCCCAACAAACACCTGTGCTAAGCATTTATCTTCTGAAAGAAGAAAAATACATCTGGACACCAAAAACATCCAAGGTGACCCCACAATGATTTTGAAAAGTCTCAGTTACAGCAACTATTTTGAAAAGAGGAAAAAAGAACACACTTCAGAGTACCACCTTTTCTCCATTGGTTGTATGTCATACACCTACTGGACTGAGTTGCAGACACATGCAGTAGGAATGAATAAACCCTTAAATTTAGTTTCTCAAAAATAAATTGCAAAGTCATGATTTCAGCTTTCCTCAGTTCCAGTGGGTTGCCAACTATCCCCTGGGTTTTTCCTGAAATTTGGAGAAGAACTTTGTGAAGAATAACTAACCTGAAGACAAAGGAGACTTCAGAGGAGGCTGGAAGACAAGAAGCATTTTGAAGATGGGTTCTGATAGAAAATACTTGAAGGTGGCCAGCCCAAAAGGCAAAGAAATGTGTTCACCACTTCTCTCCACAACAGGATGCTGCTGCATGCACCAACTGGAACACAGCTTCCTTTATCCTGGCAGCTGGTGTATACTGATATAAATATATTTTAATTTTTTTTTCTTTCAGTCCAGCATATTAGAAAGGTTAACACTCCTCTCCAAACCCAGGTCTAGATGTACAACCGCAGTCCTGCTACAAACACAGCAACATTAAGAACACCACACTTACAAACGGGCAGCTTCTCCACTGACACATTATAGAGTGAAGAAGCACACTTGAGCATTGACACAAACTTCAAATTAATAAGTAGCTCTGCATAGACTTCCTCCGTGGCTCTCATTAGACTTGGTATTTTGGTGTATTTTTGGTGCTCTACGGAAGAGTTATTTATAGCGTTGATGTTCCAAGAAATATGGTCTGTGCCATAAGCTTTTGTTTCCTGCCAGAAAAGAGGTAGTCTTTCCAAAATGAAAAAGAAGTAACTTTCTGACATTTGGAGCTTTAGCTGTGGAATAGAAACTAATTTTTACAAATAATCAATCCCATCAAATGTAGTTGCTTTGATCTCATTTCAGAATACATTTAGTATGAAATACATTCATCCTATGAAATAGAAGAAAGCAAGCATGGCTGGGTGAATCATGATGGGGTTGTGAAACAGAGGGAGTTCACTTTGTCCTTTGTGATAGGGAAATCTTTACTAGTCTCCCCCTTCATTCCAGTCATCTCTAGAGTGAAGCAGATCATGGTGGGCTGGTAATTTCCAAAACTAGAAGCTCCTTGCACACTCCTGCTGTCTCTTCAGAAGGGAAAAGGTTTTGAGAAATCTTGTCTCCTCCCTCACTGCAAAAATACATAGCCTGATGGCCTCCTCTGTTCTCTGTGTATCTTGTATTAAGCTGACTTGCAACGTACCAGGACATCAGAAAGAAATCCCTGAGCCCCTCTACTTCTATGATGGCTTGTTTCTCAAAGCTATTTGTAAAGTTGAAAGCTAACCACAGAAGAGAAATATATTCATGTAGGGACTCTGCAGATAATCTACTGAAAAACAGCTTGAACCTGGTAGTTGTAAGGGGTGTGAAGGAAGGGTTAACTTTAGAGGGAGAGGAAGTGAGCTCTCACTTTTTTTTTTTTAATAGTCCAGCTCTCCATGGCAGGAATCTCTTTCTCCTTACAGATATAGCTCTGATTGATGCAGATTATTTCTGTGTTCAGCCATGTCCACACACAAGAGGTAGGGCTTCAGTTGTACCACAAAAGACCCTGTGAAGACAGTTAGGCCATTGATAGACAAATTCTTTTCAGTCCAACTGAGGACAATGCTGCTGTGAACCGCTCCTCCTCATCCACCCTTCTGCCAGGAGAGGAGATCAGATGTTCACTTTCTAATGCATGTCAGACAACAACAACAAAATCAGCTGGGTGAGTTCAAGCCAGCTGTTTGAACTGGTTAGGCTAAACTGGCTCCTTTTGCTTGAAGTGGATGAAAGAGGACGGTTGACGCTGATGCCTCTGCTGCCTCTACAGGTCTGCCAGCCACCTCCAGCAGCGATCAGCAGGTGAGGGCAAGTATTGCCTTTGGCCAGCATAGAGGGAGCCAGGAGAGGGCACCTCGCCATGGCTTTGCACTGCTCAGGGACATTAATCCCTTTTAGCTATTCCTATGAAAGAATAAGGATCAGCAAAGTGGAAACAGGGCACTTTTGCACCAACATTTCTACTTCCACATAAAGGTTTATATCTGTTAAATTATTTGGATAAAAGAAACAAAAAATAAATCACCTTAAGTTTATTCTTAAACTTTCATGCCATCTCACACATTTGTACAAGAACACCAGCCCAAGATAACATCTTTGAGATGAGTTAACTAATAGAAAACACAATATCTTACTTAAGCAACCTATTTTATGCGTAGGTAGTTAATTAACATTCACTATTTCTTTGAATCTTCTTCAGTTTCACTTAAACTTTTGCAGGATATGGGCCAGTCATTAAAGCTTTACTGTAAGTATTGAGTATTTCATGCAAAGAGAAGAGACTAGAGAGCATCTGTGCACTGTGCTACTTCTTAAAATTCTGCATAATATTAATTATGAATTATTCAGCTTGTGAAAGGTATGTCACAGGAGTTACATGCTGTTGCTTCTACTCCTTAAATGGACTAGTGTAACTCTGATAAGGATCTAATTGAAATCAGTCCATTGCTTAAGGTTATCTAGATAGTTTCATGCACTACACTGAATCATGGCTTATGTGAGCTCACCTTGTTGTATGATACATACCAATCCTATTAATAAACTTAGTCTTGATTCCTTGCATCTAGTATCTATGATCCAAACCCATATTTTTCATCTACAAATGCAAGCAAAAGGCATAGACATATATACTACTCAAGCAGGCCAATCTTCTATTTTTTAAATATTCTTTATGAAGAATTAAGGTTTTGAAAGCTGGGCACTAGACACAGGTGTTCAGAGTTATCATAATGTAACTGACATTGAAAACTTGTCTCTTGGATGTATAAGGGAAGGCTTAAGTCAAATGTTTGGAAAACGGATTTAGAAACCCAGTATGCAGAAGCAGCTCTATAGCACCTGACGAAAATATTCAACTCCTCACAGCTCTCTCACATTTCTTTTTTCCATTCACCTTCCACTGTCTTCTAGTGGTTAAAAGGGAAAGGGTTTAGCATTTTGGAATAGATAGAGATGTATATCACAGAAAATTCTGGATAATTGTTGACTGGAATGGAATAACTACTCAGATGACACAGAATCAGCCACAGGTTTGTCTTTGCTGAACACAGTGGATTTGAAATTGATCTCAAAGAGGTAGGCAGTCGGTAAACCCGAATACCTGGAGCCAGGAGGAAAAGCACGAAATAAAAAGATAAAAACCTATTCTTTAATCTAGGAACAACCCTAGTAGATATCAAAGTCACATGTGACTAAACTTCAAGCTCTTCTATCAATAAGATCAAGAGTAGTAACATGACTGCTACCAAAAAGTGCGGGAGAATAATAATGCTGATACTTCATAAGTCTAAGCCCACACACCACTGATGTGCTAAATTCAAAGCCAGGAACTCCATTCTTCCTACTTGGTGTATTTCTTGAGCCTGAACAGCACATCCCTATTCTATGGTGTCTGAACTATTTTTTTGTTGTTTGACTGTAAAAGAGAACTTTCAGTTCATGCCCAGAGTTTTAACCAAGGCAGTGAAACCTACCCAAGTTAGAATCTCAAATAACAACCAAGAAATGAAAACTCTCTCACCTACTTTGGGATGTTAGCACCAAAGCATAACAATGGCACATAACAGGTCAGCATCAGCTGTTCTGCTGAGAGCATTGTAACAGATAAAATGGGAAAGTGGTGAATAGCAAAGAGAGTGGGATTTGGAGCCGCTGCGGGGAAAAAAAGAAAAGAAACAGAAGAAAGGAAGGGAAATATACAGTGGTCCTAGAAGAGGGCATATTTTCCTACAGAACAGGGCTATAACAAGCCTCTAGACAGAGAGGAAATAGGATTATCACTACAATAGTGCACTATGACAATTAGTCTTTGTGAACTCCTTCCACTGACATCAGCGGCAGTGCCATTGCAGGCTGCAGAAGAAGAGTTTTACAGTTTCACATTAGCCTACAGATCAAAACAAGAAGCACAACTCGGCGTTCTGCACCAGATTACTTTTGACTCACCAATTTAGACAGATCCCTGCATTACTAAACCCACAAGAATCTGAGGAACAAAGTAAAAGAGATGCCATTTCAGCAAAACAAACCAAAACATCTACATTTTGAAGTATAAACTGTTTGAGGCTTGTCTGGTGAAAATTTTAACATGTTTTTTTACAGTTAACGACACCTGTGACTGGAATGAGTTACTGTGCATCACACAAATTCCATCATGTTCCACCACTGAGAGGCCTGTACATGCTCAGACTGAAGGAGGAATGTTTCATATCTACATAGTTTAGCAGGAAAACTCAAGACACTCAAACTATTTGAGCTAAGGAAATAGGCCAACACTGACTTTTGCAGGTTGCTTTTCTTTGAAAGTTTGAGTCTCTTGGCAAACGCATCAAGAAAAATAGAAAGAAACTGCATTAAACTGAGTTCTGTTGTTAGGATTTAAACCTAAAAAAGTACTGGCAAAAATAAAGGGCTGATCTCAGCACTCCAAAAATTCAGAGAGGTGGGAGAAATGAGTGCAGGAAGGGGTGAAATGTAGGTCAGAGGATGGTGTCTGAAAAGCACATAGGAAAAGCAGAAGTTTAAAACTGTTTATAACCTAACAGCTGAAAATGAGGCCTGTAACAAGTAGCTCTAGAAAGCAGACAGTCTCTGAAACCTTTTCTAGCGCTTGAGTGGCAGCCGAGACTGCAGATAACAGTATAACAGTTAAATCACAATTTAACAACTGTAGATCTTAAGATACATATCAAGCCTGTCTTTATGGCAAGCGTTTTACCGTAGGTGGACAGTGACAGCCACCCTAGTGCTCACCAGCTCTCCCTTCACCCACACCTTGCTCAGCCCTGGGGAAGCAGCCATGTAAGGCCTGTCTGAAAGAGCCTTCAGCTGCCAGTTGATGAGCCCTCTTCCCCCATGGAGTCTTTGGCCAAGATGCAACCTGAATCCAGAGCAAAGCAGAAATACAAGCTTGTTGAAACTCTTCTCAGTGCTCAGGTATCCATTAGCAAGTCCAGCCGCCTTCATCATCTGCCTTCAAGCACAGTACCTTCCATTTTCTTCCTTATCTCTCTGTCTTGTAGTATATTCTTGCCAAGGCAAGTCAGCACACTGCAGTAATATGTCCAACATGTCCCTGACCTTCTCCTGTTCGCTGTTTCTTTTTGTACACTGTGTCACCTTTTCTGTTCACTTTCTGAATTCTACCGTCACTAAGGGCTGTCTCCACAGCACCACTCCAGTGCACAGCATGGCACCAGCAGAGATAAGCTATATCAGAAAATACAACAAAGGATGGATAACGATTATAAGACAGTTTTATGGCTAGAGAGTTCTATAAACAGAATATGTCATAACTGTATTAGAGATGGACTTTATATGGGGTGAAGGTGAACCCATTAACTGCTTGATTACATCACTAGTCAACAGCAGGATAACCATTATCTCGTGGGCATAACAGTGCAGTATTTTTTTTTTTATTTTTTTTTTTACAGGTACACTGGATACATTCAGTTGCAAAAACAGGACTTTCAATTTCATTTCTGAAAGGTAGTAACAGGGCTCAAATCAAAGTATAGTTCATATTTTCCAGCTTCCTCTATAATCAGAGACCCCTATTACTGTGCTTCTGGAAAACTTGTCTGCTTTTACATCGCATTTCCAAACAGGTGTACCTGTCACTTAAAGAATGTTAATTAAGATGGATCCATTGTGAGTTCAGAGTACTTTTTGTCTAAGCTTGATAAATTTATCACAGACAGCCTTAACAATACATAACGAGTTATATCTGCACTTTCTGCAAGTCTGTGCAATTAATTTTCTATTTGTGAAAGGAAATGGAAAATGAAATATTGTGCCCTTTCTAATGCAGAGGCAGATGTAATGAATGGCTTTGGCAAACAGTTGTCAAAGTATGTTAACTAGCATCTACAAATCTTTTCCTTCACCAATAACAGTTTTAGGGCCCACAATAATTTACCTCCCTTTTTTGTCATACCAATATGGCATACTGAATCCGATGTATCTAGATAAAAGAAACATAATTGAACTCAAGTTCCAAACCGATTGTCTTCATTTTTTAACCACTGGCTTAAGAGATCCCAATTGCAGATTAAAATCCACAAAGAGCTCTTCTCAGTGTTCCCACTGAAGAACGATACTCTCACCAGAAATCTGATAGGCAAGCACTTGAACAGAAGTCTTTCCAGTTATGGAAGAGGCTGCCAACACATACTGATCGCTCTTCTTACAAATGGAACAATCACTGTATCCTGCACCTCTTGTCAGCATCCTTTCTTTGGGTGGGGACTGGAGCACCCATACACCTTGCATCTGGACTTTGGAATGGGCTTCAATACCTTTAAGCCTTACCTGTAGTGTCAGAAAATATCCATATAAAACTCTTGCAAACAGAGCATCCCATCCTGCTTCCAGGCTGTCACACAATTTGCCACAGCTTTCAATTATTCCATTAATTCAAATGGTGAATATCCATAAGGCAAACCTAAAGAGCCTGGCTCCTGTCATCTTCAAAACATGGGAAATTATTCACCAAAACCCACATGAGTTTGCCAACTTTAAGCTTTGAAAGGTTAAGAGAACTTAAGATAAAGATCACCAGTAATTCCTTGAGTTTGGCCCTTTGGGGCATTCTGAAATTATTGGGGCATTACATGACCGCATACTACTCTATCCCCACCATCAGATTTCTCTTTTATTCATGAGCTGTGGAAGCAAAGCATGGGTTCAAAGCCTAAGGTTCTTCCATCCTTTCACTTGATTAAGGCCAATTAATGCTGCCCTGAAAACAGCTACTATCCCAAATTTACCACAGAATTACTCTGTTAGGCAACTTGTAGTAACAGCACAGCAAAATTAAAGTGTTAATATATTTTTTTATAAAATTATCATTTTATATATTTTATGTACCTGTAGGAAGAAATGAGGTGGGTGCAATGGCAAGGAGGACCCAAAACACATAACTATTTAATGAAAAGTTGCATCATACTTGTTACTAACAAGAGGCCTGAATTAAAGTTCTCTAAGCGGTTTTGACTCTGGCTTTTTCTACCTTTGGAGGCCTTAGAGCTTTCCTAAACTCTTAAAACAACTGTTTTTAAATTTTGGGTATATGTTATGTTAGTTGAATGCAAAACAGCAAGGCTAAGTGATTTCTAAAGCCTGAAATAGTACAGCAGTCAAGGACAAAGCAACAGTGCACAAAAAGAAAGTGACACTAAATTGCTCATGGGTCATCAGTGAAAGTGCTAAGCTACAAGAACTTCCTCAGCATTACGCAAAAGAAACAAGAAAGTAAAGGAAAACGACTGGAGTAATCAGCTACCTACTGGTTCCAGTACTCCCCAAGCAAATTCGGATTCCCGATCTGCTCAGTTTGAGCAGACACACAGACTTCAGTTCCCTGTACCCCAGCTGAACACCTT
Source organism: Rynchops niger (assembly GCA_013400035.1). Classification (NCBI taxonomy): domain Eukaryota; kingdom Metazoa; phylum Chordata; class Aves; order Charadriiformes; family Laridae; genus Rynchops; species Rynchops niger. Next base: position 15,517 of record VXBH01004332.1, read on the forward strand.
AATCGCCAGAGTACTTGGGGTTTTGGACAGTTCTCTCAGCTTCTCTTAAATCCTAGTTCCACATTGTATAACTAAAACTATACACAGAGTTAGAAGGGAAGTGCATGACTCCAGGCCAGCAGTAAAGGGCCTGGGCAAGTCAAAGGTGAGGTCCCTAAAGGGTCTAGGGAACAGATCAGCCGTGTTTTCACAAGTGTAAGTGGAATATAAGCATCTTTGAAAACATCACCAGCCATACACACTCAAAAAAGCCCCAAGCTCAGAAAGAACTGACATCCATCTGAAATTACCAAGATGCTTCTGAAATGCTTGGATGTCTTCCAGGCATGTTACACCTGAAAACAACTAGAATAATCTACAGCCAATACAGAACCTGCTTCACCAAGTACCTAACACATTAGACAGAAGTCATGGGAGCGATAAAATGACCGTTAAAGAAGGCATCATTGCTAAAGTCAGAGCCCACAAGCTGGATAAAGCAGCATGAGGCTATTGAAAAGCTAGGTAAATTGCACTTTTGCATAGACACAGAAGTTTTGCAAACCCACTGAAAAGCATTCATTAAGGAATGCTACCTGACTTGGCAGGAGCAAACAGTCTCAGTACTCATTGCCAAAGACAGATACAGACACAAGTTATTGTGGAAGAATAACACTTTCCTCACAGCGTGGTGAACACCAGCAGGTGGACACAGATGGCAAAGAATGTTGTGTGGGACCCAACCTGCCACAAAGGAATAGGAACATCAAATGTCATCTACAAAAGCAACCAACAGGACTTCCAAGATTCAGAATCAAAATTGATGATGTTCTGGTGTACGGGCACAGCAGACAGCATGGCAGAAGAGGTGGCAGAGCACAGTGGTATCTTCAGATGTTTGCTAGAAAGCACCAACATGGTAAAGTTAAACAAGTTGAAACTGGAGAAAACTGCAAACTACACACAGCCCATCCTTACTTTTGTCGCAGGAGGTACAAGCTGAACTGGAAAAGCAACTCGGAAGATACCACAGCTAAAAATGTAGCTGGGGTCAGAGGTTATTAGAGTTTGTTGACACCATTTCTTTTGAGCCTCTCAGATACAGACAAACTGTTGGTGTGAACAGCAGACAGAACTGCAATACAGACATTGTTAATTCAGTGCAGCACAGCCTTCCTAACGATCTGGTGAACAATGGGACCAATCTCAGGATGCTGCCATATGAAAAAGGGGTGTTCAATGAAGCAGAATGTAGGCTCTTATCCCCAAGAACTGGTCAGTACCGATGTCAGAAAAAGCACCCATCCAAATTGAATGGGCAACCCCTGCAGCACTGCTTGAATGTGAAAGTTTGGCTACTTGTAGTCCAGGAGTAGAAGGAACCAGAAGTCACAAAACTCCACTTTTAGAAGCCTACAACCTGAGCTCAGCCGCCAGGGCTCCCATGCATGGTCATGGCAGGTCAGTACAACTCAACTCCAGTTCAATACTCAAGCACTTTTTATTTTTCCATTCCCATTACACACAATTAAATGGAAATAGGTACCCAAAATACTCTCACCACGTGATAGAAAAATTACAATGTTATAGTTTTAAAATACAGGGAATAAGATAAATTCATAAAAGGATCACACTTAGCTTCTGACAGCAGTGTGGCAGCATGAAGATGTAGTACCTAAACAGGATCTTCAGGCAACTACAGAAAATGGAGTGAGACAGTAATAGGCTCACGATGCATTGTATCAACTCTCAAGGCTGGGATGGAAAGAATATGAGAACAAACCTTACAGGACAAGTTTTACAAGTGTTTATGTCCTTTCTCTCAGGATGGCTACTCAAAGAGACAGTTAACTCAGAATGTGCTTTCCAGGAACAGTGTAAATACCATGTGAATTGAGCAGGCATGAAGTCATATATGAAGGCAGCCAAATAATGAGGCACAGGTCATTAAAAAGAAGGAATCCTTCTCTTTCTACTGTTCTGGGGTAGAGGCCTGAGTATGGAAAGTAACAGATGGGGTATGCAGGCCAAGTATGTTCAAATGACGTCAGCATCATGATAAGTAAAGATGAAACACACGAGGAAATGCAAGCAAAGCAACAAAAAGTAGCTGTGAACATAGAGAAAACTAGAAGACCGTGAAGTAAAACAGAAGTGGAACTACTGACCCCATTATGTTTAAATGTCATCATTATTATAAATTACTAGAATGACTTCTGAGAACTAGACAGGTAGTATTTCACTACCACAACAGTCACTGTAATAAATGTTTCTGCATGTATGGTGTCCCAAATGATGGAGATTCAGAAAATAAGTTTCCAGTGACCAAGAAAAGAGAATTCAGCTCCACCATAGCGTCACCATACCGCACATGCTTCAAAAGGTCAAACCACATTCCAGCCTGGGGAACACCTGGGAAGGCATTGAGAGCAGCCCAGCACAAATTTCTCCTCTAGGTGCACATCAGTCCACGTGCTGCTTTCCCAATGACCAGTGGCAGAAAGAACAACGGATGAAAGAGGTGAACAAAAATGTGCAATAGCCAAAGCCTACCTAGTCCGAAAAAACAGCAACCAGAACTAAAACCAGAGACCATCGCTATAATAAAATTATTTCCTTTGCCAAATCACGTACTCCTAAGTAGTGCTTTGAACAGATAAAGTCTCATTCACACAGCATGGCTATGGTTGCATCTTCCTCGCTGAAATGGCAAATATGTTCATACACATCATACATATTAGTTGCACACATGAAGGTGGAAAGGGGTAAAATACTTGCTCCAGCTGAATTTGCGGAACAAAAAAAACCCACGAGCCAATAAGCTCGTGAACATCAATGCTATTTTTAAATGCCACGGAAAATAAAGTCAGGACAGTATTAAGCTCATAGGGAAATATGCGATTTACCAATCAAATAAACAGACGCTTTAAAAAAGCTTTATACGTTTATGCATTCAGATGAATACACACACACAGAGTATTACAAACCTTATGGAAATAAGATAAAGTTCTGTAAGCATGTTTACTTTTTATCTCAGATAAATACAACAGAAAGGAAGTGGTTCACACTTGCCCAGAAGGCAGGCATTCTACTGAAATTATACCTGTCTATGGTCATGCCTAGGAACCTTCAGACACAGGCACTACTTGTGAAAGAAGTATTAAAGTAAGCTTCAAAGTACCGAATTCAGGCATAGGTAACAGACTAGCTGGGGTAGCCTGGAGCTCAGCAGGGGCTAACTTATCCTGCTGAAAAGTAATCATCCTGTAATTAGTGGAAACACCACTCTACTCGGGGAGGGGGGTGGGGGGGTGGTAAGTCTGCCACACAAGTTGTCAACTAAAGTACCAGTACATTTGTTAAATACTTACACTTTTTTCCATCATCATGAAAGAATGTTTTATTTTATTTGCAGAAGCTTTTTGGGGAAAAAAAGTAAGTAGCAGACTGTGCTTACATGATAGGTCACAAGAAGCAGGTTTCATATGCTGAGACAAGAGGGGAACTCTACCCTACCCTAAACTTCCAGCCTCGGGTCTTGACCTCATGGCAAAAGTACTCAGAGACCCACGCAAGATCACTACTTCCTCTTCTCTGGTAAAATAAAGCTTCTGCTTCTTTCTGCTGTTCTATCCTTTTGGGACACAATAAGTATGAACAACCACAGTCTTTAAAATGCTTCCTCTTCTGCACAGGGAAAAAATTAAGCCTTCAAATGAATTGTAACAGCAGCTTCTCAAATGAAAACAAGGGGCACTGTCTCTGCCAGCATTGCTTTCATAGGGGCATAGCTATACTGAGACAGATCTGCTGGTAAGCATCCATGAGAGATACAGCATACCTTGTAGTTTGCGCTGGAGTTAGTTAACTCAATTATATTTTAATATAACACTTGTTTTGTTTAACGAAGCTCAGCATCTTAAATTTATGGCATTTGCCACAAACAGGAGCCAGCAAACTTCAGTCCAGGTAAAAACTGTATACTGCGCAGCATTATCTGAGGTGTAAATACAGCTGCATTGTCACAGCCTGCTCCTGAGTGCCTGTCATCTGGGGAACTAATACAGATTGTCTTCTGATAACTACGTTAGCTACTCAAAATTAGCTCAACTCTTTGTATAAGGCACTGACCCATACCACATAGTCCCATCCCAGGCTGCGCACCAGGATTCTGACCCTCAGTTCTTGAGCTGGCTCTTGCTCTCTGCAGACCTGTGTTCCTGCACATTCTGATGAGCACAGATACGGCTAAGCAGCTGGACATTACTGGTGTGGCAAGCAGATTATCATGATAACGCTGAGGTAAGTTGAATGAGGTGGGCCATGGCCAGCTCTTCAAAGCCTTTCTCAGGACATCCCTACTGAACAAGCACAATCACTTCTTATTTTTGAAGATGACATTCAACACCACAGAAGTTAAGACAAAAAGCACAAATGCATCATATAAAACCATGCCAATACAAAAATCAACCAACAAAAAAAATCAAAAATCAACTACATGCTACATTACAGCACTGCTTAGGCTGCCAGTTCATCCAGAGTCAGTCATTTTATTGTTCTGTATTCTTCAACTGCCTAACACAGTGGAGTTCTGGCTAGCCACTCGGGCTTCTGGGCAACATAGAATAAATATTTAGTGATACTGGTAGCTCTAACAACAGCTGAACCTACCCTTCAGCCTTTTCCTGGTTATCATAAGGAGGGCTCTGTGTCCTTTTCTCCCACCCCATTGTGTTCCCTTCAGTTCTTTATGTCTCACTCAAGCCAACAAGATGCACTGTCAGTGAATGATTTTGCAGGAGGGGGAGAGGGGAAGTAAAACAAATGTAAAAAACACACAAGCAAAGAAAGCACCAAGGTTTTAGTATTCATGCAAAGCCATAAGTGCATAGGGGGTTTTGGGAATTAAGACATACTCTTGACCCCAAGGATCTTCAATTTATAGGCAAGCTTGGACACTGCAGTGCGAGATTATAAAGTATACTAATACTGCCTTTACCCTGGGGCAGGGGAAAGACTAGGACATTTAAAATCCATTCAAAATACTTTCAAGCCAAGGTATTACATGTCTACCTGCACCATCTCCAAGGTGTTGTTTTCTCTCTCTCTTCTTCTTTTTTTTTTTTTTAGGAACATACACTTTTTTGACTGACTTTCAACAAACAGGAGGTTGCAGTGAAAAGACTGATAGACTGACTATAGCAATGCAAAACCTAGCAGTAGATTTCTTGGTCAGGTTAGGTGGGTGCTAGGGAAAGTAGGGCAAAATATTTCATTAACTTTAATTTTCACAATTCTGGGGCTATGCATCTATGAGAAGTGTAATAAGTTACACAAACACATACAGGTATCTACCTAAAATTACTCATTTCAGAACTAACATACCTTAATATCGCAACTACATATACAAACAAATACTATTGCCAGCGTGGCAGTCTGTAACGCAGGATCTTTGTGCCCAAACGGAGAAGGATAGTAGCCAAAGTGTTTACATAAATTGAAAGAAGGGTGGGAAAAATGTCAGTTTCATTTCAAATACGTCTAGGGCTTTCTCATTAGGCCATGAAACTCACAGGTATTAATCATGAAAATAAATGTTCCTTGCCCCTAGGTGCGACACAGTTCTTACACAAGAGAAATGACCAATACAACTCTTTCTCTGATCAAATTACTGAAGATGAAATGAATTTTAGAACAATATCCCAGGTGGATTATGCATTTAGCTACTTACAAAGAGACTTTGTAAGGACCCCCATTTATTACTCTGAAAAGCAAAGATAGTTGTTGCCAATAATTAAGGCACAGTCTTGTTCACATTTTCACCTTAAAGGCTTTAGAGCTGAAGAGCTTATGGATAATAGCCAGCTGCCCTATTGTGCCTCACACTTCGCTTTGAAAAGTTTTGAATCAGAAGTAAAGCTAGGTAAATTAGATGGCGTCATTAATGAGCACTTTATTACGCTGATCTAGTGTAGCAAAACACAGCACAAATATTTTGTCTATTGTCTTTTAAAAAAATTGATAGAACCAATCCTACAGATATGTACTTACCTATACATTAATCTCACTAAAATAATAATAATTAAAAAAAAAAATCACTGAAAGGCAGATGTTTAATTAGCTCTAGACCCACAATTTTAATAGGAATTCATTTAGGTTGGGCTTCTCACGAGTATAAAATTAAGCATGTGATGTATATTTGCAGGATTAAGGCTTGTGGGCTGATTGCCAGACCTACACTAAAGCTCCACCGGGGTTGTGTGCAGCCAGAGCTGCTCACACACACACTGCACCCCACAGTGATGCAAATCTTTTGTGCCATTCTGCTGCCTCTGTGGTTGCTCCCTCTACTCCACTTTAGCCAGCCCAGGACATTTTAAAAAAAAGAAAAAAAAATAATAATCAAAACTCACATTGCAAAAATATCAGGGGATTGGTTTAAAATGCACATTGTCAGCAGCCAATTAGAAAAGAGGGTGTCTTTTCTATTTGAACTGTACCTTTTGAACTTCTGTGAAGTCTTAGTCAATGAAGCCAACGTTGCATTTAGGACACATTTTCAAGCTTTCCTTCACAACACCAGCTGGGCTAAAAAGTTTGGAACAAAAACCGAGTTTCAGAAAACTCAGCATTACAAGAACTGGTGCTTCAGCTTGAAAAAAAAAAAAAAAAAACAAAAAAACCAACACAACAAAAAACCAAACAAGAAATCCTACGTATGATTGGAACGAAGATCATGAGCAAAAGTGCCACTGTTCTTCAACTAGTGCTCTGTGACCTTTCCAGCCCTTCTCAGCTGACACTGCTCTGGCCTGCCTTTCTCCTCGTCACCTTGTACATCCCTGTCCTTCGCCTTGCACCTAGAACTGGCATTTGTCAAATCCCACTGTAGGGCATCTGTGCTGGGTTTGGCTTTGTTTTCTTCGTATTAGTTAATTTTCTTCATATGAGCTCATATGGGGTCATGCTTTATATTTAGACTGAGAATAGTGTTGATAATACAGGGATGTTTTAATTATTGCTGCTCAGTGCTTGCCCAGAGTCAAGGCCTTTTCTGCTCCTCACACCACCCTACCAGCAAGCAGGCTGAGAGTATACAAGAAGCTAGGAGGGGACACAGCTGGAACAGCTGATCCCAACTAACCCAAGGGATATTCCATGCCATACAATGTCACACTCGGTATATAAAACTTGGGTAAGGAGGAGGAAGGGAGGGACATTCAGAGTGACAGTGTTTGTCTTCCCAAGTAAGAATTACACATGATGGAGACCCTGCTTTCCTGGAGATGGCTGAACACCTGCCTGCCAGTGGGAAGTAGCGAGTGAATTCCTTGTTTTGCTTTGCTTGCATGCACAGTTTTTGCTTTAGCTATTAAGCTGTCTTTATCTCCACCCACGAGTTTTCTCACTTTTCCTCTTCCGATTCTCTCCCCCATCCCACCGAGGGGGAGTAAGCAAGCGGCTGCATGGTGCTTAGATGCTGACTGGAGTTAAACCATGACAACATGTTAAGAATTCAGCTGACAACATGAAAACTTTTCCGCACGTTTGGGTTCTTGCACCTGCTTATACTAGCATGAGACAGACTCCTGCGCCAGTGTAAGGGAAGCAGGGTGGAACTTCAACAGCACCAACTTAGTGTCTTACAACTGGAATTGGAGTTACATTTAGCTACAGCACAATGAAACTGAAGCCACCCATATTCAAGTGTCCAGCAGAGTAACTATTTGCCTTGAAGAATGTTTTCAATTTCTAAGATGTACAGAAATAAGCTCATCTTTCACAAGTGCCAGTGTAAATCAGCAGCAGAGCCAGTGACAGCAATCTGTTTAAGTTTACCTCAGTGTAATTGAGAATAGCTTTTGGCACATCTGACAAAACGCAAGTGGGACGGTGTTTTAAAACCACATTTGAAGTTCCTAGTGCAAGAATTGTTATATGAGCATCTCTGTAATTACAACACCACCTCAGTAATTACGACAAAACTATTACATTTTATATTCAAGTCAGTCTCAATGAAGTGGCAATTCTGTGGTAACATGATTAATACTCAACAATCAAGTAAATAGTTTCTTACTAATCTGTGTCAGCAGAGCAAAGCCCATGAGCTAAGCAGCATTGAGTGAGCTCTGAGCTTTGCCAGAAGATTTTTCAGGACACTGAGAACTTGATCCACATCCCTCAGAAGTTTTATAGGTTTGTTGTTGTGTTTGTTTTTTAAACTGACCCCCAATTAACTCTGCTCCTGGATAAATGCTGCAGGCAGCTGTAACTAAGTTCAGTAGGTGGCTCTTTCCTGCAACAGAAGCGACCCAACACAATACCAACAAATTCTCAGAACAGAGATAGCACTGGAGATGTTCAGCTGAGATTCCAAGTAGTATCAAAGATATGTAAGCAGCAACAAAATGATCTAAGTTTACAGGGCACTTAGCAAGAGTCAGGATAATTCAGGCAAATTCCAGTTTGAGTAATTAGATAGTACTGTTTCCAAATTACCATTTTAATCAGAAATGTATTTCTTCCTAGTTTGAAGTGTGGTAGAGCCTCACTCTGCACCATTAATCGGCTGTAGCTTTAGGTGTTAGGTGACAATCTACCCCATTTGTCGAGTGTTACAGGACTAAAAGCATTATATAAATGAAGAAATCATCACAAAAAAAAAAAAAGACTGATGGTGACAGCACAAAGGGGAACACTTGTGTGTGGTCTTCTCATTAATGTTTCCTTCCAATTTAAAACAAGAAAATATTTAAAAGAAAATCAAAAGAGTGAAGGGGGAAGGGGAGGGGAGTTACAACACAAAAATATTCCTAAGAAAAAAAAACAGAAAATCGTACCAGAAGCAGCACATGAAATTAAACAGTGAACTTCTATAGACAAATTATAAGCGCAAACTGTATGATGATCTATGAAATAATTAATTCTAAAGCTAATTCATATGCCTATACAGTACTAAAATATAGAGTGGCTACTCCTGAGGGTTTTCCATTTTTGTTAACTTTTTAACTAAGGACAAAAATTTTAAAGGCACATTAAAATTGTTATCTATCACTAAATTACATAGTATATAAATGTAAATGTGATCACACCACACTTAAATTCTTATAACAATAAACTATTCTGTTTTCTTCCCCCTGACATTTACAAAATTCATTTGGAGGAGCAGGATATACCTTACAGAGATTAGTGATAAATCATGTATTTTTAATGAATATCAATAGGAGAAACCCCAGGACATAGCCCACCATCTAATTTGATTAAACTGTGCTTAAGGCAACACCACCTCTCTGGCTGGGGAATAGCACTATAATGACTTTGTGAGCATTATTGCAGGCTGTTTTAATGATTTAATGAACTGCCTCTATATGTAGTTCAATAGCCTTAAAATGATTAGTGTTTAAGAAAAATTAGCTCACTTTGATCTGATTCTATTTGATAGTAAGTTTAAATAACCTAACCCTTCAAAACACAGTGGAAAAAAATTCCTAGAATCACAGCCAGCTAACTGCTAGAAAACATTATGGCAATCATTAATAACAGTTCATTTATGTTTAGCTACAGCATATGGAATGACACATTCGTTCCCCAAGATGGGACACAGTAGCATGTATTAAGTTGTAGCATATCATTTTCCTATGTATTTTTGATGTGAAAAATGTACCAAGAATAAGCCTCCTGAGTGACCACATAATGCAAAAAACAATTATTCCTCTATACCGCTTAAGAATTTTAACTTGTGGGTCCAGAGTATGGTTGTGCTTCTCAGTGAGATGTATGAAGAACTGATAATTACCAAGGCAGGAACAGGAAACGTTGGCTGAGGCTCTGTCACTCTCTCAGATGTAGCAGCAGAAGCAAGGTTACTAACCTGGAACTGCTCTGGGAAGGGGGAGTGTGGCTTGAGAGGTACACTTGCAAATGGAAATACCAGAGTTTGCAATCTGCCACTGCTGACACAGCTATGTGTATGACTGGTGCATACGAGTTACTAACGACTGTGCTGCAAGACGAAGTTTTATTTGCATTTCCTGCATATTCCAGAAAAGAAAAGTCACCAGAACACTTTACCGTTTGCACAAAAGCAAAAAGCTGTGGAAGTGGTGAATAAGCAAACTAAGTTTATTATACAAGTATATTTTATTTCTGTGCTATTACTTCTATGGCCACTACTACCTAGTGTGAAATAGAGACTGGAGAACTGTGTTGGTATTCTGGAGCCCCAAACTACATTTGATGGCATTAGTCAGTGTTAGCAAGTCACTTGAAAATGCTCAAGCCATGAATGCAATATAATCATGCCACTGAGAAAGGGAAACAAAAGAGTAAGCCATAATGCTAGAAATACCTCTTCTGATAGGTAGCTTACAAAATATTAAACTACATTTGTAACTGCAATGCAACAGTTTTCTGGAAGAATGTAGGCAGAAACATCCACTCTGTAGTGTCTTCCTTGCACTTAGTGTGTGCAGAAACATGCGATTCATTTCCAAGCCAGCCTGGGTACATCACATTAGCACCCTCCCTTACACCAAACAGCTAGAAGCAAGAGCACGGATGTCCAAAACTATAACATGCTATGCAGATTCAAAAGCAGCCACCCAATCCAACCAGGAATCAAACCTAAATGTTGAATTCTTCAAGAGAAAGCACTAGCAAGCAGATCTTTAGCTGTTTGTTACAAATACCTCCGGGGAGATCCCAAGCAAGTACAAGCTAAACCAAGAGACTAATGCAAGGTACTCTCAGATCTTGTATCATGTTTTCACACTTTCCTTTTCTGTGTTTCTAGCACTAAAATTATAAAGTAGTCCTTTGGTTTTTAGGCTGAAGCAGTTCACGTACCATATAAAGTGAACTCAAAATTGATAGGCAGCAGGCATCCTTCTTTCCCCGGTGCAGAAGCACAAATAAACACGTTGCCTATCAACCCACTGTAGTAGCTGGCAGGTTGCAACACTAAACCCAGGAGCTGATCCCACCACCCCCATGAACATTCCTCAATGCCCCTTGGCAAGGGATACAAGGCAAATTGCAAGTACAGGAGTTACGTTTACTCAAGAGGAATTTATCTATATGAAAAACTTCAGGGTACATGCAGGACTGATACAGTGCTTTTGCCCATGGTTATTTCCTCATGCTCAGTGCCTGTTCCTGATTTCCAGCCATCCATAAGGAACAGCAGGCCAGGTTCTCCCTGAGGTTGGGTTTCCAAGTTATTTTATCCAATCTCTTTGTTCCTACAGTATCTTTTCCCAGCGCTCCGATTTCTACCAGGTTGGTCACTTTTTGTGTTCAATAGGTACTTTCCAATGTTTCTATGTAGCTTGTAGCAAAATCTGGGCCCACCACTTTCTTTCCAGACTCACAGGATTGGCCAATGCCTTTTCCATTGATAAATTTTACTTATATCAGTATTTGGTTTTCATTCTGCCAAGTGTCCTTCAATTTGAGCAGAACTTCTATTTTCCAAGGAATTCCAGCATTTTTAGTTTTTATTTTGTTCCAACCTAGAATAAAAAACAAAAATAACATTCTACAGAAATGATGTTTGGCAAAATATTTTGTGGCTACCCACACATTCCATTTTAATATTAGTTGTTTTCAACAAATTGTTTAGTAGATAAAATAATTATATACTTGAACTAAAATCTTGATAGATTAGTATGATTACTTTCATTCTGCTTTGAGTTTCAACATGAAACCATGTCAAATAGTTCAATAAGGCATACATTGTCTAAATGACACATTCTCATATTACTAAAACACTGAAAAATTGAGTTAATTTTCTCTGTTCCTGTCATAAGCTACAGTCAGATTGACATAGTCCCATGAAACATTCAGATTTCCACTAAACTACATTTTCTAACTGAAAACTGTTCCATAAAAAAAAGTCAGGCAGCTCTAATGTGCCTGAAGTCTATGCAATTAAAAAAGTTTCTAAATATAGCTTTAATCATGGCCGACCCCAATCTTCTCAGAAGTCCTTGCCCTCTAGGCCATCCCAAAGGGATGGGAACATCCAGTAACAAGCCAAAAGTCTCATGACAGTGTATTGACCCCATTTGATATTTATCTCTAGCCATTTGAGAGAGCTTCCCAAGAGCTTAATTAAGCTCATTCATTTCCACAAATTGTGGCATCCTAGAAAATACCAGACTTTCCTTTGATAGATGAGATTCAAATGTGCAAAGTCTTATGGGACACTAGGTGTCTCTCAGGCTATTTGACAGAGTAGTTCATGAAACAACTTATCTAGTCCCTCCCCTCTATAATGTGGAAGTGAAATACACATAGGATTGTATCCTGTCCAACACAGACCACGGCAAAAAGCCACTTGCTACAAACTTTGAAAAACCACCCACATGTGTTGTGGAGGAAGCTGTACCCTGTAACAACAGGAGCAGTGCTGCAAAGCCACAAGATAATTCCTGTCCTTTAAGAGGATACTTCGAAGGAAAGACTCTTGCATCAAGAAGGAAAGATTTGAGAAGCAAACAGGGCAAGCATGTCTACGCCAGTGTTTGGGTCTGAGTATCATCTTTGTCTTTCCTACATTATATTTTTATTTGTGCTATATCTGATTGATGTTAGCAAAGATGTTTTGTGTAACAAAGCCCATTTGAGAAGACACGATAACAGCCTTCCACTATGGAAAAGGCTGCTGCAAAGATTCTCTAATTATTCAACACAAAGACAACACAAAATAATGGACTTAGATTCCTACATATGAGGTAAAGATAGTCAAACCTGAACAGATGAAAGCAGGAAGACTTAGTCTTTATCATAATGGTTTTTAAAGGGAAGCCAGACAAACTTGTGCCTTGAACAACAGGTAAAACTGATCCTGCCTTAGGGCAAAAGTAATATGCTAGCAAATCTGTCCACGTTGCTTCAAACTGAGGGGGGGTGGTGTTGTTTGGTAGTGTTTTTTCCTTTAATTTAAGAAAATCCATAACTGCAGGCTGAAAGAAGTGTATCCTGTAAAAACCTTTTCCTAATATCAAACGTAGGAAAGGACTTTTTTCTGCTTAATACAATAAAATATTTTTTTTTAAAAATCTAGCTTTCATTTATTTCACACCAAAACATTCAAGCACCAGGTATAAGCTTAAACTTTGTCCATCACATATTTTTCTCCCACAAATGTTTTCCTTTACAAAACTGCTTCAGTCTAGTATATGCTCGGCAGAAGACCAGTGTTAATATAACAATATTTTAATTTCTTGCATATATTTAAGTACTTCATTTACTTTGGAATCTTGGTTCATAATTCCTATGATATTGTAATTGCTTCATTTGCCCTTAACATATTTACACAGAGGCTGTACCAAGGAGTTCAGTCACTTCATGCGATAGAGAAGCATTTGGTCCCCACACTAGCTCCATCATTCATAATTTTTCCAGCTCATTTAACACCTTTTCTACTGTTTTATGCATATTGACCACCAGTCTCATCTCAGCTGTACTACCACAGTTACACCACATCTAACTTGAAAAAACACATTTTCATCTTGGGGTCTTTCAGTTCATCCAACACCTCCAATGAAAGCTTCCCCCTCCAGCCCCCCCTTTGTATTTTATCATTAAATATTTTACTGCTATAGCACAAATACAAATCTGTTTTCTCCAGTACATGGAAGCGTAGGATTTTTCAGTGCTTGTGTTGTTGTGGGGTTACAGTGACGTCCGGTTACCAAATGGTTTGCCTGAAGAAGACAGCCACCACATAGCTATGAGAGCATTTGACTAATGTAAGGCTTTGTTTTCCCGTCAGCAAGAAATGGGTACACCCAAAATGTTCCCTAACGCAAGGCTGTAAGAAGCCCACCTGTAGAAATCAAACTTCTGGAGAAGTTGAGAAATCTCATCTTTTCCAGAAAGTCATGAATAATTAGCTTTCCTTTGGCCACCAGCATGGTGTCACAGACTGTTTCCTAACAGTGGCTTCTGTACCCTGTAAAAGACAAACGGGGCTTGGAAAGATTAAATACACCTATCCAGTTCCAACGGAGCACATGGGAGGAAGGACACTGAAGTAGACTTCCTGAAGAACATGCTTCTGAAATCCATGAGAACATCCTAAAGCACAGAAAAGTGGCTGATCACTAAGTAAAAATCCCACTTCTTCCTACTCACCTGCAATTCTCTGTCAAGCCCCAAAACTTAATGTCAGAGCACAGTTCAAAACAGCGCATCTTGCACACTATACTAGATAGTACAGTGCCACATAGAGAGCTTTTTCCAACTAACACACTCATCTCTTGTGTTTGGTGCCACTGTTAAGTCTCTTTCCCTACAGGAGTTTAAAGAAAAAAAGGCTGCTTTGGCTACAGAAGATAAGTTATTTAATGTTTCCTCTTTCTAGACATAGCTTACCTGGAAAAGTGTAATGGATATAAACCAGCTTTCCTTAGATTTTTATACTTTGCTACACGTTTATTATTAGACTAATACAAATTCAAAGTGGCAAGATAAGCCATTTCATGCAGGTGAAGATATCTGAGGGTGAAGCTATCTAAATATCACCAAGCTAGTCACAGAGTCAGCAGATATTGAACAGCTTCAGGGAAACTTAGCCATAAGGATCCATTTACACAAATACTGCTGCCCCAGAGCCCAGAAGAGCTTTTTTATTTTTTAACAACAGGAAAACCTGTATTTGTTTTGAAGGTTTTTTGCAATTACTCATGTATTTCAGGACACAATGTGGGGTGCAGCAGATGAAACCACTGCTGAAGGGAAGGTGGTGAGAAATAGAGCAAGAGAGAAGTTATTTTGCTGTTCCGTATCTTGGCCCCATACCTACAAAAATAAATGGCTTGTGGACAGCTAACCTAAGGTCAGCAAAGCTTCCACTATTAAGCAGTTCCAGCTGGTAGGGATTTCCTAATTCCCCACTTAGAGGAGCTTATCAAATTACTTGCTTAAATTCATGCAGATCTGAGATTCAAGATACAGATTTTAGAACAGCAACCACAAAATACTGTACACCATAAGAGCAAAAAATCCTAACTCAAAGTGAAGTTATAACAGCAATACCTCCAGAAAGCTACATGCTTCCTATATAATGCTTTTAAGTACAAGGCACAAGCACAGAAGTAGTCAAAAACTGAAGAAAAATGAGACCCAACCTTAGTCTGTCAATGTTGACCTTTTTGTTCAGGTCTAACAGCTCAAAAAGCTACAAATTCAGTGAAACATGGATTGTAAAACTATAACGCTCCTCAATTACTTTTTGTTGGCCAGACAGGCAAACCTGTCATTTGACAGCACATCATGATCCAAGATAGTAAACTTTATCACTCAGGGGTCATGAGAAAACGGCCACAGGTACAGCTTGCTAACCTTCACTAGATAATTTTTCACAGTTATCATCCAAAAAGCGTAAAAGCATAGAAGATATGTTATCTTTGAGCTCAGTTTATTGTAACATGGGTGAGAGTCCCTATAAAACTACTTACTAAGTAACTGTTGTGTGTTCTTCAACACAGGAAGTCAAATCAGTAAAATATCTTCTTGACAGCGTAAGCGTCAGGAATAAGACGACACCTCTCCTTCAGAGACTAACACGTTATTTATCATTCTGCTCTGGCTTACCTTTTCTTCCCACCCACCAACTCCAAAAGCACTTCCCTGCTTCATTTCTTAATATAACATTTGCACTAATACTTGAAGCCGAAGCCAAGCCCAGAGTCCCAGAACTGAGCATTTTCCCAAAACACCAAGAATCCTTTGGAGTTTTACTCTTACCTATGAGACAAGTAGACACTTGACCTGGAAATTTTTGGTTACGTTCATCTGCTGTGCTGTATCAGATGAGTAGTTTCTGCGGGGGAGTTTGAAGAACAGATCCGCTTAATTTCTCTCAATTCTTCTGATAAAGTTTTGTCCTAATAAAGTTCGCACTACATTCATTGTGGGTACAAGCTCAAAGACTGGTATCAGAGCTCCCTGGCCTCCCCTCTCAAGTATTTTGGGTTTTTTTCCTTTAAATGAAACCAAGATCTGCAGGAGTATGGTTTAAAGTGAAGAATGTCCAGCAGCCCATGTGGAAATTCACAGCCAAATTGACATGCAAGTCTTGATAGCTTTGATACCAGATTTGAACTCTATACAGAATCAAGTTCAAATTTAGTATCAAAACCTCACACGTTGATTTTTAAACTGGAATCCATTACACTGTTGAGAAAATTTATCCCCTGTATTGTCCAAAGAGGTATTAAGACAAATAAGAACCAGGCATCTGAAGCCTGGAGTCATTTGGAGCCCAACTTGCACAAGGACCAGGTGGCATGCTTCATACCAAGCACACAAGTCATCCCACTGGAGCCTACTCATTTGCTTACACACATCTTTAAGTGCACTGTGGGATCAAGGGAAGAACCCTAACTGTAACTCAGCACCTTGCAGAATCAAACCCTAAACTAGTCACGTGTCTGAATAACACATGTGATGGGCAAGTTACAATTCTAAGGAAGAGGACCAGGAACAAACAGTTCCCATGCAATAGCATGTCTCTTGTTTGTATGAGACCAAATGAAAGTATCCTCAAACATAATTTTGGGGTTTACCTGATTTCTATTTCATGGTGTGTGAAAATGATTTATAGGGTTTCTTTTATGGCTAAATATCTTACACTCCTTCCTACCTGCAAAAACATGACAACAAACATATTCTAAATACAACCACGTTTCTACTACAGCATTTTGTTTTCTGACAGGCCACTAATAATAGATTCCTAATAAAAAAGTCATAGCAATAAATTACCACTTATCTTAGGAAACCTACTGATTTGCAGTGGAGTAAAACCTTACTGAAAAAAAAAGCACACAACTGGGTATGATCTGACCCAAAACAAAAATGTCAGTCTTTATATCCTGCCACAGTCAACCCTAAGGAACACCACCTGGTGCAAAGTAGTACAAAACAGCCACAAAATGGAAGCATTCACCCCCACCCAACAATCAACAATCCTAAAAATGGTCACATTAAGGAAAAACGTGTGTGCAGGCAGAATCCCAACAAACATATACTCCATCGCTTAACCAAGGAGCAGACTGACCACCTTCCCTCTCTGTTTTCTATCCACCTTTTAACCTCTTTTTATCCTTTTGCCATTGTTTTGCTTAGCAAATTAATTGCAATTCTTCTATCTGCTCACATTTTATTTTCTAGTTGACAATAAGTATGGATTATACTTAGTACATTTCTTCCTTATACTTACAGCTGCTTTTCTATAATCCTTTGTTCTGTTCCTTTTCGTTTCGACTTAATCTTTTTCAAATACCCAGGCCCAAGTCTTTATAAGAGTATGTCTACACTAGCAATTTAAAGCATAACGAGCTTGAGTATTCGACACAAATATTTAACTCCAAATTAACCTCCCACCCTGGCTAAGCAGAGATACGAGGAGCTCAGATGCAAGTGCTTCAGGCCAATGCTTTTCTCTCATTATCATGAGAAAACTGGCAGTGTAAACACTGCCTATTTCTCTGCAGCGTAGTGATTACTTATAAACTTGTTGAGTGAGTAAGTACTGTCTGGTAGCGCCTTGCACCCACTTTCTTCAAGTGTAAGTGACTACAGGAGGTAACTGGTAGTGCAGAAAGATCTTTGAGATTTTTTGTTTAACTAAGCTATGACTGTCTCTACAGCTACATACTTCAAAAGACCTGATCCCTTAAACTGCTTGTTGTGCTGGTGTCTTCTAAGTGTATCTTCTAGTATGAGAAACATTAACACTGCACTACACTTAAATTAGATATTGAGGTATAAAAACGAGAATCTTGATCGAAAAAACAGCATCTTGTTAGAACATGGTAACTAAAATATTCTATGATCTTAGAGCAGAGAGAAGTCATAATTTTTATTTGCATCAGCCAGACAAACTGAATTACAAAGAGAAAGATTATTCTTTAGGCAAGAGAAAAGCCATATAACTTTAGATGTGATTTTTTTAAAAAAACATAGTTCATGCTTGCTTTCCCATAGTCAATCCAGAATATTAATGGTAAAGCACATTAATTACCACGTGTATAGGAAGACCATAAGTATTTTCTTCACTAGAGAAAATAAAAATACTACAAATACTTGAGAGACAGAGTAAGATTTAGTTATAAATGGGAATTATCAGCACCAGTTTGAACCTGTTTGTTAACAGGTTTAATCCTTAAGAGCTCAGGCAAACTCAGAAGTGAACATCTTTGTTGACATCTCTTAACATAGAACCTTAAAATCAACATTCTTCTCTATTTACACAGTCAGTCCTGATCTGCTCTTGTTTCAATGAGAAAGACCTATCCAGGGCATAAGTAATTTCTCAATTTCCAGAGGTACTTCTAGATTGGCTACACATAAGGATTTGTCTTTTCAAGAAACTTTTATAAGAATGCATGGTTTCCCGACTATTATTTGGCATCTCTACATATGCCAGATCAAAGTGCAAAATCAGTTGTAGAAAATCCTTATACAAGACTGGCAGGACTTTGTCACACATGTATTTTCATGGCTGTATTGAGAATTGTTCTATGAGATTTAACTGACAACTGGGGGGTATGCATTTTTGTACACAGAGAGCATGTGTGACTGTGCAGTGGGCATTTGCATCAATTATTAAAAGCTTTGGGTAAATCTTAGGCAAGACAGATAAAAACCTCTGTCCACAAAATAAGAAAATAAATTAGTCTGCAAATCACTTCTGATATTTAATATTCCATTATACTTGCTTTGGCTAAAGACTTTGTCAACTTGAGCAATTTCTTCTCCACCTAAGTGACAGATCTAAACATAACACTTATTTTATGATTTATTTTTCACTTGTCTGAAAAAGCAAGAATGCCCCCTTTTGACAATTCCATATATTTCCCCTATGAGGCCAGGAGAGGGAGTAGTAGGTTGTATTTTTCCCCAGAAAAAAACACCACTCTGGATGGCAAGTATTATATTCAGTTCCCCAGGCGACAGAGACTGCAACCTCTGTTCATTATTCTTTTTAAAAGACCACGGAGAGACATTTTTTCTGGCCAGGGAAAAACTGCACTTTGAGAGAAGAGCACCTGCCACAATAAAGTTTCAGACAAGAACTTCACACTTTGTAAAAAATAAATCTTACACATTAGTTGATGGAAGAGTGTGTACATGTCTGCTCAGGTTAATCTGTACAAGCTCTGTGCTCACTTAAACTGCTCAACATACAATATAAATCACCTGCAATCATGCAACTGTGCAGATGCTGGCCAAAAGATGATACTAAGGTCAAATAAAAATAGACCCTACTACTCTTCTGCCTCTAGTTATACAAGTTCTAATGAAAAAAGCCAAAATAGGTATTTCTTTTAGATTCCCACACAAATTTTGAGGCTTTTGTACTGCTGCTGAAAGCAAAGGCTGTTTGCATGCACTTCTGTTTCAGGTTCATCTGCAGCGAAACCTGAAACATGCCTGAAAGTTTTTAAAGAATTTGGAAAGATTCACCACCCGATCTTAAGCAATTTAAATTCCTGTGTTAGAAAGCTTGTCTCTGTGAGCTCTCTAGACAGATACTGATGAATAACATGGTCTTCCAGAAAATTACTCAGATGAGGAAGAAAAAAAACCCAGAAGACTAAAAACTTACTTGTGTGTTTTCCAGCTCTTCCAGAGGACAATTATCTCAGCCTGAAAAACAAAAGGGAAAAAGCCTCAAATGAAATCATAAAATGTACCAAGTAAGGTATTTCCAAGAGAGATAACGTGGTAGAAGGCACGAGTCAGATACCAGTTTATGGTTATTCTCGCCCACATCTCAGACAGCAGAACACTTGCACCAGAGGATCCGTCTCTCCTGACCCCAGGGACTGCCCAAGTGACTGACAAGCTGAGAGAGATATCTGTTAGGGGAGCCACCTGCAGAGAGCAATGCCAGTCTCAGTCTCTCACATTCAAACCGAGAATTACCACTGTCTAAAGGATGCTGGCTTTTGAATCCTAGCCCACACTCCTGGTTTCTGTTTCTCTAGCTCAACCACGAGGCAAGTCCCTGTACCCATGTGATCCTAGAAAAATGAAGATGAGTATACTCAAGGGTGTGTGACTACACTTATGGGGGCCTACAGGAAAGATGGGACTCACTTTTTAGCAGGGCCTGATGCAATAGGACAGGGGGTAATGGCTTTAAACTAGAAGGAAGATTTAGGCTAGATAAGGAAGAAATTGTTTAGAAAGAGGGTGGTGAAACCCTGTCCCAGGTTGCCCAGAGAGGTGGTAGTTGCCCCATCCCTGGAAACATTCAAGGTCAGGTTGGACAGGGCTCTGAGCAGCCTGATTGAGTTGAAGATGTCCCTGCTCACTGCAGGGGGTTTAAAAGTCTCTCCCAATCCAAAATATTCTATGATACTTTTCTTAATACTTATGAATAAGTCAGCCTACATAATAACTAAGTACTGTCTTAAATTATAGCCTCCTTCTCTGAGAGGCAAAGGTGCTTATGGTAGTTAATTGCACTGGTATTTAATTAACAATATACAACAGTTATGACAAGTGCAAAATATCTTATTCAGCTGAAAAAGCACAAATGTAAAGCAAGGAGCATGGCACAACAATTGAAATTACAGTCTAGGGAGAAATCTCCAGTCAAACCTGGGAGGAAACTTTTTACCTGACCAAATAAGGAATTTAAAAAAATAATGTAAAACCACACATGCACAAAGTTAACTTACAGCTATTAGAGATAGAACATCATAAAATCCTGCTGTGTACTCCTGAAAGAGAAAAGCCTTTCTCTCCTGAAAGAAAGATTCTTTCTTCATGAGAGAGTGAAAAACAATTTGACTGATTTCCAATTTGAGGTTTTGGACCAGAGAAGTTTAGCCTAACAGCACTGAGTTGCTGGGTTTAAAGTGCTTATTAGGGTCACTCTGTAGCTGAACTGCAACAAGCCAGTGTTTTCAGAGCTGCATGGGTATTTAGCCCCATACCTCCTATTAAAGCTAAACTGTCTTAAATAAGAGTCATCATGCATCTAACTACCCATGCAGCTCTCAAATTTTAAGAGACTACATTCACATTGTATTCTCCCTTTTTCCATGAAGTAGTGTCTGGAGGAGTCATCCTTCTTAAGCAGCATTGCTTGCAAACTAAGTTTTCATGCATTGCATTAGCGGCATTCACAATGGCAGAGGTCTTACCAATTTCAAAATTACAGTCTTCACAGGAATACAGAGGTACTTAAGGTTAGTATGCAAGTTTGATTACATATGCAGATTTTCACCAGCCAAGCTCATAATTTTTCAGTGACAGGATCTATAAAATTAGCAACAGGAAGAATAGGAAACTAAGTGTTTTGTAAAGCACAGCATTGAATACGCTATTTGGGAAGCATCACACTGAACATTTTGTTGTGCTTTATCACTCATTATTATTTAGTGTGATAGGACTTAGCTCACATTGGTATTTTTAAACTGTATTTTGCTCCCTATATTCCTTCACAAGCATTCTCAAGTACATGACACATTACCTACAGAAGGGAGTGTTCCAAAATAAAGACCCCCTTACATCAAAAACCAAAGCACCTTCAAGGAAATCCTTCGCATCACTCCATCTTTTGACTTTCCCTCCCATTTGACAACAGCTAAAGGAGAAGCAACAAGCTTTCTAGCAGAATTCGAAGAACTAATTCCGGTTCAAAGTATAACACTTCAGTCTGACCTTGGCTCCATACCAAATCCTGTTCAAATTTAAGCAGGATGCTCACTTTCTTACTGACTTCCACCAAACATTTATCTTTTGCAGTAAAGCTATAGTTTGAAAGTAGCCTTTCATCTTCCTTGTATTATCCAGATTTTTAGGTTCTTACATAGCAGTCAGTCTGTATTTTTCTACTCCTGTTCAGTGTTTCCAAAAGTTTTGGTTTCTTCTTTTGTAACAAGTGCAAAAGTAGTGGACTTTTTTCCAATTTCCTAAAAATGGTCTGTGATCAGAGATAATAATCACTTTATAAAAGATTTGGAAAATTAATTTACATTGCTTCAGTCTTTTTGTCCCACCTCCAAGGAAATTCACTGCTACGCTCCTCTGACCACTGTTTTCATTAATAAGCAGCTTAGTGAGGATATTATTCTAATTTAGAAAATGTTTTACTGGAAGCAAGTTCCAAAGAGCCTCTTTCCTACTATGTTCAGTATGTTTGGCATTCACTATCAGCTCTGGGATTTACTGAGAACTCAGAGAAGTCTGTTCTCATTCTCCACCAATGATTAGAAAATTTAGGTGTTTCTATAGTTACAATGAATTGGTTTCTAGAAATCCCTTTATCAAGAATGAACTCTGCTTTACTGAAATTAGATTCTCCTTATCATTATTTAAAAAATTCTCAAGATCATCTAGCCAGCATTAAAGGGATTCCACTAGTGACTATGCAACCAGCATATGTTGTGTCTGCTCCCAGGAAAGTGAAGGCTTATCTGTAGGCAGACAAATATTCACTAGACTGAAAATCTACTATACACTTTTTGGAAAGCTGCAAGGCTGGAGCTAAAGGCTGAATAGCATTGAGGTTTCTTTTCTAATCTTTTTCAAGTTCTGCATGTCACATCAGCAGGCACTCTTAAACACTGTTAATTACAGTACAGTACGAAACTAGCAATATGAAAACCTGTTTATTCACAGTCTAAGTAGTTGCAGGTACTTGATACTTTTCCTACATGCTTCACGTATGGGGTACAGAAGAGAAGTGGAATGAAAGAATGCAGTTTAAAAAACAAATCAATCTATGAAGTTCCCGTCCAAAGAAAGAGGTAGCTCAGTGCATATAGTCTCTCACTTAGTCAGAAGTACAGAGTACTTCTACAGAAGTCACAGCACAGTCCACGTTGAAATATCTTATGGCTGCTAAAACGCCCCACGCAAGTCCATGGAGCCTAAAGTTTATACAAGAATCATTCATTTCAGCAGCACCACACTGAAATAACACAGATACAGTATATCAATCCTCAAAACCTAACTCAAGCAGTAAAAAGATGATTCATGAACACCACATTCAGCTTAACAGTACCCACTGCAACAAATTGTATTTATATATAGAGCATATTCAGTGTTATTATTAATATAACACTTGCATGCAGTTGTTCCCTTTACTTCCCCTGACAGTTGTAACTGAACACGTTTTTTTCCCCCCCAGTTTTCAGATGTCTTAAAATGGCATACTACTTTCATGTCCACGTTGATGTGACTAGAATTATTTTCTTTATCAAGATATGTATGATTTTAGCGGTGTAACTCTTTAATCTCTGAAAGTGCTGATTGTTTGCACAGGTGATGCAGCAAATCACGTAAAGCTAAGCACTGAAGTATGACTTTTTGAGCTCACGCTTGTCCCTGGTTTCACACTAGAGTAAAATATTCCCAAAGCTTGGCAGAGGAGAGCCTAATTAAAAGTAACCTTGCACAAGTTATTATTTCATAACTATCTGAAATAATTAAGTATTCCTGTACAAAATATCAAAGAACACCTAAAGACTTCTCTTCCAAGAGTGAACTGAGCCATCCCAGAAAGGGGTTACCATATCTAGTTACCATCAATAAAACAAAAGCTCCTCAGGGAAAACAGAGTGCTTCAAAGATGGAAGACTTATCTGGTAACAAATTCCTACTGAATCAATTGTCAGTAATCTCAGAAAACAACAACACAGCACATCCAAAATCTTCCCTCTGAACATTGCTGCGAACAGCAAGCAAAAGAAGGAAAACTTTTCAGACTAAAATGAAGTTTCTGTTAATAGAAAAAGACCAAATATACATTATTTAAGAGGAACCTGGTGGATGAAAGTACAATAAAGACATAAATGAGACTGCTAAATATACAGTAAGAATTTGTGAGCTCCATAGACTGTAGGCTCATTTGCACAATTGCTATTTTCTTCTTTTCTTAGAGCATAAAGAAAACTTAAACACAGGAGTAAGTCACATTTATACCACCTGCAAACTCTTTGTATTTTAGTAGACTTGGCATACCTGAGAATGAACCCTGTATTCAGGAGCTCAAAATGTTTCAGTGCTTTCCCACACACCGGAACACCCATTCCAGGCACTATATTTCTGAAGGCAGCCCTTTAACTGCCTTATTTACAAGCAATTGTCATGAACGTTACACTCATCTTTTCTACTGTTCATTTTTGTTCATCTCTTGCTCTCACTTTCTAGTCTCTCATGCAATTTTTACCTGTAGCTGAAAGAATACATAATAGATGTGTTAGAAAAAATTTAACATAATTGGAATGTGATGTTGATTCTGTCCCATGCATTTGTTTGCCAGTGAAGGCAAAAGTGATTGGATACGCATACCCACGTGTACAAACAGAGATAGGCAAGAAGTCCTAAAGGATGGTCACATAAACCACATACTTGTAATAACTTTGTTCTGTAATGCTCCTCTTCTCTAAGTTTTTCAGCCCATTATTTGTCACTCTGCTGCTTCTTTTCTTTTTCAGTTAGAATTTTTTTTTTTAAATACTTGTTCATGAGAAAGTCACATTAGTTCTGTGGTTACCTTGCACACACACCAACTGCCTGATTAGAGAACTGTTCAAACAGAAAAGAACAATTATTTATGGTTTACTTTATCAACTACAGTGAAGGAGCCCCGTGAACAATGCACTAGGCTGCATACAGGTGCATTCTTCTAAAAGAAGATGAGCTCTAGCTATGTCTTTTCTCCTCTTTCCAGCTCTTCAACTACTCTAAAATGTATTTTTACTTCAGAAGAGTATGGCAGTAGCTTTTGGTTAATTTTAAGGGGTTCCCCCCCTAAATTTGGAGATATAAACACAGTGGAAAAGCCAAAACAGTGTTTATGTCACACTATGTTTTTTCAAAGCTCTCACCTCCTTCATCATTCCATAATATAGTTCACGTTATCCCTGTGAGTTGCCTCTTCATAATCACCCAGGAAAGACACCACAAATATACAAATTTCAAATGGGAAACCCAGAATGGAAGCAAGCATACTCGACTTCTCCCTCCCCATTTCAGTATTAGGAATATGGGAACACATACACTATGGGACAATAGATACTGTAAACAAACAGCAACAGAACAGATGGCATTTTCTTTGGTAAACTCCATGAGGCAGAGGGTCTCCACAAGGACACAACTCCACCCAAACAAAGATTATACGTATTTGGATGCACTGCCCATAGGCATTGCTGTCAAGGGAGCAATTATTAAAATGATCAATATGATTTACTTGTTTTATGTTAAAGCAGAATTATTGATTGTTTGTTTTACTTTGTTTCTCTTCAAACATAACAGGCCATATCAAGAACTGCTTAAAAACCAGTACACCTACGCAGAGCTTTACCAGTTTTCTCCAGCAAAAGAGGTGAACTTCTGCCTCCTCAAGCACAGGAAACAAGCTAGATGAAGCTGGCCAGCTAAGAGTTCACTGCTATGGGCTTAAGTTTACAATCAAATTGATTATTTTTTGAAAACAGAACAGATGCTAAGTTTCCACATGAAGTCAAACATAACACTATCATGTAAAAAGGCGAGAAAAAACCCAGAACTTTAGCAAGGTCTTAGTACGAGGTTAATGGATATGAAAATTTCTCCCAGTTCTCACACAGAATTGAGGTGTTTCAGTAATTATCGGTATCCATTCCTCTCTTTAAAGTTTCCCTGCAAGCAGCACTCAGAATTATATATGATCTCTGCATGAAACTAATGAATTCATGACAAAGACGACTCCTCAACAAGATAAGAGAGTGCATCAGGGGTATTTGCATCAGGCTTTAATGCCCCAAACCAGTCTCACAGCCACGTTTGAACTATAATGGAACCAGAACAAATACCAGTGCTTCACATCATCAACTGTCCAAGGACTTGGGTCCCCACCCCCACCCAAAATGAAAGTAAAAACAATGCAGAGATGAGACAAGTCTATTGTCTCCCCCTATCAAAAGAGAGATAAATACTTCTGCTCTCTACATAAAGCTATTAATAACTAAAGATACAGGACATTTATCTGTAGAAGCTTCCATTCAGGTCCTTTTAAACATTAACAAGTTACACCTCTTCAGTACTCCTATAAAATAAATATTGCCCATGAAGTGAAGGTAGTATTGAAAAAAAAAAAAAAAGAAAGAAAAGAAAAAAACCCTCTAAGACAGGCATATCCCATTAAATTTGGGCAATACCTTCCTGGCAACTATTTCTGACCCAACAGGCTTTCTGAACCGAAACCTACCACATAAGATTTGTTCCTTCTTCAGGTGTTAGCTCGCAGAGATCACTGTTCTTGCAATTTAAGATTGTTTCTCTAGAACAAGTGCACTTCTGACTCAACTTTCATCCCCAAAAGGAAACACCTTAAAGGTAAACTGCCATGGCAAAGAATTTTATGTGTGTAATACCTTGGAAGTGTACCAGAGTTCAAATCAAATCTTTACAGAACCAAACCATCTAGGTTGTCTAGAGGAGAATCAAACACTTCAGAAGGACACTCAAACTCATCATCTGAGTTTTCCCCTTACAGTGAAACCCCAAGAAATTGAAGAAGCCTACATGATTCCATATGCCAGCTACTTATTCCAATGTTTGTATACCTAGACCTTGTTAGGCAGACCCTCTGCTTGAGTGTAGCTGTCAAGCACCACAGGTCCTGTCTGCACTTCCACATAACTATCCCTGACATACTGTCACTATGTCTGACACAGGCTGGTGGAATCAAAGGAGGCTCTTCTAAGGTCAGAGCAGATCGTTGCACAGGCAAAAATTAGCGAAGTGGAAAGGTTACCAGCAGCTTTGGACATGGTGGAAACAAATACACAGCACAGGAAATAGTTGGAAAAGCAAAAAATCTTCAGCACCTTCCACTATAATCTGGCTAGCTCCTAGACACTTTAGGCTGTACCCCACTATCACATGGCACAATAGCAGAGTCCTTTAGAAGTTTGGCTCAGGTAATCAAAGTAGAAAACAGCTAGAAATAATACTGCCAAGTGATTAGAAGAGAACCGGTTGTAAATTTAAACACCATTTTGATTCATTAATCTCCAACAGCTAAAGACAAACCTAAAGCAAAATTAATGTGATTGTAAACTAAGCACTCGTATCCTGTGGCTGGTTTTTGGCCTGCTGAGAGAGAATGAGCTGATCAAAGAAAGACACTTCGAGAGCAGCAAGATTAGTGCTACTTCAGTGAGCTCACAGTTAGTTCCCATTAACTAACCTGTTTTAGAAGCTAGTAACTCCGTAATTAATCTTAGCTTCAATTTGAAGTGAATAAAGGGAGCGACCCATCCCTCTCCTGATGACATTGCATGGGCCCTACAAGCCAGTGCAAGTTGACATATAGTCTTTTGTTGTTGTTGACCAGGTGAAGAGCTGTAACTAATTTCACATTAAGGGGCACAAGACTTGCCTGGTAAAGCAGAGCAGAGGGACTGTTTTGCTGGCTCAACATACAGCAGCAAGTTGAAATCCTACCAAACGATTGCAATTAAGCCAGGAATCCACTATAACAGTCAGTATGAGGAGCTAATAGCCATTAGCAGCAAGCCAGCCTAGAAAAACATACAACAGGGTAATAACACAGTTGCAAAGTTATGCCCTCCAAGGCAAGCTTAGTGTTTCAGCAACAACAGTTACGACTGACTTAAAAGATTAATGTTTTACGAATTTACATTTCCAAGTAGCTTGTTAGCTTACCAATACCACACTTCATAAAATTATGCCCCCTAAGTTGATAAAATTCAAAGAAAAAACCCCAACAGACTAAAGAAAACCAAACATTCAACCACCACTTCTTGAAATCCATACATCTGAAAACTGTCTTCAGCAACCTCACCTTCTACTATTCACTTATCTCTTACCATATATCTTCCCACATAATGTTGCAGATTACTAAATCTTGAGAACATTTATTATAAAATGTAGCTTTCCAGAATTGAATTTCATGTTATTTTTAGCTGATATTTATCAAGGCCTAAATGTATATATACAAGTTACTGCTGACAAAAGTCTTCCTCTGGTGAAATATGGTACATTACAGAGATAAAATCTTCATTTGTAAGAAAAATCTGAAGTTTGAATAAAATCCTTTTCTGATAGTTTGTTCTGTGGATAATATTTTAACATGACACAAATATTTTCTCTGTAGCAGTTTCACCTTTCAGTCAGATTTAGTGTGTTGAAGCAGAAAGATTCAGGTGCAGTAGTCGGTACCTACTCCTCATGCATATACCTAAAGTTCCTCCAAAATTGCCTTCAAAAAATGTGTTTAAAGTTTCATTCTCCTTTAATCATTAAAATGTTAGAACATTAAGATCTTATGAGAGTCATGAAGCACTTTGCAAAATAGAATATGATAAAAATCTTTCTGTGCAAAGACGTATCTTTGTTTATGTGTTGCAACACATAATTCACCGGAGAAAAAGCTACAAAACTAAGAAAACAGAGTAAAATATCACATCTTTTCCATTCACATATGGACATTGCTTATTGTTACCATTCTCACATGACTCCAGCTACACACTCCCTCATTAATATCAGCCTCTCAGAAACCTCCCACTTCATAAAAGAACTGTCTCGAAACAAGCATAGACAACCAACAGTGCCAGAAGGTCAGCTGATAGATGGTATGTACATGGTAAAGCACTGATTCAAGCATATAATCTTCCATACAGCTGTAAGATATAGAGTTCAGCCTGTGACATGTGCATTGTGAAAATATTTGCCTGTGGTAATATTAATATGTGTCCCTCTGTGGATAAGAGTCGATCCTATAAAGGTAATAGTTGTATTCTCCCATAAGAGGGCCTTGAAGCTAGCTTGTTAATATAGGAACATTAAGTACTTCACAAAAATTTGTATTCATCTACGCATTTACAGCTGTGCTTGTGTATAGATACAAATATTACAGGCAGATAAGCACACCTATCTGTATACATTTCACAACACACAGAATTGCAGAATGAAAATAAGAGCGGAGGAACTATGGAGATAGATTATATAGTTTTCTTAAGTCAACTGATATACTGGAAAAGGATGTGAGTTTTGGGGTACACTAATCTAGATCTAGAGTGCTATCTATCATCCGACCTCTCCACTTCCACAACTGTGTTTCTGGTTCTGCTTCTCCCTTACACCAACAGTAGTGTTCAGAAGCCTACACATACTCCAACAATTAGGAAACCGATCTACCTCAACACCAGTTCAGCACAGGCTCTTTGATGAAGAGGAGAAAAATCACATCGGCTTATGTTAGACTAGTTTAAATTGCCATAGAGCTACTATTATGAGAGTACAGTTTTAAAGAGCAAGAAGAATTTTATCTGCATAATATCTATATAATATATAGGATTTAGCTTGAAGATGTTGAAAGAAATCACCTCATCCTCCTCTCTCCTCACAATATGTTCTTTCTCCTTCCCTTGGATCAATATTTCTGACCACGCAGCTACGCAATCAGACACTTATACTGACTTATCTAGCCAAAAATTTACACAGTAAAGACTTAAATGTATAAGATTAACCCACACAATTTACAGGAATTGTACACTGAGCAAAAAGCTAGTTAGCCCCCTTTAAATAGTTAAGAATACTTTAAGGGGGCGAAAAAAGTACAAGATTGCCACCCGCTACTGAAAAGGGACAGGCATTTACAAGCAAGTATGCCCTTGCTTGTAAGGGTATCCCCTTGCCCTAACAGGGACAGCAACCGAATATACCAGAACAAGCAAGGGGTAAGAAACAACAACTGCAGCAAAATCTATACTGAGCACATAAACAGCTTCTTTCATCCAGAAGTAAGTATTTAGACTGTTGAATTTTAGAAGTTTATCAAACACACAGTCTCCCACAAGTGGTTTCTAAAACACATCATACTACCATTAACTTTACAGATAAGATTAAAATAGAACACATACAGACTACAACACATGAAAATACACAGCATGCGTACTTACATTTACAAATCACATATCCATAAAGTCAGTAATACCCTCTAACAGACTCAAAATACTCATATACCACCTCATTTATGCTACAGAGAACATTTACTCCTATAGAACATACCATCAATTTAAAAAACAAAACAAACAGGCCCAAAACAGCTCCCCACTTTTTATCATGCTAAAAAAATAGATTTCACTTTTTCAATATGTTATCTGGATAGCATATATACACACTAAAAAAACAGAGTCTCAACTAACAATATTCAATTAGTTATCAGGCATTTCTATAACCCAGGCACTAGACTAAAGTGTTTTGAAATTAGCAAAATACACGTAACAGAGGAAAGCACTACCTTGAAACAGTCTCTCCCCAGATGCTACTATAAAACATAATGTGTTTTAGATACTACTACATGAATTATTGTGGAAGCTATGTAAGTAGAATGCAACAGTTACACGTTAGAAAAAGTTTTACCTAAATACGCAGCAAACAACAAGAGAACTTAATTGTCTACAAAAAGTATTACTTACAGAGTAGCTAACCCCATCGTTCTCTTCAGTTCTGACCTTCAAGGAAGACTTTCAAGTATCTTGAAAAGACAATTCTGGAAACTAGAGCAAAATAACAGGAACGCTACTGAACTATTGCTCTTATAGCACTTCATAACTGTCTCTTTTTCAGAAAAAGTAAATTATTTCTTTATTTGAGCTCTAGCCACTATAAGAACTCACCACCTCACTTCAACCATCATTAACATCCTTTGTTTCGCATGCACCCCTTGCCTTTTCTCTTTAATAGTTTACGTGATTGAAGCAATCAAGTTAAGCTTGATTAGTCTCCATTTGCATTTAACATTAGAATTGCACCTGAGGAAAAATTTCTGAGCTTGAAGACCTGTTAATTTTTTCCTAAATGTTGCAGGTGATTTAAAGAAAGGTACCACCTTTCCATTAAAAATCTCCCATGACATCTGTAGGCAAACGCAGCTACCATTGCAGCACTAAAGCACGCAGTAGAAACGGATTGAAAAAAAAAAAAAATTGGCTAATTAGCCATTTAAACTCAGAAAAAATAAAGGCAGGTGTTTTCTTCACACAAAAGAGCTGGTATCAACCTGAGAGAAAAGAAGCGGTATAAAAGCAACAGTTTTCCTGATTCTAGGACTACAGTAGTGCTGAGAGAATCATAAATTATTGAAGAAAGCCATGATAAACTTCTGAGAATAAAAAAGGCATAACTATTAGGGTTTTGAAAAAAAAAAACCAAACTCTCAAGAAATTTGCTTGAAAGTTGGAGTTTTTTTGGCTTTACCAATGCAATTTCTTGCAGAAGCATCTGTTTTTCATCAGCTGCCATGCAAATATTCAATAAATAAATAAACTCATTTTTAACTCCCTATAGTGTGAAGTTATTTGAGGAAGGTAGATAAGGCTATCCTGCTAACAGTACTGTTGTGTCTGAACATCGAATGTTTGTTGAAACTTCAGGACAAATCTTAAGATTGTGTTTCTTCTAAGCATCTTGCAAGATAAAATGTATTTTACTTCAACAAAGGCAGTACAAGCAACCCAGAAAAGTACAGAAACAACGCACTGGATTATCACAGGGAAAGCCTCTGATACACCAAGACATCAAGACTGTTGGGAAGCAAACTTTTTTTCCAAAGATTTACTCAACTTTACAAAAACATTATGTTTTAACTTTTTGCAGGCTCGAATGTGAGTGGGGAATTGTCATCTAAATATTATGGTGCAGAATTGTCTCAGGGTATTTTGGTTGCTTCCATACCTTAGTGTTATGGTTTGAGAAACCCACAACAATTTATTGTCATTTAGACAGTTACTCTATCACCTGATGACCCCTCCCCATCCAGGAAGGGGAAAAGGGGAAAAACCAGGGAAACGCGAGGGTTGAAATAGATTTAATAGAATAAGACTAAATAATTAATATTAATAATACAAAAGAACCAGTATTGATCCCAATACCAATATAAAATATACANAGCATTAGAAGAGAAATTAGTCCTGTGTCATTCAAACCAGGACAACCAGCTTGTAATAGGCTATGTTGGCCCAAAATCATAGAATGGTTTGGGTTGGAAGGGACCTTAAAGATCACCCCGTTCCAATCCCCTGCCATGGGCAGGGACACCTCCCATTAGACCAGGTTGATAATAATATATGGCAATAAGTTTTGGCAAGTACTCAAAACTGCCTGCTGCCTTTAACAATGTGTGTTAAATCCTCCCAATGCCAGCTGGCATTAAGCGACACTTAGCTCGCTCTCCAGCATTGCTGGGTGAGAGTAGCTTAGTACAGTGAGTACTAAGTACGCTAGTGATTTCTGCCTTTCTCTCCTCTCCCTGGAAGGGGGTGTCTGGAAGTTGGCGCGTGGAGGGCAATGTCCCTGAGCCCCGGAGGGACAGCCGTGCGTGTGGTGGGACCACCCCCCTCCCCGGTGGGGCCCAACCTGCTGCCGGGGCTCTGTCAGCGCCTCACTCCACGCCCCACGGGCAGCGGCCGACCCAGGAGAGTTTCCCCCAGCTTCCAAGCAGGTGGCAGAAACGTCGCCGTGTCCTGAAGGACAACCCCCCCCCAACGCCGGCCGGCCGGCAGCGGGAGGCAGGCTTCCCCTCAGGGCTGATCCCCCCGCTCCCAACCCCTCAGCCTCGCTCCGCCACCTCCTCCCTCCTGCGAGGAGAAGAGCAGCCTGTGCACCTCCCGGTGTGGGCCGGGGGAGGGGGGGATGTCCGCCCCGGCAGGGCTGCGCCTCAGCCCGTTCGGTGGCCGGCCGCGTCCCCGCCGCTCCCCGTGAGGCGAGGGGCGGGAAACGCCTCAGCCGCGCGCTGCCAGAGGACGACGGGGCGGCCGGGGCGGCGGAGGGGGGCGTGGTCTCCCCGGCAAGCCACGCCCTCCGAGAGCGCTCCCCCTTCCCATTGGCTGGGCCCCGCACTGGCCGTCGGGAAGGAGGCGGTGGCGGCGGTGGCGGCGGCGGCGCGGCGCGGCGCATAGAAGGGGCGCGAGCCGTTGGGCGGTGGTCGCGGGTTGGGCTGTGTGGTGGGCGCCATGAAGGAGATGTGCGGGTGAGGCGGCCGTGGCCCCCTCCTTCCCTCGCCTCTCCCTTCCGTGAGGGACTTTCCCCCTCGTCAGTCCCCTGAGGGGCCCGGCAGGGCGAGGGGCTGCGGGGGGTGTTTGAGAGGTGGAAACCTGCCTTCTGTGAGGGAAAGCTCATCTTTAAAATAAGTGGTGGACCTTTTCTGTGTGAGGGGAGGCAGGTCGGGTGGGGGTGAAGGGCTCTGCGGGGTTAGCTCCGGCTGTCGGAGGCGCCGGGCTCGGTGCCTGACTCCGCCTTGTGTTGCCGCCGTAACCTGGTAACGGCGGCTCGGGCCCTGTGGGGCGGGTTTAGGCCGCGGGTCCAGCTCCAACAGGGGGGAAAAAAGCGCCCTTCTCTCCATGCTGGGGTCGAGGGTGAGGTGCTTTAACTTGCCGGAAGGTGTCTGTAGGGCTGTTGTTTGTTTGGTTGGTTTTTTTTAGCATGTGTGTGTGTGGTAGAAATGCAAGGTGTAGCTCGTGTTACTTCAGTGAAGGTTGTGGGTTTTTTCTGTTTGTTTCTAGTCTTTTGGGTTTTTTTGGTTTGCGCTATTAATGTTGGTGGTTTAGGAGCTGATTTCCAGTCATTCCCCCTCCCAAGTGGTGAGGCTGGAAGAGGCTAGAGTGATAAATTTCCCCATGGCTCAAGGCAAGTTGACCTTTGAGAGCTGAAGAAATGCATTCACAGTGAAGGCTCATACACTGCTCTGGTGGCTGAAGGCAACTTCCTGAGCTGTAATAGTGTAAATTTATCTGTTGTCTCTCAGAGAATGCAGGAGAAATGGCTTCCAGCTTTGTAAAGCTATAAATAAGTGACAAAACCTGGAACAAATCAATTTAACTTCTTGTATGGAATTAGCATCCATCAGATCAGAAATATGTTGGAGCTGTTTACTGTGGTCAATAAATCATAGCAAGAGTTGGCAAAACATTAAACTGCAACAGAATTCTTGTTTAAACAGAAGGCTGATGGACAAATAGGTAGTATGCTGCTTTATCTCTTAAGATCCCTTCTTTGTATATCACTCTCAGTTTGGTGCACTTGAGAAAGAGAAGATTTTTTTTTTTTTCAATTCTGAAGGGGGCATGAGTTCTATTGGGCATAAGTTGCTCTTCTAATAAAATTTTCCAAGTGCCATTTTCCTCAGGTTTTAGGTTGTGAGATCAAACTTTCAGTAATACATGTAAGCAACTGAAAAATATCTACTATTGACTAAAAGAATTTAATATTAAGAATATCTAATTGATACTGTCCTTTATGCCAATCTCTAGTTATAGTCTCTGTAGGAAGAATGGGGCAGTGGAAGGTAGATGGTGGCCTTCTGTACACTGGAAAGAAATATAGCAAAGTCTAAAACCCATTCTTGTTTTGTGCAAATTTTCTGAAGTGCAAGTTGTACAATGCAAGTAATATGTAAAATTTGTAGGAAGCTGCTGCTATAGGTGTCTTAATTTAGATGTCATGTACAGCAGTTAAACACAGGCTTCACTCCTGTATTTGTTATGAAAATGATATCATAAGAAGAAAAATATTAATGATGAATATTTTTACTTATGCAGTGGAAGTTGACAATGCCTATAAGCAAGGCAAATTAGGTCAAGGCCTAGTTACGCTTGTAAGTAAACAGGCCTTCTGACTAGGGAGACTGTTTGATAGAACTACAGTCCTAGTACCCTCCCCCAGCTTTTTGGAGAACGCATAGAAGAAAGTTTGAAAAATTACCTCATAGAGAGGAGGGGGATAAAAAAAAACCGCTAGATGACTAAAAGCTACATCTGTAGTTGGATAAAACTACCCTGAGAGAGAAATGCATCTTCCTTCAATGGAAGAGTAAAGGCAACAATTAGAAATAGTGAGCTGTAATAAGCTGTCTTTCTTTACATCAAGTGTTGAAGCTGTCCTTTGAGCATTTCCTATTCCCATTCTAGCTGAAATGCGTCATATACCTTCAATAGTTACAAGCATCTCTTGACTAACCCAGCTTATATTTGTGAAGTAGAAAAATATCCCGTTTGAATAATAGCATAACTAATACTTTTAGCCTTGGGGTCTGGATATGGATTTTTTGACAAGCATGATGAGTTGTATAGACTTTTTAATGTGTCTTCCCCCTTTTGCTACTAGTGTTTCTGTAGAGACCTTTGATCCATTAAGTACAGTTCTTACCTCCTGTCCTGATCCTTTCTCTCTCCTGCTTTCAGCTGATAATGCAAAGTAAGATGTCTTCTCAATTTTTCCCTTTCTAAAGCAAGGGTTCTATAGTGTGTGCAAAAAAAAAAAAAGCTAATGTTGCCCTGCCATGTCAGCCCTGTGCCATTTCTGATTGCAAATAAGTCTAAACATGCAGGGCAAGCAGAGGGTTGGAGGCAAAAATTATGCCTTTTGGTAACTGGAGTTCCAGGGATAGTAACCTTGTAGGCCTCCAAACGCAGGTGCCTGGTGTCCTGCTCAGTCTAACTGGGCAGCAAGCTACCTAAGCCAGACTTGAGCACACTCTACAAAGAGAGTTTAACTAGTGCTGCTTTATATGCTGACATACATCTCCTGGATTTAGATAAAACACATGTATGTACAGCTAAGCCTCTGAACTATAACAATTGAACACTGTTAAGAGCACGAGGCTCTCCTAGCAACATTTGCTTCAGATTGGTTGATGTTTTCATTCATACTCTTCCATAAAAGAAGGCAAGATAATGCTGAATTTACTGCATCAGTTATTTTTAACAGATCACTTTGTTATATGTCCTTTGTCTACAATCAAGTATAATGCCCTTCCAGAATCAGTAGCAGCTCATTTAACTAAAAGAAGACAGTGTTAAATTGTCTTGTTTAATGTTAGCAGGAAGCTGATAGGGGTATCCTTAAATCCAAACTGATATGAAACTGAAACTTTTCCAAAACTTCTGCTGTATGTAGTGTCACCCTTAGTGTATTTCAAACCTTTTTATTTCCTGATGATAAGGTCTGTCTAGAGCAATACAAGTAAGTTTTATAAAGATGATAGCAACTTAGATCTTTTCTTATTTCTGCATGTTTTTTAAAAAAGTAGTTGTGACTTCTAAGTTAAGTCAAGTTATCTAAAAATCATAATGGGATTTTTTTTTCTCATTTGTGTTAATGCTGGGTAAAAGAGCAGAAGTTGATTTGAGAACCTGTAAGCTGAAGGGTGTTTTCCCGTAAGTGTGGGTCTTTTTTTTTTTTTTTCTTTTTTTTTTTTTGCTTTTGTGAGGTCTTCAGTATTGTATTTTCTCCCACAGTACTTCTAGGCTGCAGAACCAGCCTCAAAGGCACTATGGAATCACCTCTCCCATTAGCTTGGCTCCTCCAAAGGATATAGATTGTGTTCAGACTCAAAAGCTAGTTGAAGCAATGAGACCATTTGGAGTATTTGAAGATGAGGAAGAACAGAATCACAGGTATAACATGACTGTAAGATTTGTTAAACTCTTAAGGGTTTTTTTGAGGCAAATTTAACATTAATTTTCTTTACAGGCTAGTTGTTCTTAGTAAACTGAATAACTTGGTCAAAGAATGGATTTCAGAACTTGGTGAGAGCAAGGTAAGGATTTTTTTAATATGTTCCTATCAGAACAGCTGGAGCCTTTTTATTTCTTTTAAAGGCCGTACTACTAGGATTTATGCTGAAGTTCATCTTCTAACTTTAAGTGTCCAGTAGAGCTGTAGTAACTGCCGTTGAAATTGGGTATAAAAGATATTAAAGATGAAGATCTTGAAGTCTTTGGGGCACCAAATGAATTTGAAGTGGTTCTATCAGTTGACTTCTAGCAATTCACAAAGCTGAAACAGTATATTGTGGGGTGAGATAGATGGTAAATAGACACTAATCTTGCCCCAAACAGCCTACAGCACTCAATCTAGTTTGAAATTATTACACTAGACTTGCCTTTTGTATAGCTCTTATTGTGCTAAGTTAGTGTGTCTGCTGCAGGGAAGACTAATAATAGGTCTTAAGGTGTGTAAATTAATGAAAGGACTGCTATGTTACTCTTTTGCTTGTTTGTTTTGAGTTGCAAGCACTTGCTTCATAAAAAAAACCCCAACAGTATCAGTCTATTAAACTAACAGCTTGGTATGGGAGTGAGAAGACATTGTTTATGGAGGCTGTTGTAGTCTTTTTAAATAAGTTGTAAGCTAGTTAAACTTACGCATAGGTTAATGTGTATCTTGTATTCTAAAGTAAGATCTTTCGCTTCTGCCCACAGAATCTTCCCCCTTCAGCAGCAGCAAATGTCGGTGGCAAAATATTTACATTTGGTTCTTACAAGCTTGGAGTGCACACTAAAGGTAGAACTGCCCTTGTCTGGTCATAGTTCTAATGTTTGAAAG
Organism: Rynchops niger; assembly: GCA_013400035.1. Classification (NCBI taxonomy): domain Eukaryota; kingdom Metazoa; phylum Chordata; class Aves; order Charadriiformes; family Laridae; genus Rynchops; species Rynchops niger. The sequence goes on from VXBH01004332.1 coordinate 52,864, forward strand.
CAACTTCTAACAATAACAGAAGAAATGAAATCTCTTTGCAGGTGCTGACATAGATGCTGTTTGTGTTGCTCCTAGACATGTTGAAAGATCGGATTTTTTTCATTCATTCTTTGAAAAACTAAAACATCAGGAGAAAATAAAAAATCTAAGAGTGAGTAAGCTCTCTCCTTGATAGATTGTGCAACTTCTACAATAAGAATATTCATGCTAAAGACTCATATTGGTAGTGAATGTCTTACAAGCCAAAATAAAAAAAAAAATGCTTCTGAGCACATTCTAAAATACTATTTTATGCATCATGAAAAAGTTGAAGTCAGGCTTTTGGTTCCTTTCCCCAGTGACTGTACATCACATAAGAATCTTTGTGGTACACTTCTTCCCTATCCATGGTTTGGGATTGAGTCACCTGTATCAAAAAGCAAGATTGTCCCTAGGAGCCTTTCTCTAATCTTAGATGTAGTAAGGGGCTTGGAAATAAGGCATGGAGGAAGAGTAGCCTGAAAATTAAGGAAGTTGAAAGTGATATGGAAAGGCTTCTGTCGGTAGAAAAATATAGGAGACTAGGGCACACTGTCAAATGGGGACAGAATTTTTTTTATTTCTCTGCATGTTAACCGGTAGTAAAATAGCAACAGAAACGTCTTTTCTTCCTCACTACCAAGGTGAGTAGATTACAATCACTGACACTGATGTCTCATTGTGCAGTGTTTGTCCATTACAATACATGGTCATCCTTTGTATCTCTGAGCTAAATAAGTCTTTAAAGCTAGTTTAGTATTGAATTAGTGCTATACTGCTTGCTGCTTATTATCAATTCTTTTTGTTCAGAAATAACTCTGTCTTTATACTGAGTAGCTTAGCAGTGTAAATTCTGTATCGTACCATATTTTAGGAAAAACATTAAAGTAGCAAAAGGTGTTTTCTTACACAGTTATCCTCTCCTTTACAGGCAGTTGAAGATGCATATGTGCCAGTTGTCAAGTTTGAGTTTGATGGCATTGAGGTAAGCATTTCAATTTTTAATTTAAGTGGGTAAATCTCCTTTCTTGCCTTGGCATAGGACACCTTTTCCAGGAACCCGTGACTGCTATTTTGGAAGGTTATTGGCATCTTAAAGTATATTTATGAAACTGTAATTGAAGGGCCTGACCACAACCTGTCCCAGGAGACTACATTGCAGTAGAATGGGAGCTTGTAGGAAAATAATGTTTTTATGCCCGTCAGGCATAAGAACGTCAGGGGCATCTTTTTCTAAACCTGCCAGGGTAGCCTACTTGAGTAGCATTTATCTCATAAGGATTGTGTAGAGGGGGAGTAGAGGCAGTGTCCTTGCTAACTCTTCTTAGCTCTGACACCTTAGCTCTGACACCTTAGCTCTGACACCTTAGCTCTGACACCTTAGCTCTGGACCTTTCTACGAAGGGCTGCATATAGTCTAGTTTGCTGTACGAATTGTGTAAGCAGACTAAATGTTTTGTTGCAAATCAAAAATGGAAGCGGCTATGAGACCATCTGGAAAATGAAGAGTACTCGTTTGACTCCCGCCTAGGTTTGTCAGCTGCAGGTATCCTTGTATCTTAAATACATCTTATACACTGAATAAAGACCTGCATGTTGTAGTACCTCAGTGAGTTACTGCTTGGTATCGCTATCATGAAGACACTTATTCAATGATCTTTTTGTGGCCTTTATGTGGTATAGATATTCACAGAATAACTTTCTTGCCTCAGACTACTAAAAACCAGATACTTTCAGATCAAAAGGGCTTACTGCGTGTAGAAAATGCTCTCCCCTTTGCTGAAGTATCATTGAAGTGATTGCACTTACATATTAATTCTATGGTTAATTTTAAGTTCCCTTTTAATGGAAATTCGAAGTTTAGAGTATCTTTTCAACTTAAAAAAACCCCTTCCTTTCCCTAGCTTAGAAAGGTGGGATTCAATGGAGGTTTTGTAAATGAAGTACAGAACTTCTAGCAATTTTCTTGAGTTGTCTGGCAAATAAACCTCTTGAGAAATATATCTATAGTCACATAATTTTAAACACAAATGTTAACTCCTCTCTTTAGACTTGACTAATTGTCCCCCACTAGCGTGCTGTTCACAAACAGTGTGGCATTCTAACTCATGGTTGGCACATTTTTTTCCTCTTAAGATTGATCTTGTGTTTGCAAGGCTGTCTATGCAAACTGTTTCTGATAACCTTGATCTTGGAGACGACTCGCGTCTGAGAAGCCTGGATATAAGATGTATACGGAGCTTAAATGGTAAGTGTATTTACACATCTTGAAAAAGAAAGTGTTACTAAAATTGGTATAGAATGCCCATTATACAACGCAAGTTTCTATACAAGATGCAGAAACTGTTCTCCTGTATACCTGAGATCAGAGGAGCTGGGAAAGTGGGCTTAAATTTAGATATTTCGAGGAGTTGTGTGTTTAGATAAACCTGTATGTCATGTGTCTTTGATCAGGATGTGTGCGTTGTTGCAGTTTGCCACAGAAACTGCTTCAGGTGAATAGGTAGAGCACTTGATAGAGATGAATATGTTGTAGTCTATTTGGGGGGAAAAAAAAAGAGATTTAAAATACCTGGCACCTAACTTGCTCGCTGTTTAACAGTGGCTGTTGAAAGAGACCTAGCTTTGGGACTCCTGCAGAAAGGCCTTATTAAAAATTGTTGGCTGTAGCCTCAACTATAAAAAAGCTGCTGAGGGCACCAGTTACCTGAAGTGATACTGAAAGTTATGTGTAATCTATAATTTTTTTTAAAGTAAGACAAGCAAGTAATCCAATCTTGTTGTCATAGACTTGAATGTTAAACAGTAAGCTATTGATCCGGTATAGCATAAAACTGATTTGTACCTCTTACTAGGAACTTCTGTACTTTTTTCTTAAAGGCTGCAGAGTTACTGATGAAATACTACATCTAGTGCCAAATAAAGAGAACTTCCGGCTCACGCTCCGTGCAATTAAACTGTGGGCAAAACGTGAGTAATGTGATTGATCATGGTCTTTAAATTTTTCAGAGGCACCCCATGCTGAAAAAACAGGACCATTAGAAACATAGCTGTTTAAATGACTGTTTTAAAACTAAAAACAGTTTTTAGTTTAGATTCAAGGTCTGTCCATGTGGTGGATTCTGTGTGTGTGTTAATGGGGTAGAGAGGGGAGGAGAGGCAGGTGTCTACAAGACAAAGTTTGTGTTGCTTATCAGGAACCTGCCTACAAATGATTAAAGGACCAAGTTAGGTATAAAAGCTTGATGCACAAATGGTATTTTCTTATTCTTTATGTATGTGGCTAGAGTAAGCGCTGTAAGAATGGCAGAACTCTTTTCTTAAGGGTAGTTTGAGTGAAGCAGTATCTGTAGCAGCGCAGGCAAACTTTGGAGTAGCAGTATTTCGGGAAGTGGTGTGGTAATGATCCTTTTTCTCATCACTGTAAGGACCAACAATTTTGGCCAAATTGCACTGCAAAAATAACTGACTTTGAGGCTGAAGTGTTCTGTAGATGGTGAAGTTGGTGCTGTAAATTCGAAGGAATATACTTGGGTTTTGAAAGACTACAGGCTAACTACAATGTATCTATTCTAGGTCGTGGCATTTACTCCAACATGCTGGGATTTCTTGGTGGGGTTTCCTGGGCGATGCTAGTAGCAAGAACATGTCAACTCTATCCAAATGCTTTGGCTTCTACTCTCGTTAACAAGTTCTTCTTGGTTTTTTCAAGATGGTAAGAGCTACTGTTTATTTTAATTTGCATAAAGAAGTAAAACTTCTAGAAGTAGTTATTTATATAAGGTTTACATAAACAACAGTCAATCCTACCCTGAATTACAAGACAGAATTTTAAATGAACAGTTAGTTACTAGTTTTTCTTATACAGGGAATGGCCAAATCCTGTATTGCTGAAACAACCTGAAGAAAGCAATCTTAATTTACCAGTATGGGACCCTAGGGTAAGTAGACATTGAATTCAGAAGCCTTTAAACTTTCTTCCAGCCTAAACTGATGCTAAGCAAAATTGTTTTAACATTGTAGGTGAACCCATCAGACAGATACCATGTAATGCCTATCATCACCCCAGCCTATCCACAGCAGAACTCTACATACAATGTATCTATATCAACGCGAGCGGTAATGGTAGAGGAGTTCAAACATGGTAAAGTTCTTTCCATGCTTATCACCTGTTCAAAAAGTATAATTCTTGCTATAGGAAACACTAATATCCAAATTGATTGTATTCCATGAGGCGTTCTGCCCTTCTAGGTAGAATGGGTTTCTGGGAAGTATGCCTGTTGCAGGCAGTAAGGGACCAGTTTCACAATGAACTGTGGTAGTAGGACCTGCATTGTGTCAAGGGAATTCCTGCTTTTTGATCTCTCAGTTACCGTTCAAGAGTTTTTTTTTATCTTGTAAAGTTTATGGTAATGAGGTTTTTTCAACCTTAATTGTAGGTCTTGCAGTTACAAATGAGATTCTCCAAGGAAAATCAGACTGGTCAAAGCTGTTTGAACCACTGAACTTCTTTCAGAAGTACAAGTATGTATGAAATCTGTTGTCTGAACTTGAAATGATTTACTTACTGGTTAGCATAGTGAGTTTTAACTTGCAGTCTAAATAGAAGATGGAATTAATGTTTGTTTTTCAGAAACTAGAGGTAGTCATATGAATTTTGGTAAGAAGTATAGGGAAGGTAGAAAAACTGTATGTGTTATGCAACTGGCACAGTTTTTATTAGAAAAAATCAACTCTGATATTTAGAATGTAGCAGAACACAATTCTGAAAAACACAGTTCTATCTTGTCTGGAAGTCATATTCTATACATTTAAGGCAGTTTTGGTTTCAGTTGAAGGACCATAAAGTCCTGACCTAATATATTAATTTTTCTTCTAGGCATTATATTGTGCTGACTGCTAGTGCCTCTACTGAAGAGCACCACTTAGAGTGGTAAGTCTTGCTTTAAACATGGACTTGATACATGATTGAAACTCAGTTCGATGTTGCGCTTTATTTTTGTTTACTGTATTAACAAGTGAAGTATTAAACTGCACAGCTCGGCATGGAATACAGTACCAAGTTAGTAGACAGTTCATCAGCAAAATTAAAAGCTTTCTTGTGAAGGCAAGTTGACATAAATCTTGCTGTTCAAGAAGTTAACCTAAAGATTTGAGTCATGATGAGAAGGAACAAAGAGGGTTAGTGTGTGTATGCCTGAAGGTCAAATGCTCTGCGTCATCTGGAGAAGCAGATGGAAGGAGTCTAAGGAGACTGCTTACCCAAAACTACTTCAGTCAGGAAGATGTTCCTTGTTGCGGAGACTGAAGCAAACAGGGTTTACTTGAGGTAACCAGATGTGCAATGGCCACTGGAGAGCTAGTTCTTTTACTGATTTACGGAGTGGTAGTCTCCAAACTTTTTTGATCATGCACTCCTATTAGGAAAAAAAAAATTTTTAACATGTACTTGCAGTATATATCGCCTATTTACAAGTCACATAAACATTACTGATGTTCTAATATTTTCTTCCTGTACCTCAATGGATTGTCTCATGCACCCCATGGGGTATGCCCCCATACACACTTTGAAGACCACTGTTCTAGAGCCTTAGAAGATTTAGTTTCATAACTCTTTTTACTGGGTGTAATAGTTAATTTAGGACTAGATTGCACTCAATGCTCTGATTACATAGTCAGCCTGTTCCAGAGCTTACATTTCTCCAGTGAAGTGAAATAAGACTGTTTAATCTGTTAAACCTGACAGTCTGCTCAGAGCATCTGAATGCTGATAAATTGTATCTACTAAATTTTAATCTAGTAGTGTTCTTAGACAGCTTATATCTAGTGCTGAAACAGATCCCTTCATCATGCTTAATAGCGGATAGGTAACTCGCAGGAGGGTTAATCCGCTTTGTGAAACTTAATGCAAGAACCCCTTCAACTGTAGTTAGAGGAAATGACTGCTTGTGACATGATATTTGTCACTGTCTCAAGGGAGATATGCCAATAATTTGTTTAACCGATGTGAATGGTTTGACTAACTGTGAATCTTGAAATAAGGGGAAGTGGTGAGGAATTAAGGTACTGTAATGTGTGTAGTGTTTTTAACTTTGTAAGGGTATTAGTTGTTTAGGAATGAGTACTTTGCCTGCTTTGCTCAAGTATGCAAGCAAAATAGCTCTGTGTAACAGACCCCTGTTCTGAGGGCACCTTGGTTATATTTCAAAGTTTGGCTTGCACTTTAGGGCAAATAATTTAATTCTTGTACTGTCTCTAAAAGACAGCTTACTTATGTTTAGAAGTAGCTCTAATAAAAAGTTCAGGTAAAAGGTATTACCTAATACATTTACTTAAAAATTGTACCAGGTACAGCTTGATGTCAGTCGCAGTTAGGTACACAAGGAGTTATAGGCAGAGGGCTTAGAGCCAAATAATTTATAGTGTGAAATGGTTTTAAGTGTACAAAGCTTATTGTATATCACAATAAAGATGAGGAAAGTTCTGGCTCCAGTAAAAGATGATGTTTTTGCAGTGACAGAAATGGAAGCAAATGGGGCTTAGTTTTGCATCTGGGAAAACTAAAAAGCAGAAGATAAACTTGCTTCAGTTTTTCTGCTATAAGAACAAGTTTAGATCACTAACTCTTGAATGAATTTGGGAGTAGATAGCATATCTTTGTTGTTCATCAACATGATACTTTTGAAGAATGTACAGATTTCTGACTGCTTTCAAAGTTAGCCATGTTTTAGGTAAAAAAGGTAAAATGCCAGTAGTTTACTTAAAAGAAAAGCCTCCATGGTCATGATTAATTTCTTGGGTAAGTTTCTGATGAGATTGTGTTGACTAGATAATTTATTTATTAAAGGAACTATAACTTTCAATTTTGTTGGAAGAGGGTAAACTCTTCACTGATCAATCTGCAGGAAGAATCACATCTTTGCTCAGGTGTAATTGAATAGTTATGCTTGAGCCTTTTTTGAATTGCTCTTCTTGATCTTTGGGGTAAAAAGGTGTTTTGCTGCACTTCAAAATGCAGACAGAGGTGCTGGGATCGGCTTCTTGTTTATACTGTCATCACGGGTTATAGGTTGAAATGTATCTGTATTGTTAAGAGTACAAGTTAAACTTATTTACCTCTGTCTTTGGAAACTTGAAAGTTCAAATATCACTGGAAGCATCTCAATCTACTGTGTGTGTGATATAAAAATCTACCATCTGTTCAGCTGAATGAAACTTAGTACTTATTCATTGGTTAGCATTTTTGTATTAACATTGTGCTATAAAAAGGCATATAACTACTGTGCTGGATGCAGTTAAAAAGGAGTAAATGTCTCTTGTTCTTATTAGGGTTGGCCTTGTTGAATCTAAAATCCGTGTGCTGGTTGGAAACTTGGAGAGGAATGAATTTATAACTATTGCACATGTAAAGCCACAGTCTTTTCCTGGCAACCAAGAACTCTGTAAACGGTGAGTTTCATTATTTTTCTGAAATGTGATTTAGCCAATGTATTGTAACTTCTTTATATTCATTCACCTCAGCTCATCAGTGAGAGATGTTCAGTTCAGTATCTACTGTTTTGTAGGTATGAGGTCCGACAGGCAGGTTCTGAGCATGTAAGATCTTTTTAAAGAAGGGAGAACTTCAGAGGGAAGTACTTTGAGGACTTAAGTATGGGCTGACTCTACTCTTTAACTGCTGTGTACAACTAAACTGTTTTGCTTAATCCCTTCTTGAGAGCAGATACTAGCATCTGAATAACGTGCATAAATGATAGACTTGTGAATCTGTCTTTTTAGGAGTGGATATGTGTCAATGTGGTTTCTTGGAATCGTATTTAGGAAAGTGGAAAATGCAGAAAGTGTTAACATTGATTTAACGTATGTTATACAGTCGTTCACAGATACAGGTAAGCCTATATTTTACTCCAGTCTTGTAGGGTTTCATTTTTTTTATTCTAGTGGAAGCTGCTTCACAAAGTGAGTTGCGCTTCTTTCTGGTACTAGCTATTAGATACAGAAGATTATAGAAGTCGCTTCTATAGCGACTATAGAAGATTAGCTTTAGAAATGTACTATTTTGACACTTTGGCAAAGTAAGTTCATCTTGAAACAAAGTGTGTACTACAGTCATACGCTATATATCATATGTGAAACAGAAGTTCTGCAGATCATACTAAACACTCACAAAGAAGCTGCATTTCATGAAGTGGACAGTCAAATGTGAAGCCAGATGTCTGTTTACTAAACTTGTCAAAAACAGTTGTCAGTTGGTGAACGTTGAAAGTGGGAATTAACTGTATCAGGGTCTAAAATAAACTGTTAATGCCTGTTGACAGTATTTCTTCCAAAATAGCAATCTGTGTATGATATGATCCCAAGCTTTGAAAGTCAGCATGTTGTCACGTGTAATTACATGTAGTCTTGCATGTAAACCTTCATGTTCCTCTTCTGTTATTACTCTTGATACATGTAGAAATAAAGTAATATGGCAAGTGTGGTTAGATAATGATAGGGATTTTGGGGTGAGGAGTCATTTGAAAGTCCATAATTTGTTTATTACTTGTGTGAGGTCAGGCTCGTGCCTAGCTATCATAATGAAGAACTAAGAAATTGGGTTACTCTTCTGAAGTAACAAGTGTGTTTGGAGAAAGTTTTAAACAGTGGACTCCTTTAAATATTTGTTTGGACTGATGAAGAGTGTATGCATGGTACCGGCATGAGCTGGGTGGTGTCTTGCTCAGACAACATGAGTAAATGCAGTAAAACCTGCCCCTTTTTTTAGCTTATGCTTTGGGATATGAGAAAAGCACAGAAAAATGCATTAAACTCCTGTCGGTTTTAGGCCAGGTAGAGTGACTTCCTCAGACTTGCACTGTTATCTGTACTGATGCTTGTCTTGTACGCTGCATACAGTGGCACTGTGTTTCAATGTTGTGGCAAATGTAAATTATGTAATAAGGTTTGTGTATTGCTCTGAGGCTAGAACCAATGCTAAATCCTTTTTTTCTATGCACAAACTTGATTAAGAGCTATGCACTCTTAATTTAGTGAAGCAGAGTCTATAGTACATTTCAGGTAGAGGGTTTGAATCCAGAGACATTAAACAGAAAAGGTATTGAGATGTGTGAAATCCTTTGGCAAATGTAGGAGTGACCAGTATTTATGTGCAAGAAAACTTTTATCATGTGCCTTGACTTGGAGAGAACACTTCTAGAGAGCAAAGATTAGCTTCAGGTTGATGGGATCAAGAACATAAGGCCTACTGTTTGGAAAGCTTTTAAGTGAACTTTTATCTCACTTTTATGTAAAAACATTATTGAATTTACTTTGAAGCAACTGTTCATATTGGTGTGAATGTTCATATTTGTGCTTTTATTTCACTTTTAGGTGTACTGTAGAGAGACTTATAAGCCTCTTTGTTGCATGTCCTTACTTTGATTCCCATTCTGTATGTTAGTAAGCTGACTTTCCAGTTAGGCTCATGATATGGTGTTAAATAAACTTATCTAAATGTGACTTAATCCTGTAATAACTGTTGTGCTAGTATAGAATTTTCAAGTTCCATAAAAGGCTGTTTGTAGACACTTAAGAAAAACCTGTTTAAATTGCAGTGATTTTGATAAATCAGATGTCCCTAAAATCCAGTCTTACTTTCTTGGACAGGTAGAATTTTAAAATCTAAACTACTGAGAAGTTATATAATGTTACAGAACTGTACAAAAAACCCCAATTGTCACTGTAAATATAAAATAAAAAATTAGTCCGAATCTTGCATAAGGTGTCTGGTCTCTCATCAGCTGTGCACAATTAGGTTGATTCATTTAAGTTCTCTAGATCTATTCTTAACCAGAAAACTAATGGTTAAGGAGTTCTATCTCTTTCAGGTTAAAATCAACTCAAATTTGGATTCTCTCAACTCACAATTCAGCAGCATGTGAGCTGCATGATTAGCAAACCACAGCTGTAACAGTGCACAGCAATGCATATTTGCACTTAAATAGCTGTTATTTATCTGGTCTGTACTGGATGTCAAATGAGCATCTTGGGTCATGTTATTCTGGAATATTTATATGTGGAGTGGTTGGGTAGCATTTTATGTTCAGTTAGGCTGGAAACTTCTTGCTCTTTGTTTGGCTTGACTTAAAGGCTTGCTGTTTCTAAAGAAACCGTATGTAACCTTGACAAATACCTAATGCAAACATGCCCACTAAGCTGTAACGCTAAATTTCATGTTAGTTTACAGGCAGGCTAGCAACCTCAATGTGCTAAAGGAAGGTATGAAGATTGAGGCAGCTCATGTGAAGAGAAAGCATCTCCACTATTTTTTGCCTGCAGAAACCTTACAGAAAAGAAAGAAGGTATAACAACAACTTAGCTTGTCTGGCAGTGTTTTTTTGCTTTAATAACTACTTAAAGACTTCCATTATTTTTTTTTAACCATTTCAGCAAAGCATGCCAGATATTACTCAAAATGCTAGTGGGCTTCAGTGCAAAAGGACTTCTTCAGATGGAAGCTGTTTGGACAGTTCCAGGGACATGGGCTCCAGAACACTATATAATTCGTCTTCGTTAAATAAGATATCTAAATTGGATGCCTCTACAGCAGAGATAGAAAGGTTAGCACAATAACCTTAGAACTGTGAAGAAGCTGCTTTTAACTGACTCACGATGTGAATGAGGTCTCGAATTTCTTGTTTGAATCTATGTGGATCGTAAGCTGACATATCCTTTGGGCATATGGTGAGATAGGGTTAAAACCCTGAAAACGTTTAATGTACATGAACACCTAGGAATGAAGAACAACTTGATACAAGAGAAATTATTTGGTCTTCAATATAAATCCCCTTAGGTTAGTGTATAACTTGAAGCTGGAGTATTTGATGTATAGATAACTATTCTTACTAACAAAAAGTGTAGTTAATGCCAAGCAGTATTTCATTGTAATGAAGTGCTGATCTTGATCACAGAAGCACTACAGCTTCTGCTAACTTAGTGGAGCAGTATGAGAACTTGTAAAAGTGTCTGTCACCTCCTGGGAAGTCTGTCCATAAGCTACTTCAGCAGAGGAGGAATATGTAATCTTGAGTGTAATAGCCTGAAGCGTAATGCCTGCTGTGTTCAGACTACTTGGTCCTGTAAGAGTAGCATGCAAAAAAAAAAAAAAAAAACCATTGGGTGCATGTATGGATAGAGCAGATATATTCATTAACAGCAGCACAGAGTGCTGGGTATATTAAGCTGGAAAACAGTATGAGTGTGGAGGGACTCGGTAAAGAAAACACTTAAGTTCAAATTTGCAGTCTCAAGTTCAGCAAAACGACAATCTCATGCTAGGTCTTCTGTGAGTTTGTGTTGTTTAGTAGAGCTGTGACAATGAGCTAAGAAGGTAGATGCTTGTCTTGCATGAAGTTTCTGGAAATGAAATGTAGAGTATTTTACAAACTAGCAATTTATAACTCTAGCATCTGACTTTTACAGAAATGCTGTATGCCACAGGTCTAGTGGTGGTAACAATAGAGAGAAGAGATTTCATGTAGCTGTGCCATCAGTGTCTAAGGAACTCTCCATTCCTGTTACTGATTCACGTATGTATTGAAGGAGTGGGTGGAATGCAGTCTTTCATTTCATAGCTGTACTCTAAAAGCTCAGTGTCCTCTACAGAAATGCAGACTACAGTTGCAATAAGAACATCGGGATCTCCAATTGGTTACACGATTGCAGGACATAATACAATTTCTCAACTGAGAGCACATTTTGTCCACGGACAGCATGAAATAAGTGAGACCCCAGTTACAGATCCTAAGAACATTGCACCTAAACGACCTTATTCACCGACCTCTAAAGGAAGTCATTCACCTCCATCAGAAGGATGCCCCAAAAAAACAAGGGATGGAGAAAAGGTAAGAAAGGGCAAAGGGTGGGGCTAGGCCAGGGAGGGTTTGATGTAGCATTAATTATTGATGTAGAATAAATTAAATGACTGAGAAGAAATGCATATATACATCCCCAACTGATTCAGGAATCTAGACTTAAGCATAATGATGGTTTTACGAGCATGTAGATATGAGAAATTGTCTTGGATATAATGTATAGATATTAAACAAATATTTTTCTAGGATCTGGCACCAGTGACTTCTTTCTAGTCTGGTAGCAGGGGCTCTAAATAATACTGTACTTGCATGTTACTGCACTGACCAATTGCTGAATGAACTGCCTTATTTGGAAGTGGTCCTTAAAAAAAGTCAGAAAAAAATTATCTTAAAATGAAGAGGATATGAATCTTAAAAATGTAAAAGTATGAGCTAATTTTGTTCTGGCAGATGATTTTTGAATGCCTATTGATAGTTCTGCTTCAGAAATTAATAGTCTACTCAACAGGTGACCCACTGCTGAAATGACAGAGTAGAGTTGCTTGTTAAATCTTGTTTTGGTGGAATCTTTAAATTAATGCTTGACGTGTTATTGCTATAAATAAATATCCTAAATAGCTGTTCCTGTGACTTGACCTCTGATTTGAGGCAGGGGCAAAGAACAACTAGGAAAAACTCAATTTTGACACTTGTGAAGAATCAACTTGCGGAACTGTTATCTAGTATTGAATATTTCAAGTACAGATTTCAGGTTTGGGTAGTAAGACTTTTTGAGAGGCTTGAGATTCTGTGTGGGTAATGGTGGTCTTGTTTAAGTGTCTCGTTTTAAGAATGGCCACTAGTACATTTAATGTGTTGACTGGAAGCTGTACCTGAATATGAAGGTAACTTGAGTTATTTTGAGTCTGTGTATTCTGTTCTTCCAGTTAACTGGCCAGGATTCAGCATTCAAAGATGGTGGCAATCCAGAAGATGTCAGGAGAAGACCTACAGAAAATGTAATTTTGAAGTGGTTTCACTCAGTGGACTAACTGAAAGCTGAATGGACTGTTCTAGAGCCTAGACTACTTCACATAAATACTCTACCTGTTTATTGATGTAAACAAAAATATGCTTTTTAGTTTAACTTACTTCAGTCTTCGTTTCCCAAATATTACACCTGTATGACCTATCTTTTAAAAGAAGTTACTACTAGATGATTTGGTAGTTTCTAGCTTCTTGCCATGCCTGATATCAGATTTTATTATTTTTTTAAAACCACTTCACTGATGAAAGCTACTGTAAAGGCTAAAGCAGTTGGCCTCTCAAAGGGAGGATGAAGAGCTCTGTATTAGTGTAGCTTGCTAGTGAAATATAAACTCTTGAGGGCACGCCCTCAAATCAAGATGTGGTCTTGTTGGTAGACTGAAGGCTGAAATAATTGAAAAGCTATATGTGTGCTTATAGGTCTTAAAAAAAAAAAAGTGGAGGTTGTCAATGCACGTATGTATTTAGTTTTTAAGTATCCTAGCTGCCAGACCTTGCTGTCTCTCAGGTCATGAATTTGACAAAACTGACTAATAAATCCCTTCTGGCTTTTTAGGGTGGCCTTGGAGGAAAAAGCATGCGGATTCCAATAATCAACACATCAAGATCACAGGTATTATTTATTGTGCCTTTGTATTCATAGGTAAAGCAAAGCTAGAATTTTTATCTTATGTACAAAGACTTACGTGCTGTTAATCCGCATAAACTTGGTAGTTCTAAATAGGTGATAAGCTTTAGCCTGTAAATTGTATAGCTGAACAATGACATTCCAGGTTTCCTCATGAAAGTGAAGCCAAAGCTTCCAAGTTATTGAACGTGAAAAACCATGTTTCCGTGCACTCAAAACCTGAGACGGTTTGTTTCTGATTTGCTTTTTTTCTTAAGCAAAAAGATCTGTACTCCTTGTTAGATCTTCTATAATGTGATCTGAGCTTTTATTAAATACTTGTATACTGATTTCTGTGACCAGATTTGGAAACTTTGAAGTGTATAAGTGGCATTAATTCTTCTGTGTCGTGTACAATGTTGTGAAATTGAGGGTTATAAGACTGGAAGTAATCTGAACAGTAGAGACACTTTGTTTTCCCAGTCTATGGATCTGAGAGAATGGTGGCTTCTCCTATTATGCTGTTGAGCAACTTGCAACTTATTTCATCCCCCTCAGGAATATAATTATCTCAATTGATGCTAGGAAAGAAGTGTACAGAGGGCAAAATGCTCTTCTGTAAACTGGTAGTAATTAAACAAGTGGTGTGGTGGAAAAAAATCCTTCTCTGTAAATATTTGGGTTTGGGACGTACTGTTTCGGTACATAATTGTTATATTCAGCTAGGAAAAGGGTTTATCTGCTGCATCTTATGAATAAATGAATTTCAAACTTCCTTTTTTTTCCTGTGGTATCTTTTTGTGTGTTGTAGAGGCTTTCCAGTAAAGAACTACCGGATTCTTCATCTCCTGTTCCAACAAACAGTATTCGTATTATTAAAAGATCCATCAAACTTACCCTTAATGGGTAACGAGTATCTCTTCAGGTAAAGACGATAATCGGTTCTTTAGTGGTCCATATTATCAATGTGTATAGTAGTTACTAACAAAGTATGGAAGGTTACTGTTGCCAAAATGCAACTGGCCAGTTAAAATCATGGACTTATTTTATAGTATTGTTAGATGCTTGCTTCCTTTCGAACTACTCTTTGCACATTCTTGTAACAGTTATCCTTGTTAGTCTTTTTAAAAATCTTAACTGTCACTAGCTGAAACAGCTTTTGAAAAAGCCACAAAAAACGAACCTGTCCTGTGACTTGGATTCAGAATGTATGTAAACAGGATTAGCTAGTCACTGCAACCACATTCTGGTTTCAAGTGTGTATGAACGTGCTTGTATTCATTCATGCTTTCCTAGTTCATGTGCATATATTGTTCTTATCTTAAATTATTTTCCTTAAATTATTATTTGGCACATACACTCCTGTGCATCTGTCACAATGGCGCTCAGCTAGTAGCTTTCCACTGTCTAGCACAGCCATGCACTACACAAGTATTGCTTCCCATGGAGGCCCATAAATAATTTAAATATTGAAGAAAATGCAGCAGAGGATGCTACCGAGGTGTGGAGATGATAGTCATGTCCCGTGCCATGTTATGTGATTTTTGTCTTGAGACTGCTCCAGCATGAGACTCGAGGGGTTTTTTTGTTGTCACTGGGTAGTAAAGCTAAACTCAGAACACACAGCTGAAGGTGCACTTAGACATTGCAACAGGCGAGGCTGTTGTGACACTACTACCCACCTGCAAGCTGCAGTCTTGAAAGCAACTGGCATGCAGAAAGTGGTTTCAGATAAACCTCGAAAGCTGTTCTAAATAGTTACATGAAAACTTGTAGTAATCTTAAGTCTGGTTCTGTAAACTGATAGATAACACTGCTTACCCAGTTAAATGCATTAAGATTTTTTGAGAGGTGGGGAGAAATTCTGATCATATGAAACAAATGTTACGCTACCTCTCTATTGTAATTTCTATATAGTTTGGTGTTTTTGTAAATGAAGTTGTATGTGTTTTCCAGAGTATTTTTGTATGTACTGTAGAATACTGTCTTCCAAAGAGAAATTGAAAAATCTTCCATGTCTCTCTTTTTTTTTTTTTTTTTAATGCAAGTGGGATCTGCTTAAAAAATCCAAACAACTAAACCAAATGTAAAAGGGGGGGTGGGGGCAGTGCCACAAAAAACATGTTCTACAAAATAATGATATCATGCTAGAGTCAGTTTGGGGAAACGAGGAACTGCTTTCCTACTTCTAGTATTTCCAGGTCTTGAATTAATGGCCCCTGAATAATGCAGTTAACAAATTGTGTTGGCAACTGAAGTCCCAGATTGCTATGTGGACAATAGATATGCCTGAATTCTTCCAAAATTAGTTGCTTGGCTTAAGCAGCAATTCTGAACTCTCATCATCTTAAATATCCACCTAAAACCAAAGTGACAAGACCGAAAGGCTGTAAAGCATGTATCTTGTGAGGTCTTGATTTCTCTAGCATTCCTCCTCCTGTTAGTGTTCCCAACTTGTGGAAAGCATGAATTTATCACAATATACTTAGGTTTTTTTCCTTATTACCGCTGCTTTCCAGCTTGCTTCAAGTGCACTCTATCTCTTAGAAAATTTGCCTTAGTGTGTTTGAGAGGTCTCATTCTTCCCTGTCCCCTCCAAAAACCCCAAAATTTAGACTGCAAGGCTTACGTTTAGTCACAGGTTAAAATTAAGAAACAGAACCCATGTTACTTAAGTGTGTTTTAGCAGAACTACACCATGGATTTATAAAGTGGTTACCTCGGTTATGTGGCCTGTGTTAGAACTATGGTATTAACATATTGTCAAGTCTGTGTACTAGTTACAGTATGTATACAACTTCAGCACCTGTGTAAATAAAAATCCATCATGAATTTGAAGGAATTAAAGCTGAAATAGGTGATAAGATAAACAGCAAAGCAAATACGAAAAGTCAGTAATTTACAAAACACAAAATAGTCCATAATTCTGTAATATTACGATTCTAAACAAATTCTTCCATTTGAATATTCTAAGACTGTTAAGGGCTGTTTTGCCTTTAACCTCTATGTCAGCATATGCATTTATGCAACTAGTCTCAAAGTAACCTAGCTAGTGGATGTCGAAGTATATGCCTTGACACAGGGTGGTTTGTGTGTTTTTTTTTTTTTTTTTTTTTTTTTTTTTTTTTCTTTTTCTTTACAGTTTTCTTTTTTTTTTTTTTTTTTTTTTTTTTTTACTCTTGCTTTGCAGTTATCTTCTAATTGCTCCTAGTTCTTCTCTGCTTCTCACACACACACATCCCGGCTTTTAAGAAGATTGTTTAGGAAAAATTTAGCTTACTAGTTTCTTGGACTTGATCCAGCATAGGTGAGATTACATGGTTTGTCTTAATATACCCTGACTCAACAACACTTCGCCCAGTGCGGGGTGACATCACTGTTCTGGAGTTCCCCTGAATGTTGCAGAAGTGTTAGATTTCAGCTGTTTTAAATAAAGTTCAAACTGTAACATTCAACTTAAATGTTTTCCTCTGTTTATGGAGCAAGTCCTCTGTTATAGTGACTGAAAGGAAAGTTACTCATGCATAAAGACACAGTGAGGGAGGCTCTTTGATATCAGACTTTCTGCAAACTTTGCTGTTTTCTGCTTTTCTTAGCTGGTTGCTGTGTGTGTGGCTTGGAGGGCCAGAGGGAAGGGGTGAGGGATGCATGATCAATCTCATTAAAGAGGAGCTGCGTTGTATTGAAATTGTGTATGGTTAGTAACTTTGAGCAAGAAATTTCATTGTTGGAATTAATATCTCCTGTGGTTTTACTTTAGGTATAAGCAAAGAAACAGTTAATGTAAAGTCGCCCACACTTCCACTGTTGCAATGAATGTCCCCGTAGAAACTAAGAGAGAAAGTAATAGAGTACTTTGCCTTAATGAGTAAAAAGCAAAGGAGGTGTGGGGGGGGGAAGTGTCTTGAAATTGTTAATCTTGACTTTAGGAGGGAGGGGGCTTTTTAATACTGCCTTTATGTAATACTGAGTGACATAAGCTGTTTAGCATAAAAACACAAGCAAAAACTCCTGGCTGAATTTTTGCAATTACCTCATCACACTTCTTATAAAGAGTCTGGTCCTATGCATTATTCCAGTAACTGAAAAGCTGTGTTTGTAGTGTGCTGTGTATCTGTGTGCAGCTGAGGGGTGAACAGCCACCCCGGGCTGGCGACGCTCCACGTCCTGTCCCCAGAGGAAATCCAATGGCTGTAGGGGGCACCTTGGTCTGAGCAGTACCAGGCTCCCGTGACAACTCTCCCGCAGGGCCACCCCACTGGGCTGCAGCCTGGTCCCTCCACCCGCCCCTGCAGGGTGGCTGTGGGGGCTGTGTGCCCTTTCCCCGGTGGGGTGACGGGGAGCTGTGGCCCAGGCTTCCCACGCTGGGAGGGGTTTCCTGCTGTAAGGCCTGTGGCGGGGGTGGGCTGGGGACAGAGAGCTGCGTGTGCTGTGACGGTGCGGGCATGTGACTGCACCGCTGCAGCCCTCTACTGCCTGCCACCGCTGACCACCCACCTGGAGGAGCTGGGGGGACCAGCTGCAGCCCCCGGCTTCCTGGCCAGCTCTGCTGTTGCTCTGCCTTTTACCGAATTCTGCTGGGCTAAGCAGAGTACAGTGGGGTGTTTTCCAGCCTCAAGCTGAGTGGTGGGCTGTTAGCATGGACTGCCCTTCATCCTGGCTGAGGGATTCTTCAGCCATCATCTGTCTCTGGGGTGCCAAGCTCTGAGCGTGGCCCAAGACCTCCAGGCTGCTGGACCTTGTGTATTTTTTTTTTCTGGGAGGATCTTAGCAAAACAGAAGTCTGGGAGCTGATTTTCCTCTTGTTCTAGAAGATACAGCCTGTTGGCTTCTCAGCTGCCTGACCTTCAAGAAATCGATAGAAATCAAGAAAATCAAACTGGGACTACTCGTCCTTGAGCAGTTCCTCTTTGCTGGGAAGACCCTGTCTGAATCATCCTGCTCTCTTCACCCAACCTTGTTTCTTATTCACGCTTTATGTCTTTTCATTTTGTCTGATCTCAGGCTCTTGCCTGTCTTCCTTTCTCTCTGGTTACTTACATCTTCCTTTCTCACCCAGATCCGTCTTTGCTTCCTCTGCATTTGGACTGGGTGGTATTTTGTTCTGTGCTGATGGAGTGAATAGCCCTGGGAGTTCTGAAACCAAAGGAGAAATAACCTACCCTGTTTCAGTTTCAGCGTGTGGCAGCCTGACAATCAGCCACTTACTGTGGGGATGATCCTGCTCACTCTCTGCAGTATGTGCAATGGAGAGAAATCTAAAAACTGTTGGCTACT
This sequence comes from Rynchops niger, assembly GCA_013400035.1. NCBI lineage: Eukaryota > Metazoa > Chordata > Aves > Charadriiformes > Laridae > Rynchops > Rynchops niger. The sequence continues at coordinate 71,644 of VXBH01004332.1, forward strand.
AAGCAAGTCTGGCAAGCATGTGTAAGTTCAATCTTTTCAAAGGTTCAACATATGCCCAGATGTATGTGGCTTTTCAAATGAAGAGCAAAAAGTCCAATAGTGACAGCAGCACAGCCTCTGTGCTAAATTTCATCTCCCTGTTTCTGAAATGTGAAGAAGTTAAGAGTTTCTTAATAAAAGTTTTAAGAATTCTTTGAATACAATTAAGGCAGCATATGTTTCCCATGACTCATTCTTAGAAATGGTTGAGTCATTTTTGTTCTGTTTTTCCTAAAAGTCAGCTGGAGGTACAGTATATGTAATCATAGTCCAACAAAAAGTCTTTGGCAAACTTGGAGTAACTGAAAATGTGTCCCTAAAATAGGAAGTGCATCTAGCCATAACCAACAAAGTATGTTGATAGTAACATGATAAAAATAAAATATAGTACCTACTTGCTACAGCATTAACTAAAACTAGAATTTATTTGGCCCCTGCAGTTTTAATTCTGCTCCATTTTTCCTCTGTGTGGTCACTTAGCAAGAACCGACAGTTATCATAAACACTATATCCAAGTGCATGCGCACAAAGAAGAAAAAATGAGGTTTTGTGAATCACTTGATGTGTAAGTGCTTGGCTGTGTGCCTTCAGCACTGCTTTAGTTTGTTTGTCGTGATTTTTGTCAGATTGTGTTTCCTCTCATTTCTTTGATACTGAATTTACATTTTATTATATACAGCTTTTTCTATTACTTGAGCAAAAGGCATAAACCTGTCATTGTGAGCAATTCAACAGAGGTTTCTAATAAATAAGCTAAAGAAGTATTGTTATTTTAATACATTAATACATTGCTATATTATATGTTTTCTACTCTCCCAAATGAGGCAGGCATTAGACTGTCGGGCAACTGAAAGCTGGTCCTGCTTCTGAATTGTATGTACAAAACCAGAAGTCTGTAAGTATTTCTTGCAAGAGTTGTAGCTGGTCATTACATTCACATTTGGTTTTGTCTAGATGGTATAGCACGTTAATTTTCACCACTCATTTTGAGTGTTTTTACATGTCTTTACCAATACTGTACCTTTTCTGCTATGTAGGGCAACAGCTGCTGGTGGAGTGTATAAAGCAACCTGGTGTAGATTTTGTTCAGTATATTTACAGAAAAAATATCCAGTCTGTCAAATCAGGAACAATAGGAAGATCATAGGTACAGGATTTTCTGTATAGTGATTGTCTGCAGTAATTCAGTTAAGAAAATCAAATGGGACAAAAATATGGCTCTGGGAGTTGTCTTTTGAGGAAAATGACTATGTTGCAAACAGGCAAGTACTAGCAATGAGAAGGCAAGGGAATCCCCTGTTTCTGTTCCCCTGTTCACCCACTAAATAAATCACTGGGTTACACCAAATGATAAGTTGCGTAAGTACAGAGATGTTTACTTTCTGTAATTAAGAGTAAATATTTGGCACTCGCCTGTAAAAATTATAAATCTGTTTACTAAATTATGTTACTCTTACAGAAATAAGTAATTAACAGTGTGTTAATTTTCTCTCCCATTCTTACGTGTTGTGACTTCAATTGGGGAAAATTTAGCAAAGGTAACATCTCAGTTTTCTCCAGACTGTGCTTATTTAAAGTTGTTTTCAGTTCACCTTTCAGTAAAAGTAAGCTGAGGTGGGTTGGCCAGAAGCCCAGCTATGGAGCTCAAATAGAGGTTTGTATGTTCAGACTCAAATGTTGTGTGTCTTCAGCCTTAAAGGTCAGTCCTGATCTCAGTGGCTGTGATGTCAGTGGGGAATCCCTGCTGCACTTCTGTTTGTCCTTGTCTGAAGGTCTAAAAAGTCAAAACCAAATAAAAGCAAAGCCACTACTTAGCAAAGTTTAAGGCTTCAGTATAGAAACCAACCACATGTTCTTAGTATCTCCTAAGCAAGACTGTGTTACTTCATCAGCTGCTGCTTGTGTATGAACTTGTATGTGGGTGTCTTCTTGGTCACTATTCCTTTTGCTTAGATTGTTTTGTTTTTCAGCTACTTATGAAGGGGAGCTTTTTTGAGAAACATGGGATGACCTTGTATTTGTTAAGTAATGGATGCCGCTGACAGCAGTGTTTAAGATGACTTCTTATCTGAAATAACTGGACTGAGGATAAACCACTGTGCCCACTGGTGTTTCCTTATTCGTATTAAGTTTTGGTACTATTGTGCACTTTTTCAAAGCTTTCCCTGACACCATGTCAAATTCTTTTTCAACACTTAATAATTCTTCACGACATTTCTGAGAAGTTTTTTAAAATCTGTGTTTTAACAGGTAAGGAATCTAAGGCATAGGGATTAAAGACTTATGAAGGGTCAGACAGAAGTTTTGTGGCAATACCAGAAACTGAAGCCAAATTCCTTGAATCTGTGAGACTGTGTTGTTTGACCCGTTTTCTTTAGAGTCACATTGTCCATGCTTGCAATGGGGATTCCCAGTACATAAGAGTTACTGTATCCAGCTAAGGACTGTTGTTACTATCTCTAGAGACTATAGCTGAAACCAGCTGCTGATTTTTAAGCCATTACATATGTGATAGCCCACTGTTCGTTCTTATTGCTTTTTTTTATAAGCTTGCAAGTTAAACAACTTTTCAGACCTTGATTACCTTCTTAAGAAGAAAAAAAATCACAAATGCGTTTCTTGCTCATTGTTGGTTCTCCACAGAAAAAGCCTCGCTAAGAGTTTCAGCACAACATGCAGTACCATTGGACTGTCAGATCCAAGTTAACACCTTACTAAGTGATGGGTAAGTTCTTATATCTTACCCTTGTGGGGTGGGTGAGGTTGGTAAGGAGGAATCCCAATAATTCCTTATAGTAGAATTGCAAAAAAAAAAAAAATTTACATATTTTCTAAGGAGTGACTGCTAGTTTCTACAGAAAATGAATGGACACTAAAGTGTATGTCCTTAAAAAAAAAACATGCAAAAATAGAGTTCTGTGTAAATTGTCTCAATTGAGATTCTTGATTAGACACTCTGCTAGAGATGTCTTTTACTGCTGTTGAGCAGTTGCTGCAGCATCTAACCAGACTTTCTATGTGAAAGATGAATGCAGCTCATAAGTGATTGAATACATCTTTGCAGTAGTATCATGCCAACTGTTATGAAAAATAGGATATCCCATAACACTATTCCAATGTAGGAGGTGCCATGCTTAAGGTTGTACCTTAAAGCCACAAAGGCCTTGGGTATCACAAAATAATGCTGAACTGCATGAATTGAAGAGGCTTTGTTGCTTGGTGAAACGTAAATCCCTAAGATGCATGTTAAGTACTGCAAGACTGAGCAGCATAGGACCTCAGTGTTGCCAGCTCACAGCCACGATATCAGACTACTTTTATTATCGCGCATTTTAGGCCCAAAGTTATCCGCCTTTAGATTCACTGTTAAAAATTACTCTTGGCTTCAGTAGAAGCCAAATCCTTTTCTTTAGGAAAGGTTTGTAGCTACTGAGTTGAGTTGGTTGAATTATGAATGTTACGTATGTGAACTGGTGTATTGTTATGTCTTTCTGAATGAATGCAAGAGTTCACAGCAGGTTGCTGGTAGCCATCTCCCTTAGAATACTTAAATGAATGGTGAGTTTGCAGGGCTGCGTATTTTTATCACTCAGACAAAATTCCAGTCAACGCATGTGGAAGCTTTGCCTGTAGGAGAGGTGTGCGATTGGGTTCTTGACTCTTAACTGTACTGTATTGCTATGAATGTATCATTGCATGGCCCCAAATTTAATAAGCTTATTCCTGTAATCAAAGCTTGTTCAGTGCAGTGAACAAGCACAACAAGCGTGCCTCCAGGGCCAAAGAATGTGCTATTGCTTAATGAGTTGCTAAAAGCCCCTCAAATAAAGGTGGAAGAAACACTCAGTTGAGGGAAGTTGCCATAGTCCTTCTCTCCAGCTTTAGGAGTGTGAATTTTCATAGATTTCCTGAATAAATCTGTTGACCAGTCTTTGCTGCTTGAGCATGTTACGAGCAAAGACGGAGACACTCTTGTAAAGGGAACCATAGAGAACCCTGACTCCCCTCTGTCTTATTGAGCCAGAACAGGAATTTTTGAAGATACTAAACTTCTGTTCATAACGCACCATTACGCATGCTGCACTAGAAAGCTCGGGTTTGGAAGACAGCCCGTATCTTTTTTCAAAAATTGAAAGACTCATGGGTCTTATGAAGGGGAGGATATTGCAAAAGAAAGAGAACTGGACGTGATTGCTAGAGAATGAAGTGGCTATGGTTGCTATTAAGGGGAAGGGAAAAAAAAACCCCGCTTTAGTCTGTTAAGCAGTAGCTACTTTGCTGTTTATTGTTTTCATAAACCATAATCAGTTTGCTTTTTATCACTTTAGGAGGTTCTTGCCACCACCTTCATCCCTGGCACACTTGAGTCCTTCTTTCCTGTCTGAAGACTTCTGCTTCTTCAGTTGTGGTGAATCAATTGTCTGTATATAGCTAAAGAGTCAAGTTCTCTGTTAAAAGGAGCAAAAATAACTTTACATTTATTTACCCCTGGTTTTTGTTATTTCAAATTAATTACAGGTATGTTTATGAGGCAGGGTTGTTGACCACACAAATATAGGTTGTTCATAATACATGTAGTCTGGTAGAAACTGTAATTGCTGTGCTAAATATAATTTATTCTGTGGTTCTATCCCAGCTATATATTTAATTTTATTTTTCCATTCTTCTTCTAGGGGCACTAGTAAACATTCTTCCAAGCAGGAATAGTAATGATGAGAAGGTAATTGTCTGACTAAATTATCCAAGCGGCCTTCTTTCTTTTTTTCACTTCCTACGTTGCTGGTGTCCTCTGGCATCAGAACAGAAGTATATGTTACTTCTAGGCTATGTAAATGAAAAGTTGTGCCTACATTACAATTACAAACATGTCAGGTCACATGGTTTCCACTTGACCTGTTACAGCAGTGCTGTTTTGCAAATAAGGTTTTAACTGTGTTTCAAGTGTGAAGTCCTGAACTGACCCAGTCTGTAGTAACTGGGTCACCTGCCACAGAGTTTTTTGTGACGTAGCTCATGGGAATATTTGCAGAAGCAAAAGTGCTATAATTGCATAGCTATACCAGTATTTGTGTTGACACTGAAATTTAAAGATGCGTGTTCATGAAGCAGAAACACCACCATGGGTATCTAGGGTGTGTAAAAGGAATGTAAGTTCTAGTTTTAAAAAGTCTAGCCACTAAATGACACGGGTTTTTGAAGGAACATTGTAATTATTTTAGGTTTAATTCTTAATGGGCTTTTTGCACCCTGAGAGCTGCCCACTCTTGGAGAAAGAGAATTAGTAGCGGTAGCATAATCCCAAAAAGAAATCAGTGTGCCACTGGATGAATCCCTGTGAAACAAAAGAAAAGTTCCTGGCCTGTAGAGCTGATTGCTAAGTAAATGACAGAGTAAACACAATATATACCTGTGAAGTTGAGAGACTGTACAACAATATGTAGATAGTATCACGTGTAGTTGCTTAAACAGGTAAGAGATCAGATTGACCGTGATTGCCATGCAGCCAAGGAGCTGTAGTCTTAGACCACCCTGTTGCGCTGCGGAAGCAGGTTGATAAATCCCCCAAAACCCTAGCAGTCAAAAAATAGAGTAAGGGAAAAGGTGAAGATGGTGAAACAGGGTAGCACCAGCAATTAAAATGACAGCATCTGTCAGGAAGGTGATCGCTATCTGTAAAGAAAGCTGGAATGAAAGCTTTTCTTGCAGCAAGACCTTCCCCCTGGCACCTATAGTCTGATGTGGCAGGCCAGATAAGTTTGAAAGACTTGAAGCAGCAAAAGTGTCAGGAAGTGAATCAGGTCTCAGTACCAACTTCTGAATTGCAACAGTTTCTCTTCAGATCATTTAGGGGTGGGTGTGGGCCGTAATGAATATTAATTAAATGTAGTAGTTGTATTTTACGCAGGTCTCTGCCATTACTGTGTTTGAGTCTCCTGGAATCAGGCAGCTACAGAATTCACTTCTTACTGGACTACGTACCATCTGTGCCATTAGGAACAGATTTGGTAGCTCTTTATTGAACCATGAGCGTCTAGTCCCTCAAAAAGTATTACATCTGAATCAGTTTGCTCCTTGGTTTTTGCTTTTACAGGATAAGCAAGTGTGGTGACAAAAAATGAACCAGCTGTATTAATTTTTAAAAAGTTACATGCTTTTTGAAGTAGGCCTAAAGATTTGGCTTTTGTCTGATTTTTTTTTTTTTACGCAAATGATTATGTAGATTCATAGAAATACTTTGCAAATTGGGAACTTTGGTCTCAGTTTATTTTCTGTTATGCAGATCATTATTTCTGCAGGTTTCCTTTTAATGAAAGCTTCTGGAAAAGGCACAGTCATCTATCTTTGGCTACTTTTTTTGAGATGTGAGCTCAAGACACCACAGAAACTGAAGCTCTCTGCTTTATGCATGAAGATCTTTACCCTCTTGTGCTGGAAGAAGCATGAAACCACACAAGTATGACGAACAGTTAGGAGAAGATGTAGTGAGAGGTACTGGGAAGGCAATAGTTTGCATGCCCTTTCAGGAAATCATTGTAGTGACCACGAGGGGGCATTTTATTAAGACACCGCAAACCTAACTGTATTACTCGTGATCACTGGGGGAGTGGCATCAAGGCTTTTAAAGGACAAGCTGTTGTGACAGCCAGGAGTAAAGCCAGTAGAACAGTAATCAGGCACTTTATTTCAAATCCACCTCCTCTTCATTCCTACTCTTTTAATATTGGAACTTGTAGTGCTTATCACTTCATTGCCGAGGCTATGGCAATGGAAAATTTTAGCTAGTGATTACATGTCTCAGCCTTTGTGAAACAGATCATTCAACAGGTTGATTTCCAGCACTCCTGACTTGGCTTGCACCCCAGGGTCTCATTGGAGACTAATCACAAGTGGAGCTATGACACTGGTGGCTTTACTGTATATAATTAATCTTTTCTGCATCTGTGTGTTAATGAACCTTGCCATTAAGCAGTTATTTTATATTCAACTTTACTTATGATATTGCCTTTCTAGACAACTCTAGGCCTTGTTCTAATTAATCCTTCTTGCCACTGGCTTGTTTCTGTCACTTCTTGGGTTAGGCCTTCTTCCCCTAGTTCCTTCATTTGCTTGCCAGAAGAAGCTTGTGGTGGCAATTCTCCCTTCATGTCTGTTTCGTTTCTATTTAATAGGCCATGTATCTAGACCTGTTTCTTCCGTGGCACAGGGCGAAGAATACGTTCAGTTCCTCTTTCTCTCTCTTAACGTGTGTATTGTGCAACACATGTCTTGAAGAAGTATTATTTTTCCTGGCTTGTTGTTCCTTTTAATCAAAAATAAAAGTCAGAAGATTGATACATAAATTCTTTACTCACACGGAGGGAAATACTTTTTCCAGGGATCTGGAAATGTTCTGAGTCTCATGGTAGACGACACGTTTACTGCACCTAAGGCACAATATTTCAGACTGAAAACCCAGAGGATGTTGTTTGGATTTTATCTATTTTTCAGCAATATTAAGGTTCATAAGTGGAATTGCTATGCAGATGAATGAATATTTATCAAATGTATTCTTATGTGAGAGGCTAACCACTACACTGGTTACAAAAAGGATGTTGAACTTTCCCCAAATGTCCTAAAAGCAAAACTGACAAGTCATGCAGCGACTGGCAAATGAACAAGACTATGAAATAGTGAAACCCATCACTGTTCTGTGTGAGAAAGCAGGGGGGTTCAACATGGTAATTAAGAAAGCTCAGCCTAAAAATTGTAGCCTTACTAGAATGTTGGTCCTTTTTAGTAAATCTAAATTATTTTATTGCAGCAAACTAGTAAGTTGTACTTGTATATGTACACACAAAGTCCAAACAGACACTGTGGAGACATAACTGTTCAAGTGGGGTGAGGCAGCAGTGTGTGCGGTGTGGGTTACTCACAACGATTGACGGTAAGACTTTGCATGGTGAGGTGGCACTGTGCCACACAGCCCCGGGCAATTTGTAAAAAGGGCTAATGCAGGTCCAGATAAGACGAGTAGCTGGCCAATTTACAAATTGTGGATATGTTTTGTATACATAGGAGGACTTATGCATAAACTGGTCCCAGAATGTGTTACGTGTTTATGTTCTGCCTGAAGAGCGGTGTCACTTTCTGTGATTCCCGGGTGTAATCCTTTAACTGTACAAATCAGAACTACATGAGTCATTGGGCTAGAGATTTAAAAATAAGGTGTAAGACTTACATTAAAAGGAGATATATCTGGCGGGGCTGTACTGAAACAATGTTCCTTTTTATCTCTATTATCAGCTGCAGATATGGTCTTCTGAGACTCTTGAAGCTCAAGGTGATGTTAAGTAGCCTAAACTCCTAGCAAGCCCTGAGGAAAAAGGGAAGTCTTGTAATAAAAACCTGGATGAGTGATTGTTATCCTTTGTAGGTGGATCCAGTGCATAATGGCTGGCTGGAATGTGCTGGGGTTTTGGGGAGCAGGAGAGTTAACATGAGCATATTTTGCCTGGGTTTTTTTTTTCCAATGTGTAGTTTTCACATTATGACTAAGGTACTCTAATAGCTTGTTGTTGCCAAAGGGACAATTCCCATCCTTCCTTCTGCCTTCATATTTTTTTGTGGCTGCGGCTAGAGCAATTCTATTGCTTCCCTTTTTACTAGCAATAGTGATCTGACTGGGAGAGCTTCAAAAAAATCATTCTGGGCAGAAAAAGGTTGTTTTCTGCTAATTTAGCTCCTTACGCTCATCCTGAGCTTATCTCCTCCCTGAGTCCTCTTCACTACAGCACTACTGCATCAGATGAATCTTGATTTGCAGCATAAGGAAGAAGTTTGCAGTTTGTCCGTTTCAGAGGTCGCTAGATCAGCTTCACTGTAATACGAGGCTTTTCTGTAGTGCGGTGGAAAAAGAAAACACTCTTCAATTTTTTTTTTCTTTGCCTGCCAACTAATTTAAAACATTTTTCTGTAATCAAATAATGCGGCAACTCCCAAACCTTAGTATGTGTTTGTAGCACTGAGTTGAGAAGAAAGGAATGGGAAACACTTGAGAGGGCTCAGGGAGAAGGTGCCTGAGAACTTCTGCTCTGAAAACTAGCTCTGGGAAGGAAGGATTGTGAACGAGAAATTTCAGAGTCATGTATAAATTTCTCAAGCTAAAAATACGGTGTTATGCTACAGTTCTGTGAAGCTCTGTCAGGAAGCTGGCACCTCTGCCCAAATCTGTCTTCCAGAAACTTGTTCTGGCCTTGGTACCACCACATTCCTTGCTGTTGACACAGTCATTTCTGTGATTGTACATGGAACTGTCTCAGTAAATAGTGAACTAGTAGAAAAACAATTTTTTTTGTTTCCCCCAGGTTACTTTTAAGCAAGCTGCCATATCGCCAAAAGAATGCTTGCAACAGCGTAAGAACGCACATGAGCAAGTTGCCTAGAGGTAAGGAGAGAAAGAGGGAAGAGACTGCCTTTTTTGACACTCCCAGTCTAAAGTGTTCGTGGAACTCTCATTTTATTGTGCTCGGCACTTTCATATAATGAGCAGTTCATCCCCTGAATAAGTTGCATCATGAGTGAATAAGGTAGAAGTGTGGGAGCAAGGAATTGTCTTCTCTGATTTCTGTTGGGGAAATTGAGACTCGGAGAATTAAACAACTTGCCTAAGAGTAGAAAGGATGACTTGCCAAGAGCCAGATTCCAGACTCCTGAATCATTGCCTTGTGCCTTATCCACAAGACCAACCTTTCTCTATTAGCATTTCCTTTCTCTCCACCCTGTTTTGAGAGGAGGCACAGTAGCATTGTTCTATGGCAAACAAACTCAAAGCGTGATGCAGGAAAGCTTCCAGCAGAATGGCTTGAACAACCTTTGAGTTTATCATTAATCTGGAAGCCATGATTTTTCTTGGAATGGCTTCTGCATTAGAACCTTCCTCAGGACCAATAACCACAAATGCTTTAACTATCAAAAGGCCTGACAGTGTTAAAATAAGAGGCCTTTGAGATTAAAAAATATACTTCAAACAACAAAAGATTTCTTAAGGCGTAGAGGATTGGAAATTACTAATCAAGGGAACACGTGAGGCTTGAGATACAGTGGGCAAGAAAACAGGACTTCTAACCGTATTCCACAAGGAGAGAAGTGAATAATTTTGTTACTTTTATTCCTACTATGATGTACCTTAATAGGAGAGCCATATTCTAAAAGTACCTTAGTGCCTGCTTGGCTGCTTAACCAGGCCAGTGACAAGCGGCTTATCTTAGATCTAAGTCAGATAGCTGGGAACAGGAAATAAAGACTTAAGAGTTTGCCCATGCTTTCGTATCACAGTAGGCTTTAGCAGACTTCATTGGGCAATGCCTGCGCTAAGCACCACCAGAGCCATCATCCTGGGCTTGACAAATGTCATGTCAAACACTCAATCCTCTAGAAGTTTTGATGATGGGTTTTTTTAGTTTTTTTTTCCCACTCTACCCTTTTCTCCTCTTGCTTGCCCCATGACATTCCCTGCTAGAGCAGGAAAGCTTAATTTCTTACAGCAATCTAGGTGTTAACTGTGCTAGTGCAGCAGCCAGTGCAAAGCAGGAGGGAGGACTTGTCTTTAGACTTGATAAGTGGAGAAAAATGGGATCTTGAAACACTTGCTTTAACTGGAAGACAGGAAGTGAAGCACTGGATCAAACTGGTCTAAGAATTCTGGTATCTTGCCTCTGGCTATAGCCAAAGTCAGCTGACAAAAATAATAGTGATGCACCTGGCTTTCGTTATGCAATGCTACAGGAGGGGAATTCCGTCCTGCTTTTTGCAAAGATCTGCATATGCCAAAGTTATGACATGTTCTTACGCTTCTTGTCAGTTGCTGACCAGGCTTCTGTAATTGCCACTGCTATACCGCAATTCTCTAGTTCACACCACTCTCATGGGATAATCCCTGTGCCATAGATTCATATCGCAGCAGAACAAATTGCATACAGGATAGTCACAGGAACAGAGGGATCTACCTAATGCTGGAATGATTTTGAGTAAGGCCTCTTTAATTTGTTTAGGTTTTTGCCTTTTCCTTGGGAAGGCTTCTCGCTTTCTGTAGAACTTTCCCCTAGTTCGGGAATGTGAACATATTATAAAACAGCCACGCTGGGCTTAGACTAAAAGGTCACTTTGGCCCTCTATTGTCTTTTTTTCCCTGGGCATCAGCTTATGGCTGGAGAAAGAAAAACTGTCCAGAAAATGTCTCCACTCACACTGTCCTTCCTCTGACAACTTTGTTCAAGGACTTCCTGAGCCAGATCTAGTCTCTCTGTATTCAGATGATGGGAGCATATAGATGTTATACAGTGAAACAATTCATACGGGTTTTTTTCCCTCTTATTTTGTTATAGGTCATTTTCATTTTAGGGAAGGGGTGTAGGGGTAGAGTTAAAGATTTTGGGATGCTGTAAGAAGTGCAACCCACTAATCTTTTTCTTAAAAATAATATCAAGAAGCAGTTTGCACCATAGACACTGGTATGTATGTGAGGTACTGCCTCAATTTCTAACATGCAGTCTTAAGAATTATCTTTGAGTAGCCTGTTCTTGCAAGCCCTAAGAATTAGAGTTCAAAAGAGCTAGGGAAATATAGGGAATGTTTATTGATGTTTTAGTCATAACATGGTATTTGTATTGCCTGGAATATTGCCCTTAATTTCACATCAGTTTAGACTGTATACCCTACAATAACATTTTCCGTCTGAAGAAATGAGCAGACACTGTTTTGAGCCACAGAGTTTCCCAGGTGCCCTGGTCTATGTCTATTCAGTAGCGTCATGGGCTGGAGGAGTAGGTGGGAACCAGGGATAGAAACTATTTAGGGAAGCACCTAAGTTCATTTTTCCTGAAAGGCTGCCGTTTACTACCTGAGATTTTTGCAAACCAGCCTGGCGATAAAAAAGAAAAAAGTGTTTAGTCACTTCATATGCCACTTCCCTGCTTTATTTTACGTCATCAATCATAGGGAATCCAAGAAATCCCCCAAGACATAAAGATCTAGTCCTAATTTCTCATGGTTTTAGGGCACTGCTGGTTTGTACCTTTCTTAGCTTTTTTGTGGGAAAGAAAATGAGAAATCGTGGTGTTCTGGCAAGAAACGAACATACAACTATAGAATTATTTCAGCATAATATCCAAGTATAATAATGTAGCTGTTCTTCCCTTTAATCTTCTAGAGCTAATGTCACAGACATTTTGATTATGCTGTGTGCCCTCTAGGATTCTTCTGTTCTCGTTTCAGCTGTCAATTTGATAGGGCTGTATCCTACTGTATGATGAACTGTGAAGCTTAAATAAGGAAAGTTTTGCTTGCGGGATAGAGAAAGATGATGTCTGTTTACAGGAAATATAAGGATAGTTGGGTAAAATTAAGGTTATAAAGTCCTGTTGAGATGGACTACAGAGCAGGAAGAAAAACAAGCATTGGTCAATCTCCTCTGCTTAGCTGCCTGGGTTAGTGGATGGATTTGCAGATTATAGAACAGTATTTTCTGCTGTGGTTCATTTCTAGACATCCCAATACCTTTGCTTTAAAAAAGGATAGTGAGAAAAAGGAAAGTAAAATTAAAAAAATGAGAGACACAAAAAAATGACAGTTAGATACCTTACTTTAGTGGTCTTTGAGGCTTTTCTTGTTACTCTAATATTTCCATTTCAAGAATACTAATTCATTTAACTGCATTTTCACATGTGACAGTGTATTGCATTCCCAGAGTAAAGATTAAAGAATAAAAAATATTAAATCTTGCTGCTAACTAAATGCAGTCTTGTAGCACAGCTCTGTCTGGGCTTGGTGTTCCTTTGTGTTCCTTTCTTTACAGGTGTTTTGAATCCCCCTAGATTTGCTTGTTTGTTACTGACCCCTCTTCCTGATCCAAAGTGGGGGCTGTGGGGTTGTGCCCACAGTGTTCATCTCCTTCACTTGATCTGCACTTGGGTCAGGGCAAGCCCTGGTATTGATACAGGCTGGGGCTTGAAGGGATGGAGACCAGCCCTGCTCAGAAGGACTTGGGGGTGTTGGTGAACGAGAAGCTCAACATGAGCTGGCAATGTATGCTTGCAGCCCAGAAAGCCACCCCTATCCTGAGCTGCATCCAAAGCAGCATGGCCAGCAGGTCCAGGGAGGTGATTCTGGCCATCTGCTCTGCTCTGGTGAGACCCCACCTGGAGTACCGTGTCCAGCTCTGGGCCCCCCACCCTAAGAAGGACATGGTCCTGTTGGAGCGGGTTCAGAGGAGGATCACAAAAGTGATCAGACGGCTGGAGCACCTCTCCTAGGAGGACAGGCTGAGACAGTTGGGGCTGTTCAGCCTGGAGAAGAAAAGGCTCTGGGGAGACCTTATTGTAGCATTTCAGTACCTGAAGGGGCTACAGGAAAGCGGGGGCGGGACTCTTGATCAGGGAGCGGAGCCGTAGGACAAAGGGTATTGGTTTTAAACTGAAAGAGGGTAGACTTAGACTAGATAAAAGGAAGAAATTTTTTACAAGGAGGTTGGTGAGACATTGGCCCAGGTTGCCCAGAGAGGTGGTAGATGCCCCATCCCTGGAAAAGGTTGGGTTGGATGGGGCTCTAATTGAAGAAGTCCCTGCTCGGCGCAGGGGGTTGGACTAGTTGGGCTTCAAAGCTCCCTTCCACCCCAAACCACTCCGTGATTCTAGAATCTGGCTGCCTTTCAGGTTTGGATCTGGAGCGCTGCGAAGCCCAGGCAGGTTTTAAGTTGACCGTCAGCTCGCCGCCGGTTCCTTTTCCCTTCCCCGTGGCTCTCCCCGGCTNAGAGCGGCCCCGCTTCTCCCGGGGGCGCAGAGCCCCCTCCCGTCTTCCCCGCCCCGCTTCGGTGGCGTTCGTTGTGTAACCGCGTCGCTAAAGCAGCGAAGGCTGGTTTAGGGGAAGCGCCGAGCGCCGGCTGGTTGTTGTTTTTATGCTCCGAGGGGTGGTTTGCTTCTCCTCTGCCACCGTCTCCCATGGAGTTCAGCCCGTAGGCAGTGAGGGAGGTGAGTAACAGGGCGAGAAAGAGTGACAGTGCCTTTTACCCTGTCATCCCAGCATCTGCTTTTGATACTCAGTCCTTGGCTGTGTAGCTTGTTAAGCGGGCTTAGGGAAAAAGTTAATGAAGAAACGGGGGGTTGTTCACATTACTTGTGATAACATCTTATAAGGCTGTTATGTTTCAGAATGGATCTTCTAAGTCTTGAAATGGTGTCATTAAAACATTTAGGCGTTAAATGAGGAGATGGGTCTTGTATCTGGGCTTAAAGACACCAGTAGGCCAAGGACCCTGATGGTCGGCAAGGCCCTGTTCACATAGAACTTGCCTATGGGAATGGAAATTAATAAGAAACAGAGATGGCATAAGTGCAAAGTAACGTAGATAAGGGATTGCACATTGAGTAATTACAACAAAAAGCACAATTAAGCTTTTCTAGGCTAATTTAAACTGAACTTGTCTTCCTTTCAGAAGGTGTTTCTCTGGTATCTTAGGGTTTAAAAAAAACCCACAAAAATTCCAGGCTTGACGGCATTAATTACAGTAGCATCTAATGAAAGATGCTCTCCAGCCTCAAAACTTAGAGGTGTGTGTGTGTTCAGTTACTACTTAGCAAAGTATGAACTTTCACTGCTGTTAAATACATGTGTGTGCCAACTATCAACAGAGAGAGAAAAAAACCTGGGTTTGTATGGAGGCATCTTTTAGATGTTACGTTGTATTTTAGAGTGGGAAGACTGAAGCAGGAGATAGCACCTTTTTTTTTCTTAATGTATTAATATGTTTTCGATATAATTAGGAACCACATAAGGAATTTTTCAGCAGGGGAAGTTCATAACTTCCTGGTACTAGCTAGCTGTTGTAGTTGGTTGGTTTTTTTTCTTTTCTCTTTTGGTTGCTGTTCTGTAACGTAACACAATAGTAAAGAGGAAGTTCTCGTGAGCAGTTTTGCCTCTCTGTTAGAATCTGTACAGTTTATGGAGCCCTAGGTAGATTACTGTTTTCAAAAATTGTGTTTACACTTTCGGTTATTTTAGACTGAGACAGAACGCGCTATAATAAATCTTGTACTGTCGTCTCTTTTGTCTGAGCCGTTGCAGGAGGTTATAAGCGTATAGATTGTTTGCTCCTGCTTTTCAGAAATGGCTGTTGCTGTGGAGGACGTAGGGTGACCAGTGATATGTACAGAGCAGTGACAGGAAAGTTGAAGCTTCTCCCATCTGTGTCTTGCTGCAGTCACCTCTCATCGTAGGGTTTCAGGTGATACTTTCACATCTTCCACCAAGACCCACAGCTCCTTTGCTTTCGCAGGCAGATGTTGCTGGAGAGTCAGTTCTCAGGGTGCTCCTAGTTGGGCAAGAAAATTGCAAATGGTGTAATCCCTCCAGAGCCTGCTTCCTTTGAGCAAAGGAACAAGACAAAATGTATGAACCCTTGATCCCGCTGTCACTTTGCTTGGTGGCAGCACGTCATGTTTCCTCCCTAATGGCACAGGTCATGTTAAACTTTAAACCGGCCCAGGTTTTCTCATCATGGAGAGGTCTGATGGAAGTGTTGTTTTGAGTTTTTTGGGTTGTGCTTTTGTTCCTTTTTTGTATTGCTCAAAACAGATGAGAATGAAACAGCCTTCAGTTCTTGAGTGAGTAGAAGCTGGCTGAAGTTGTCACTGCTTTTAACTATTTTCCTTCCGTGTGTAATTTAGACACTTGATCTCTGTATTCTCTTTTAAATTGTTTAGTGTAGTAGTTGGGGTATGGGAGGAATAAGCAATTTTATAACAAAAAGAACAAAAGGCAGGTTGTAATATGTAGCATAGTATTTCTAATGTTAGCATGTGTAAAGGCAATTATAATTAATTACAGAGGCAAATTAAACTCTTAAGCACTTAGATGAAGGATTAGCTAGATTTTTGCTTTTCTTCCATTTCAAATGCTTTTCCGAGTAGTTGTGGGCAGGTAGGTAATATGAGTAGCTGTGAATTTCTCTTCCAGAAGGAGCAAAAGAGAGTTTGTTTTTTAACATAGTTCATTTTTGTTTGACCAACAGGGCAAGACCTGAAGAGGACAGGTCTTTATCAACTGTGTGTGAACTAACAGACTTCCATGTGTGGGCGTAGATTGGGAAATAGTTAAGCCATGCCACTTCACGAGCACATTGCTGATTTACAGAAATAGGGAACACTGCACAGCCCTCCACTTCACTGTAGAGCGCTGATAATACCTTTAGCTCGCACAAACACTTTTAAGTGTTTCCTCTCTCCACCAAACATGATGACACCCATAATCACAGTAGAGATGATAACGTGATTCTTAAATAGAGTGAGAGAGAACCAAGATAAAATGAAGTTTAATGTTTAATCTCTGGAGGCTACTGTGTCGCGGAGCTTTGCTTTCCCACAAACACACCTGCTGGTAAGCAGTGGGTTTGCCTTCAGTGACATTTGTTTCAACCACAGCCTCGTAAAGATCACTGAGCCCAGAGTTTTAGAACAGAGCGCCCTTAATAGGTGAGAAAAAAAGGTCCTCTTAAGCAAATATTAATAGAGCATGAAAGGAAATTACTGGTTAAAGTGGAGAGAGTTAAAGATTTGAATGATGATGTTCTATAGTAGTTTTGAACAGCAAGGCTCTAGCTCGTTTTGACAAATGTGTAATGTATGTGGCTGTATTGTGCGTCTGGTTAGCAGCTATGTAAGCCTGGGCATCTCCAAAGTAATATGATTAGTAGACACTTTACTGCAATTTTGTCATTATAACATCTAAAATAGACTTTTAATTTAGAATATGGATATGCATCTGGATTTGTGGCATACTCTGTTACATAGGAATGGAAAGGTGAGCTTCCTTTCTCTCCTCAATTATGTGATGGAAATGGGAAGCTGACCGATATGCAGCAGTTGCTTCTTACTGCTGGCAGAAGTCCTCTGTTGTCTGGTCCACTGGACAGTCCTGATAAACACAATAGCGTAAGTAAATCTAAGTGTGGAAGTTAAATAGCCATATGCTGGTGCATGGTTTTGTGAGAAGCTCAGACTTATGCTTTCTCATTGAAACCAACTTTACGTCATTTCTAGGGTTTTTTGATATCAATGTCTGTCTTCCCCTTCCCTTTGCTGGGCTTGCTTATTTTCCAGAAAGAGAAAATATGCATAGCTGGTCTAAAGGTGGGCTAGGTAAGATCTGGGAAGTATCTAGAAAAGAGACCAACCTAGAGTAGCACCTAGTGTGTATTTAATGTGATAGCTCATGGTCTATTTTCAGAAAATTATTTAAAATCTACTTGATGGGAAGTGATCTGTTTAGATATTTCATTTTGATAAATTGTTAGAAAGCAATATAGAGAATGCCAAAACATAGTTCTCAAATCTTTGGCACCAAATACAGCCTGACGTTGAAATGCCCTGTGCCTTTTTGAAAGGCATTCAGGTTTTAAAAAGACACGCATTGTTGAATACAATTCCAGCATCAGAGCTGCTTTCTCCTGCTGCCATTCCACAGTTGTCTGTAGGTGTGTTACAGCTGAAATGTGCACTCAGGTAAGACCAAGGTGACATCTCAGAGATGCAGTTCTTTCCATCCCTTCTCTACTTCTCTTAATTACTTCATCTTTTAGTTTATAATATTTTCCTACTTGAGTAGGAACCACTGCAGCGCTACAAATGTTTTGCGAGCAACAAATCCAAGGCGTAAAGTTCAAGCTTTGTTGGCAGGTATACCTAAGTCATTGTAGGTGCAACAAAAGAGAAGCTTTTATTGTGGAGTTAGGATTGGAATCCACCTCTGCCAAAACTCATATGCAATGGACCTTAGGCTGTATAGACCTTGGGCAAAAGGAGGGAGGGGATCTTTTACCCTTTTAGCACTTTCAATATATTTAATAACTATTTTGCTTATTATGTTGAAGTCCAAGCACTTTTTTCAGTGCTGTGCCACAGGATGTTGCCTGTCATGTTTGTTTGTGATGCTCAACCTTGCTTGAGTAGGATGCTATTATATGAAGATGACAGAGAGCTCAGTAGACATTTCCATAAGCTATGTTCTTCTGATCGTGCAGCACCATGATGATTCAACTTCTACAGTATTTACTTACCCTCTGTTATTTGTTTTTCACATGCCATCCCACTGTTGTCACTGTTTGATTGACTATCCTGTTTGATGTTCTCAGTAAGATATATTAAATAGCTTGTTACTGTCTAGCAATAAAACATCACTTGAAAAGTACTTACATTCCTACTAAGTTAATGTCTTGCTGACATCCCCCCCCCTCCACCCACCCCCCCCATTTAAGAGTTCTGCTGTCTCTTATTCTTGTCTATCACTCATGTTTCCTGAAAACCTCTTTTTTGACAACTGCCCAGTAGCTTTTACTGAGGTTTTGTTGTCTGGGGAGATACTGCAGCTAGAAGCCGGCCCTGTTGGAGGTGGGCAGCTCAAGGTGTAGAATTCAATACTAGTAATCAGGTATTTTCTTAGCCCACAGTGATGCTATTCAACCCGGTAGGGTAGTTTTTGTATAATTTGCATAGTTTCTGCTTCACTATAATAGGAACTAAATTAATCAATTCAGAGGAAACATCTTTATTTTCAGAGGACATTTAAGAGAACATAGTACTGACAGTACCCTACTTCAAGAGGACAAACATTCCTAAAAGTGTATTACTTAAAATACCAACTATTCCGTCAAAATAATGATTTTTTTTTCTGTGGTATAAAATCGTCTTTCATCAGACTCTCTAATAACTGAAAGAAGCTAAGTCCTAGGTGAGATGGAGGGGAGGGTGTCCTTTGCTAATTACTTCGATGGCAGTGATACCTGAGGCTTCATTTAAAATTTGTTCTCTCTCCTCGCCCCCACCTTAAATGTTTGCATGTACATAAAAAGAAGAATAATTGTCTGAGAAGGCAGACCAAGTAGAAATATAGTAATATCAGTTGAAGAGTCTAGATCTTCTAATTCTTGCATCTTCTGCTGCTTGTTGAGCTCTACTGTGTACTAACAGTGAAAGTGTTTTCTTTTGTTTTTAAGGTGGCCCTGAACCCTACATTGAAATATTCGAACAACCCAGGCAAAGGGGCATGCGTTTCAGATACAAATGTGAGGGAAGATCGGCAGGCAGCATTCCAGGAGAACACAGTACCGACAACAATAAGACGTTCCCTTCCATACAGGTAAATATTGCTTTTATCCATTAATTACCATGGGCCAGATTAACATTGTGCTTTAGCTATGTGTTGTTGGATTCAGTGCAGTAAATAAAATACTTTTCATGTTCTGTTATTCTTTCCTTGGCATGCAAATGTAGTTGCAACAGAGCGGAAAAAGAGTTCCTTGCTCCTGCTTATTGAAGATTTTATTTCAAATTTACAAGAGGAGGAGAAGGTGTAGAGGTAGTTAAAGTGCCGGTAGAGAGGGAACTGAGTGAAGTTACTCGTTGTGTGGGAATCGTTCATTATTAGCTTTTTCTGTAGGCACATTTGTTCTGGGTTCTTAGTTATGTGACTTGGGTTTGTTTCTACTATTTGGACTGCAGTATGAATTTTGGGAGAGCTTTGAAGGAGTTTGCGTCCAAAATTTGCAAAGGCTTTGAAAAGCTGCTGGGCGCAACATGAAAGAAGGCACTCTGTACAAGTGAGCAGAGTAAGAAAGTGACTTGCAGCTAGTGAGTTGGTGATTAGGCTCTGCAGAAGAAACTACCATGAAGTGAAGTCAGAAGGGGATACAGAATTTAAAAATGAGCTGAGAAAGGGGAATTACGTGGTCAGAGCACCTGCAATGAAGACGAGTTGGGTGGTTGCGTTGGGAAATGCAGAATGAAGGGATTCAGAGTAGCCCTGGCAGCTGTGATCAAAGCAGGGTCAAAGATGCAGAGAGTAGAGGTGGAATGGAAGCATGTTGGCAGTAGCTTTCATATGTGAGACAAAGGAATGTGTCAGATAACCTAGACAGGTAGGGTAAGGGAGAAGAATTTCTGGTCTCCTATTTGAAGTTTAAGTTGCTAGTGGTTCCTTGATGTCTTTCAATTTGGAGAAAATCTTTCAGAGATGAGATGAGAAGAGAAAGCTCAAATACAAAGTTAAGAGTACCTGCCATCTTGAAGTACATTACAGTGCCCAGGAACAGAAGCTGTGTGTCTGTGCTCACAGTGTGTGCAAGTATACAAAAAAAAAGTGGAGCCAAAGATGGAGTCTCTGGAATCACAGCAGAAAACACAGAGACAGAGGACGTGAAATCTGGAAAAATATGAGATATTTTAGGCTGAGGCATAAAAGTTCTTTAAGAAGAGGGAGAGTTTGCCAAAGACAGTATTGGCAGTCATGTGTTGAGCAGCAGAGCGAGCCTCTACTACATAAAGCAACTGTGGAAGCTGGTCTAGCCCTGAAGGCAGAGTTACTAAGGGAAGAAGCAAACAAGAAGGTCACCCCTTTGATTATCACAGTGCCAGATTTGGTTAAGGAATGCAGGAAATGGAGATCTTGCCAGACCCTTTTTTGTTTTCCCAGCGCTCTACCAATTGAACAAGGAACTACACAGGCTGCTGGCAAGAGTCAATATTTTCACAGACTCAGCCTAACGCTGTGTCAGGGCATGAGTTGAACGGGCGGTATGAGCCCTTGATTCCTCTCAGCCTGGACCCAAAGGGAAGCTGGGACATAGTAGGTGACTGCGCAATCCTGGCCATAGTTGGTTCTTTTTTAAAGGTGACTGTTGGTGACAGAGACGATTGTTACTGATAGCAGGTGATTTCTAGGTGAATTCCTGCCTCCCTGAAGCCTGTAGGAGGCTTTAGTGCTGATTAGCTGCTAGGGGAGTCCCCCCTAGAAATGGAAACATCAATGAGGATGAGAACAGAGAGGCCAGGAAGAGATTAAATTCATGGTGTGGTTGAGATGAAGAACATCAAGGAGGAACTGGAGAATGAAAAGGGGCTAGATCAGGCTTCAAGTTTGAGGGACTGGGTGTGAAATGAGGAAGAAATGATGTAATAGTTGAAGAAGGAGTGGTGGAAGTTTTATTTTAAGGGTAAAAAGTAATGGTGGCTTGTATGAAGGCCAAGAAAGGAACCAAATTGGAGACTGAAGAAACTAACAGATGATAGAAGCTAGAAGAGCACAGGTCAAGTCCAGGGTGTGAAATGTCAGCTGAAAGAGATACATGATGGATCCTTGGAGTCTCAGGTGGAGGAAAGAAAAGGCTGAAGGAGGAGATGAACAGTTAGTTATAGGGCAGGGGAAGTGGAGGAGGAGAGCTCGCCTCTGCACAAATGTATGGTTGAGCAAGTCTTGTATTTGCTTTTAAGTTGTTATGCTTCAAACAATTTAGGCCAAACTGCTTTTCTTTTCTTTTTTTTTTCTCTCACTCACCCACACAACCCTTGGTGACTTCACTGGTAGCTGTCAGCACAAGGGAGAACTTACGCACCTTAGAGATGTGCGTTGAATTAGGCTGAGGACTGCTGGGAAGGCTCTAGCAGGAGCTTGAGAATTCAGTGCCCCCCTTCTTGAATAGAAGATTGAATATTCATCTGAGAATTAATTTAAAAACAAAACAACCTGAAACTTCATAGGGGATTATGTTGTGCTGTATCTGTTAAGGTCCACTTTCACTACTTAATGTTCATGCACAGGTAATATCCTTACCCCTGAGGCTTTAGGAGCTTTTTCCTAAGATCTTCAGAGCTAGACCTGTCCTTCAATAAGCCTTTGTATGCTGTCACCTATGTAGAATTTTGCATCTTTCACTGTAAGGTTAGATATGATAATGAAATATGCCCTATTATGTTTGGTCTTACTGTGTTAAAAGCTGCTTTACTCTTAGGTCTAAGCTTCTATATTACCTCTGGCCTTTTGCATGGGGATGAATTCAACTCATATAAAGAGCTCTGGTAAGATGGTGAAGCAATAGATCTCCAACCACAAAAAAAAAAAAAGGGGGGGGCAGAAAAAACAGAAAAAGATTCCTTAAAGCCTTTCAGACATCCTTCTCGTTCTTGCAGTAGGGTAGTTTAAGAGAACTGAATGGATTGGATGTCAAATATTGGCACCAGCGAAATTTTATCATTACAAATAACCAGCTTTGGCAAAACTAGCAGGTGAAGTATGTTGTTTTACATTCTGAAACAGATGAGGTACACTTTTGAAAAAAGATTTCACTTTTCAAATATTTTGCCAAAGGGTTGTGGTTTTTAGTGTAAAATGAACAGAACTAAAATGGAACAAACAAAACTTCCGAATGGTCCTGGCTTTTATGAAGCAATAATGCCATTTTCTTAGCTGTGGTATTTCTTCCGTAGAGTATTTCAGGATAAAATGTATTTTCTGTTACATGTAGGGACTTTACTAGCCTTGATATCCAAAATCTAGAAAATATCTCACTTTTTTGGTAGATTCTGAATTATTTTGGAAAAGTCAAAATAAGAACTACATTGGTAACGAAGAATGAACCTTACAAGCCACACCCTCATGATCTGGTTGGAAAAGACTGCAGAGATGGCTACTACGAAGCAGAATTTGGGCCAGAACGGCGAGTCCTGTCGTAAGTAATGGTGTTGCTTGGGAGTTCGATTAATTATGCAAGTGATTTGCCAATCTTATGTTTTGAAACTCTGACTACTGATTAAAAGAGCAATTAGTATGCTGTCTTTGCTGAAGTTTACTATTCCATCTCAGAGAGGGCAACTTTTCTTTGAAGTATTTGCTTCGTTTTCAATACTTCACGCACTCATCTTTGATCCTGTTCTTTTCCTATCACCCTTTTCTTTGTCCATTCTCCCAATGTCTGTCTCCTTTTCCTTTCTCCCACTTATTTGCTTTTTTTTAGTCTTGTTCAGTAACACTTCTTACTCTTGAGCGTGACTCTCTCCTGCATGCGAAAATTATGAGTAATAGAACGGGTAACAACAACATTAGAATTAATACTTCACGGTGATAAGAGATTTAGGGAAGTTCACGTCTGCCATGGGAGTTATGTGTGGGCTTTCTATATGTATATAGAAACATATATGGGAGTTATATGTGGGCTTTTTATACGTACTGGCTGAATATCACGTCATTCAGAAGATAATGGTTGTGACACATCTAGCAACGTGTTAGTAGCTGTCACCGCTGTTGCTGTTTTTTGTTTGGGCTGGGGTTTTTTTGGGTAAAAATACAGATTCTGCTCAGGCCCAGCTCTGTAGAGCAAGCATGCTGGGGAGGGATCTACTTGTGGATGCAGTAAGGAAAATTCAGGCCGTGTATGACATGTTTCTCAGTGCTATTCAGAGGGATATTAAGAATATCTAAAATACAGTTGTATTTGAAGGCATTTCCTGTAAGTTTACCAAGTCTTACGTAGTACAGGAAAAGCAGAATAAACTGCAACAAATGTCGAGTGATTTTTGGCGGAGAGGGGGATTTAGAATTGGCAAGCTGTTTGTGGTTCACAGTTTGAGATGGAGTAAATTTGGAAGTAGGCTATTGCTTTGGGGTAAACATAACTGAGCTGGGAAGAAAAGAAGGTAAATATTTCCCTGTATAAGTAGCTCTTACGCACTGCTTTCAGGCTGATGTGATTCTGTTGATGTTAGTGAAATTACTCCGCATTTACGTGGGTTTAGTCAGTAGAACACTATTAAAGGAGAGAATTGAAGGCAGAGGCTGTTTGAAGATGATGATTGCCTGACGGTGAAATAAACAGTTGTAATAGTGGAGGTGCTTCCTCAGCCTACAGCCCAGGCTCAAGTGATCGTGAACGTGCTGCAGTGTATTTGGGTGGCACGTAGCGTGTCGACTGTACTGTCTTTTGCTGTTACAGATGCTAACGATTTTATTAGTTTATTGTTTTCAGCTCTGTTCACAATGCTGTCCTAGTTGGCAAATGGTAGAAAAGGATTAGTAAATGTAATTCCTCGAATTTTTTCCACACCGTCATACCTTTCTAGAAAGGCAGGGCTGTCCCTTCAGGCACTTACCTTTCATCTTGATTGTTGTAACCTCATCGTCACCTGCTTCCCTACAAGTAGAGTTCCCCTTCACTTTGCCTAAAATGCAATTGCAAGTATCTTAAACTGTTAAGGGACCTTGCACCTTCCTCTGACCGTCCATTGACCAGCTTCTCCTTTGTTGTCTCAAATCAAGCTTCCTCACGCAAGCCCAAAGGATGTTCTGGCCCATCCCACTTCCTCCTCTCAGCTCTGCACCTTCTGATCCCAAGCAAAAAAGCTCAATTGCTTAACACCTTTTCTGGTTATGTATTACATTCACCGGGTGCAGGAAGGCACTGATGATTGTTTTTCCTCTTGGCATTTTCTTGCACAAGGTTAAGTGTGTAAGCACTTTGGCCATTGCAGGATGTAACGCCAAAAAGCATTGGGATGCTCTGCAAATATTTATTTGCAAATTTTTATTTCATCTCCGTGATGACAACTTTTATTTCATCTCCATGGGTGCATCAAATGCTATTCTTTGACATCATGCTGTATCTCCATTTCACTTAAGGCACTTAGGATTGTTTGCTATATCCATCAATTCTTCTCAGTATTGTTAGGTTGGACATCAGGATTGGAGATCCTGATGGGAGGAGGCTAGAAACGTTCCCTTTGAAATGTTTCCAGCATCGGTACACTCATTTTTTTTTTTTTTTTTTTTNTTTTTTTTTTTTTTTTTTTTTTTGTACACAAATCATTGGTTGCTTTAAGATGAAAGAACAGTATGATCCATAATTGGATCTGGATGTTTAAAGTCATTTTCCTTTTTGTGGCTGGTGACTCAGTCTTCACATTCCTCTTTTCGAGTCCATGTTGGAGAAAAGCCTCATACAATACTAGTAAGCAGGAGATGTCCTCTCTTGGTAGTGGTTCTGGCTGTTTACTCTTCCAGATCGTCCCAAATGGAACAAAAATCCAATTTTTTTATTTTTTTTCTTTCTGCAGAAGTGGATATTAATCCCGGGTTTTGGGCTGGTGTGCGTAATCGCTCTGCTTTCTGCTTGTTTAAAGTTCCCCATGTAGTTCCGGTTGAACAAAGCGTTTTGTTCTGCCTGTGGTATAATGATTTTTGTCGTGCTGCCTAAACTTCATCAGAGCCCTCCCTGGCCAAAACAGCAAGGCAAAAGTATGAACACTGGAGCTTGTGTGACTGCCAGTATATTCAGATTTTACTTCCTACTTTGCTGTCTCTCTACAAGGATGATATCATAGGGTTTTTTAAATGTTTTTCTTTTTTTTTTTTATTTTTTTTTATTTTATTTCTCTCTTCCTACTTCTCCCTCTCTCTTCTCGTTATCTTGCTTGCTTCCTGTCAGCTTGCGTTGATGTGAAACCCCACAGCCTTGCTGAGGTTCTCGACAGTTTCTCCTCTGATCCGGCCCTCTCTTCAGCCATCGTTAAATGGACACTTTCACTGTGACAGCGCATGTTTAAGAAAATGTTTATAATCGTGAGGATTACAGGGTGCTGAAAAGCCCATTTTGTGTCCGTGAGAGGCTTGAAAGATGCGGAGTAATGGCAGTCAGTCCTTGCATAGCTGAGTAGAGCTGTTCTGCATATGTACTTTATGGTGGATGGCTGGAGAGCCTGGGGCTGCCAGAGAACAATTTGGGATATAATAGGGAACCAGGCATGTTCATGGACTTTAAGTGGGGGAAAAATGTAGTATGTGCTGTGATCAAGCCCTAAAAACTAGTACTGTCTACAAGAGAAGACAGAAATAGGATTCCTCATCAAGGTACGGTACAAATCTTGAGTGTCAGTAGCCCCGATATGAAGCCAAAGCACTTTAGTGAATTTTGAGATGAGATTTGAGATTTTATTTTTCTTTAGGTCACTGTGTCAAGTTCAGGTTCAAAAGGAAGCTTATGTGTTCCTCTAGCGAATAAAGGTTCTGGAAGTGGAGGCTGATTGCAGAGGATTTGGGAACCTCTGAATAGAGTGTATTGGGCGCAGGCAAGGGAGTTTTAAGGCAATTAATCCCAACATTGTGCTAGGATAGTCTTGTTCAGAGCAGGGAAACGTAGGACTGTTCTTGAGGGTGTTGGCAAGAATAAGGAGTATCTTTAGGTGCGTTAAGATGGTTTTTTTAGGCATAGCTAAAGCAAAGAACTTCTTTTTTTAGAGTTTCAAAGGAAGGGAAATTGCTGGTACTTCTGGAGGCAGATGCCTGCTGGCACGACCTATCTTCTGAGCTTCTTGTAACATCATGAAACTCCGATTATTTTTTTTTTTTTTTTTTAACTTCCTGCTTTACATCCACTCAGCTTTGATGATGTCATGGTTTTTCCATGTGGGAAAGAGTCAGCTCGTCTGGGGCTCCCCCCACCTCCTGCATCGGGGTGACCTGCGCTCTTATGCAAATAAGGAAGAGCTGCAGCTCTTCAGAACTTTTCCATAACTACATGAGATTTAAAAACCTGTTTAGACTTGTTTCAAAAAATACTTTAAAATAGTGTTTGAAATTTATATTCCCTGATAAAAGCAGGAGGGCAAATCCTTAACTAATGCAGGTTTATTAATAACAAAAATAATTGCCACTTTAAATAACCTGTAACTGAGTGTTTAACTTTTAATCACTGTAGGTGTACTGCGGAGTAACAATTTTTACTATAGAAATATATATTCTTAATAAAGAATATAAATCCTTTGGAATTTTATTTTGGTATTTTTCATTTCTGTTTCTGCTCTTCTCTTAGAAAAAACTGCTTTTCGGATCTTTTACATCCTTCTCCAAATAAGCTCTTTTTTTTTTTTAATTTCTTACACTGTATGTTATCACACTGGTCAACGTAAAATAATTTCTTTAATATTCTACACTGAGGATTTTATTAGTTGCTGAAATCCTACCACATGTGCTTCAGTTTTCAGAATCTGGGCATTCAGTGTGTGAAGAAGAAAGACCTGAAGGAATCAATTTCTTTACGAATCTCAAAGAAGATTAACCCTTTCAATGGTGAGTAGAACTTAGCTGGTTCACTTTGCGAGGTGGTGGGGTTTTGTTTGTCCTGCCTTTGCTTTTATGGTGGAGCTTCATTTTAAAAAAAAAAAAAAAAAAAAATCTTTCTTTTGAGAAACACTCTTCTTTTTCTGTGTCCCTCCTGGTCATTGTCTTCACATGATGAATCTATTTGGCTACTTGCTTCTTTTTTTAATTTTATGGGGTTTTTTATCCCCAGCAGCAATGTGAGTTGCTGCTTGGACAGAAGCAAATCATGGAAGCAGTGGGATAGCAGCAGATCTCAGCCAGTTCAGGGAGCCGATAGATTCCTTGAAGCTGCCGCTCACTTGATTTAACAGTAATGGAGCTGGTGCAGGCACTCAGGAAGTCCGCAGCAGTATTGGCCTCAGTCAAGTCTGAGGGAAGTTGTGCTGCTACAGAACCACAGGCTGCAGGTTTGTGTGATAGCTGATCTGTGGGCTGCTCTCAAAAAGAGTCATCCTGCTCTTCCCTCCATCCCTGGTCACACACTCCTACTACTTTCCTCACTCCAGATACAGAGGCTGTGTGGCTACACAGTGAACTGGACTCAGCAAGTTGTTCCAATGGAAAACCAACCTGCAAAAAAAAAAAAAAGTGGTTCCCCCTCCGATCAACTTGCTAAACTAATTCATCTCACAGCCGCATAATTGCTAAGTGCAATGCACAGAGGGACTGGAGAACACACAGCAAATTGTAAGGCCAACTGGAGCAGGACCAACACTTCCAGCAAGCAGCCACAACTGGGGGGAATTAGATGAAAAGCATAAACCCTCCCCAACTATTAGCTAAGTGTTACTAGGAACGCAGTTATGTATTTGCTTAAGAATGGTAAGAGCTTGGAGATTTTTCAAATACTGGGGTTTTTTGGCTTTTTTTTACTACCTACAGAAGTCTTGCTAAATTGAGGTAAGACCCTTTCTAGAGAGTCAAGATCTGGATTTCTGGACAGCTTCAAAATACATACTTTGCTTTTGTTCTGAACTGGGACAAAAAGAAGCATGTTGAACTTCTTACAGAATGAGAAATGTTTTAGATCATCAGCCATTTGGAGTCAGGCTGATGGTCCTGGTGGTCCATCTGAACAATTATCCAGGTTCTGATAACGTATGCGCCCAATAGCATCTCTTTTTACATGAGTTTAGTCCATCAGCACCATTAAAACAATTTATGTGTTTTAATGATGTTACCTTGTCTCAGCCAGCTTTTTGTCTGATTTCAGACAAAAAAGGGGAACGCTTCTGTTCAGCCCTCTAGGCTTTCTTTTACTCCATAAATAAAAAATGAGTTGACGTTTTCTCTGTTTTTCATGCAGTAAAAGAATGTGATAAAATCCCTTTCTGCATGTGTATTTCGCCAAAGAAATTTTAGCGGACGCGTTTGTAGCTCTGTTCCTAGCGCTGCTGAGTGCAATAGTGAAGACATGTTTAACTAAAATCCCTTGACCGTAGATTTTTACAGTGGCTGGCACATAACTCCAAATTCGCTAATGATTTTGGGGTGATGACAGCAGGCTGTGCTTGGTAGAGCATCAGGTGAGAATCTGGGCTGCTTTCCACCAGTCCAGCGGCAGAGGAGAGCACAGCCCTGCCCGGGCAGCCGGGGGAGCCGTGCTTGGTGACACACAGGGCAGTCCCCTGCTCTGGGCAGGGGCTGTGCTGGGAAGGGGCCGCCGGCAATCCCCAGCCTGCCTAATTGCCTTTCGGCACTCGTTAACGTGTCAGCACAAAGCAGAGCCTCCTTGAGAGCGGCCTCCAGCTGCTCCAGGGCAGTCCCATGCTAAGTAGAGTCCAGAAAGGCATAGGACCAAGGTCTAATAAAACAGGATTAGTGACAGAAATATTTTTATATGTGTACTTAGTTGATCAAAACAGAGTTTCATTAGCAGCAGTCACCGTAATGTTTGCTGCTTGCTAAGATTGAAAGTTTTATATATGGATTTAGTTTGTTTTTTAAGGTCAGAAGAGCATCACTACATTCTCCAAGATTGCACAGGCTGTATTGTATCCGTCCTGCATTGTGCTTTATTTATGTGTCCTCAGCAAGGCCTCTGACTTTTGTATTTAGAGATGTTTCAGAGTTAGGTGCATCCTCTAAGCAGGTCGCAAGTTAGCGTTACTCATTTCTTGTATGAACATCATCAAGGAAATTTATTGGAGCTGAAAACTAGCCTTTGGGGTGTTTGTGAGTTGGTTGTTTTTTCTTTTTCTTTCCCACCTTCTTCTGGAACAGTCAAAGAGTCCCTGTCCTGAGTCTCCTTTCGGGGCAGAGGTTTGCTATTGACCCTATTAACAGATGCAAAATGCCTCCAGCCTGCCAGCATATGCATTGCTTGTCAGTAAAGGATAAAGTAATAGCAAGGCATGGGTCCACAAAGTTGCGTTTCAAACTTCTTTATGTAAAGGGGCCATCATCTTCCAGGGAAGCCCAGGTGCTACGGGCAACTGGGACAGCAAAGGGAGAGTGAGCCCTAACACAAATTCTGTAGTGGTGGTGTCACTCCTCCACGCCTTCCAGCGCATGGTATGGATATATGCTGAATAGGGGTCATAATCAGCAACAGTAGGAAGTTGCTTGGGCAAGATCTATGGGTTTTTAAGATCATTTTCTCCAGCACTCTTGCCAATACTGTTAAGGCAACTGATGTCTACCTCCAAACTCCTGGATGATAAGAAGCGGGTGTTTGCAGATCATGCTGTGTGACTAGCTGGAGCTGTCTGTGTCTGAGTCATTCTGCGAGGGTACCTGTTAGACTGTTTCACTATGAATTCCCTGCTATTGACTGCCAGCATTTATCCCTTGTTAAGTTCAGGACAGGCTGCGCAAACTCTGTGCGTTCACTAGGATGCAAGTTAGATGGCTTGTACTCAGGTCGCTCCTCTTGCGTTAGCCTTGTTTGAGAGAATTGCTGTTTCCACACCTTCTCTGGCCATGTTCGTGATCTGCTGTGGACACAAGGTACATCCCATATATTTTTGTCCTTTTAATAAGCTAAATAATTCTAGAAGTCTCTCTTGTCTCTCATCCCAGAGCACACCAGGTGGATGGTGCACAGTGCCTAATGTGTAACTAGGACTCCTGGGCATGATGATGGTGATATAAATAGCACAGCATCCAAGGAGCAGAGTTACTCCTCCAGTGGAGCTGGTCCATGTCTGCTTTCTAGGGTGTTTGTTTTCTTTTAGTAGCTGTTGAGTTGTGCCATATCCTTGTCTTTCCCTGGACTGTCTGATGTACAGCCAACTCAAATTAAAAGAAGAGCCAGTCTTGAGTTAAGAGCTTTTTGTGGGTGGGTGTGACGTGACATAGAGACAACAATTGAGTTAATAACAACTCAAGTTAATTATCAATGAGGAAAAGCCCTAAATGTGTTCTTTAAATTTAGGGGGAAACTGTATTTCGCAAAATACTGCAGAGGACTAGCCTTTTTCTAGCCAAATGGATGACAGCATGAAAACCCTACGCTTGTCTTTGCGTGAGAAGCCCAGAGAATTGCCAAATTTCAGGCCATTGATCAAGAGGGTATGAGTAGACTTTCCCTGGAGTTTGGCATATGCTTAAGGTTCCTGTTCATTGTGACTGCTCTTGCTAATGGGCATTTAATTCATTTTTAGGCTCTCCCCTGTACCCCACAACCTCCGCGGTCTTTCCTTTGCCGTTTCCCCTTTCCGCCCGCGAGCAGCTGACCCGGTGCTGGCTTCGCACTCGTCACCGTCTCCACGCCGCCCCCCGCACGCCTCCGCCCTGTGCCTGGGCTCGTCCCCACACCAGTCGCACTCGCTTCCTGCCCACACATGCCATCACCCTCTCCGCAGCTTCCCTCGCTGGCCCCTGCCCTCGTAAGACCCCTTCTCCTCTGACGCCGCTTGCCCACGTCACCCGGGCTCGCCAGGACCCCCCCTCTCCAGCCCGCTTGCTTTACGGGGGGGGATTACTATTACCTGAGCACATCGGCAGAATATTATGAACCAAAAGAAGAAAGTGGTTTGAAAGTGGAAAGCATCAGAGTCCTCTGTAATGAAAGCCCCAGATGTTAACAGAAACTTTAAACTTCTGTCCTTAAATTAAAATGAAAGTATAACACGCCCCCCTCCCCCCCCAACTAAATTCTCAAGCTGAAAATCTTGGTAGGTGTGACTTGTGAGTGTTTTAAGAGGCACAGAGAAAATCCGTTTGAGCTAAATGCCCCGATCGTAACATGACTTTAGCTTTTACCTTTGGAAAGGCCTTTGTTCTTTTGTTCCTCATGCAAATGCTTCTTGCTATTTATGCTGAGATTTTTATATTAACCTAAAGGACAGCACCTTTTCAAGTTGTTTAAAGATGAAAAGGAAAATTACCAAGTAGGGACACAAAAAAATGCTGACTTCTTTTTTTTGTGTGCTATAAACAGAAACTGCTAAAAAATGCCTTAGAAACATACAGGGGCTGCTGGATATATGTGCTTAAATTGATTCCATTTTTACCTTTTTTTAGATCGGACTTAAAACAGGAAGAGAACCCAGATTCAGAGAAACATTGTCTAGACAAAACAAGGACTGAGTTTCAAAAGTTTTACTTTGTATTCCCAGTTCTTCCCTTGGCTTTTGTATGAGGCCAGGCCATCCACCTTCCCTGTGCTTCTTTCTTCTGTAAAACAGCGATGACGCCACTTCCATATGCTGAAGCAGCCTGAAAGATACATGGGGGGAACGTAACCGTAGTAGTTTGGGCATTTATTGGCTGTAGATTGGCATCTGAATTTTACAGTCATTTGCGCTAATCAACCTCCTTTGCTTTTTTAAATTTACTGAGTTTTGCTGATGCACATTCTGTTCATAGGTACACACAAAGGTTTCTTTATCTGCAGAACCAATCGAAACTGACCTCTTCACGGGTCACAGAAGGTATAAATCAGACATGGGTGCATCGGGAGAAGAAATGTAGTGCTGCCACAATCCCTCCCTCCCCTTGTTCCCAGATTCTACCTCTCAGCAAGTGCTAGGAGATGGTATTTATGCCTCTGGACGTGCAGCCGAACAGCCCGGCCTGCCATCCAGTGCTGCCTGTCCAGTTGCTGAAGTCCAGGTACAGATGGAGCACAATATTCTGCTTTTGACAGCTGGGGACTGTCTGCTCTTTCCTTTGTACCTGTATGACTGTAGTTCATTTAGAAACAGTAAATGTAGCATTGATCTAGCTGGTGAGGTCCTTTTTAGCTGTGTAGTTTCAGCTACAGGAGACACCAGTCAAATACTTGGGCCATTTAGTGTGCGCTGTGTTTCATGTCTGCTCTTGCCCTTCCTGAGGCTGGGTGCCATACGGCTACGCAGTCACAACCATGGCTGCAGCGCGGACGTAGGCTGGGGGGAGTAAATAGAATCTGAAACATTCCTTGCCGGTGCTGAGAGGGACCTGTGACCGGCACCCAATTTCCCTGAGGGGCTGAACCTGGCATAAATCAGCCCTGGCTCTGGAAGAGGCAATCCTTCCTTTCGCTGCCTCCCTCTGCTTCTGCTGTTTCCCTTGCACCAGGGCTGTAGCGTTTGCGGGAACCGACTGAATGAAAACAAGCCTTTTCCTCCTCTGGCCAAGTCGGTTTTGTGCCAGACCAGTTTCTTGATCTGATTTGCCATGTGGGAGCTAGTCCCAGCGTAAGAGCAGTGCTGGAAATGAAGGTTGGGCAGAGCCAACCTTTTACAGCAAAACCGCTGGTGTAGACCGAGTTAAACTCATCTGTCGGTATCAGGGCTGGGGTATCTTTGTGCTCCAGGAGCAAAACGCTTGAGGCAAACCACCTCTGTGTCATCACCTAAATGAAACTGAGCTCCCAGCATATCCCTAAATTAAAAACCATCATCTGCGTAAGCGAGGAGGCAGAATACAGCTCATGGTGATTATTAACGATGTGTGTTTGTTCCTGAGCCGTCTCCTTGGTGAAGTGTTTTGCTTTGCGGGAGGTCATTCTCTTGGTTTGAGATGTTGAGATGCAGCCCCTCGTTGAGAAGGGAAGGTCACAAGATGTCCCTTCGCAGGGTAAGCTGGTAGTTTGAGCACAGCCTTCTGAATGTGTCACACCGCATCGTTTGCTCTGGAAGTTTCCATGCAGGTTAAGTTTAGATGCTAAAGTACCTCCGACTCCACCCACTCCAGAAGCTTCTGACATCATTAGTCTAGAAGTTGGGTGGAGGGGCTGGATGTGAGGAATCTGCTATTTAATCAGGTATCGCGTTATCAGTCAAAAAACCCAAACACTTCATCATTTCTCTTTGGTGTTCAGAATAAACTTTCACTTTCCCTGTAGCATCATTTTATGAGTAAACATCAGAGCCCTTAATCCCCCAGTAATTTCATCAGATAAATGGTATTTTATTGGCCTTCCTGGATGCTGAAGACTGTTAAAGTAGTAAAAAATATTTGATATTATGTTTTGGCTTGATCTTATCGCCATCTTCAATTTTGTGCCCGAACTTGGCATTGCATGTTGGTGGGTTGGACCCAGAGAGTCTCCAATTTTGTTTACAGAAGCAAATCCAAGAATTCTGTCTTTCAGTGGAAACCAAGCGGAGCGTCCCTGGACTTCAGTGACACAAATGCCTGAGACAGGGACAGCCCAAACCTAACGCCCGTGTCACGTGAGCTGCACACATCAGCCAGCCCAGCTTGGAAGGAGTTGATGGTTTAACTGGCATGGGGGGTTGTTGTGCCCACACTGGGACCATATCAGTTTCTTCCCATGACAGCAGAAAATGGATTAGGGAATTATTTCAAAGGTACTTATTTTTTAAGTTGGGCAATCAGCGTTTCTTTCAGAAGAGCTGTAAACAGGTTTATAAAGAAAGGATTTACTAGTTGTTGTAGCCCCATGGAGGTTGAACGGCTAATACCCCCCAGGTTTGACCGGAACTCTAGATACCCTTCTTTAAATCCTATGGCCAGAATCTTGGTGAGTGGGGTTAGTTTTCTTTTTCCATTGTGCTGGTGGTGTTTTTATGGATTTTTTTTTTTTTTTTTGTCAGCTTCTCCCATAATTAACTTAGCATTTTAATCCTTTTTAAATATTATTGTCATTTCTATGTATTTGAGTCGCTAAGCGTTACTTTTGAAAGCTCTCCTTCCCCTTGTAAAAGAGCTGTACTTAAAAACATTCCCTCATGTGCTCCAGTTTGCAGAGATAACTAGGGAAGACTAATTTCTGCCAGGTTAAGGCTAGTTTTTTATTAGATTGGGCCACCACGGGAACATACCTAGATTGTTGGTTGGATGCCAGCTCTTTCGGCTGGGTTCCCATGAGGACAGCAAGGTGTGGTGCCACAAAGCGAGCAGCAGTCAGAAGAGGAAGTTGAACTCTTGCCAAAAACAGAGTACTTCTTCCTTTGATTCATGTGTCATGTTCAAGTCTTTTTTCACCGTATCTGCATCGTGCGACGTTTTTACTTCACGTGTGTCATGTCGCTGGTTTCAGCAGAGCTGCTTGTGTGGAGCCTGCCCAGGTCGGAGTGGCTGCGCCTCTTCTCCAGTCCTTTCTCTTCCCCAAATCTTTAACAGCGTTTCTGAACTTCAATAACTTCAGGTTTGTCAGGTTTAGCCCCGTCTGTTGTTCTTCTGAACAGAAGTTGGTGAAATAACACTGACTGACACGACCATCCTCCGTACAGCCATACTCCGGGCATTAGTCAGTGTCTTTGTCTGCCTCGTTTTTGTTTGTTTTTAATATTCTTAAGGTGCAAGCCAGCATCCGTTCAAGTTAGTGGCTACTCTCAAATTGACTTCAGAGGGAGCAGAATTAGACGTTTGTTAAAAATAACAACATTTTATTTTGTTTGGATGGTTGTCTTTTAGGCGCAAATGAAATAGGTTTTGAAATTGCTGAAAGCTGTTCGCTTCTTTATACGAAGGTGGAATCTAGCCTGTCTGTATTTTTGAAGCGTGTCATCACAAGATGGAGTTGCAGCTGTCTTGTTCGCCTTTTTTGCTCTGTTATGTTCTTCTCCTCTGGTTGAAAATAGCCCAAGAGGAATCAGTCTTGACTGAGCACTTCCTCTTTCAAAGTACAGATTTTTTAAAATTGTATTAAATCATTTATAAGGACATGCAAATTAGGAGCAGTGTTTTTTGCTGCAATACAATGAGCTGTATACAGCAATTCTCTTTCTTGTGCTCATTAGCACACCACACCTTTCCTGTATCTCGTGGTTAAAGAGATTCATTGGGAATTTGCGAAAGTTCCTAGTATAGGAAATGATGTAATTTGAACATTAGCATTACTAATTTTCTCCATATCAAGTGTAATTTTGCATTTATAGAGTTCTCTCAAGCTTTTTAAGTCTGCTGCTGTTTGTTTCTGAGGAAGAGGCGGCTGCGCCTGTGGAAAACGCTTTAACCTGAGAGAGACAGACCTCATTGCACCACCACAAGGTCCTGGCTTTTGATTCAGAGTTGAAAGCCAGGTCCAGATTTTATGCTTGGCTTCTACGTACAGGGAATTGACTTCAGCAAAGGTAGTGAATCTCTATGCTCAATTGCATTTTTAAGAGGTCTGGAATTTGACTAGCACTTGGGCGCTCTGGCCAGATCCACGTGGTCACCAATGGCCAATACAAGGCATGAGCGTAAGCCTTGATGGCAGAGTGTCCTTGGGAGCTAATTGCCTGCTGGCCGTGACGTCAAAGCACGGATTAGAAGAACCACCTTCGCCCTTTTGCAAGGTACAATCTAGAGAAGGCAGTTTTCTTTTTTTATTTTCTACATCAGGCTGTATCATGAGGCAGTCGGGCTGCAGAGGCTGCCAAACCTGAGTCAGGCTGAAGAGCTGTCTCTTCCAAGCCCCTTTTTTAAAGGTCCTATTTTGTTAAGTTAGCAGGTCAGCTCATGAAGCACCTTAAATTATAAACCTTTGCTCTGTGTACCTGGTAACAGAGTCAGCCACCAACCTGCAAAGGGCACACTGGCAGAACTCCCCTGGGCACCACTGCTTCTGAAGTTACACACGTAGTTGCTGCTTAGTTTTGTACTCGCCGCCGTATTTGTCTTGAAATACTGCAGATCACGGACTTTTAAAAGGGAGAGGTGATTTGATTTCTTTTTAGAGTAGAGACCAGGAGAAACCGAGATATTTGGAGCACGAGAAAGACTGAAAATGCCAGTGGAAAGTATTCTGAGCTCAGCGCGTTTATTATTTCACACTATCAAAAGGTGAAAGGAAGAAATCACTCAAGTGGGCATTGTGGGATCCCACTCATGGCAGGGTGGAGAGCAACCCGGCGATAAATGTTAAAGGTCAGGGCACTGCAATCTAATCAGTACAGCGTGACCCCCAGGCGTCTGATCGCAGGCACGTTTAATCTTTTATTCTTGCAGGAGGCCTTTGAAAGGGCAGGGGAAGGAGCAAACGTGAGAGGTTGTGATGTGTTGACTCGGCACATGTTCATTTTAGGTAATTGCGAGGAGGATCTAACTGTGCTGAACTGCTGCTTTGAACGATTTGGGAAAAGAGAGCCACTTTAAATGATTTTAATTATCAGTACTTCCATTGAAATGAAATTAAATCCGTTTCTCATTTTGCTAGCACCGAATGTCAACATAATAGTTAATGTCAGACCTTAAAGGAAAGCATCGAATTCAGAGAGGGCTGCTTCTCCCAGAATCGCCCATTAAGCCAGGAGTACGAGATATTCGGTAACGATATCCTAGGCCCTGTGTCTTCAAATTAAAATAAGTGAAAGAGTGAACAAAACTGAAATGCTGAGCTTGGGTTATGCATTACTGTCTTTTACACTGTGAGGAATATGTAAGGAAACGGATCCTTTCCACCAAGGCTTTGCTTGTCGTGTTACACAATTATATCACAATGACACCACTTACCACTTTTCTCAAAGGTACTGAAGCAACACAGACGTTGATGGGAGGGGGGAGACGGTTTGTGTTGTTACGGCTTCATTCTTACCCCAAGAACTGCCTGCTGATTGTTTTTTTCATCTCAGTTTCTAGAGGAAAATAATGATATCCCATAGCAGGAGTCTCTCGCTGCTGCAGACCTTCAGCTACATCC
The DNA here is from genome assembly GCA_013400035.1 of Rynchops niger. Taxonomy (NCBI): domain Eukaryota; kingdom Metazoa; phylum Chordata; class Aves; order Charadriiformes; family Laridae; genus Rynchops; species Rynchops niger. The sequence continues at coordinate 108,653 of VXBH01004332.1, forward strand.
TAGAACTTACCTGTATTGAAAGGTTTCTCTACAGTGGCAGCATTCGTTTTGTAAATTTTGTCATGCACAAACGAGAGAAACATGTCCAGGGAATGACTTTTACACTACAGATACGTGAAAGTGGTCTGGAAAACAAGGGGAGGAAGCCAGACGCAAGAAACAGCTGGAGAACTGGGACAGTTTAGCCTCCTTTGTCAAAGGGAGAGCGTTAAAGGCTTCCGTATCATTTGTTGTGTACAAGGAATTTATTCGCACAGCCCCTGTAAAGCTAGCAGGGACTATGGGCACATTTCATCTGCCTTGGCAACACCGTCTCTTTTACTGGTGGAGATTTCATCTCCAGTTTGTTGAAGAATTACTGCTGGGTTTGATGACTAATCCTCAGTCTCGTCTTTCCTTCTGCTGTTCAGTGCCTGAAGAGCAGCTGCACAACATCGATGAGTACGATCTCAACGTCGTCCGCCTCTGCTTCCAAGCTTTCCTCCCCGACGAGCACGGCAACTACACAATAGCTCTTCCTCCTTTGATTTCCAACCCCATCTATGACAACAGTAAGTACCAAATGCAGTGCAATGTGTCTTTTGTTGTTGTTTTTCTCTTTTGCGTGGCATGAAAAATGGCAGGGCAGTTTCTGAGGTCTGTGCCAGCTGTCTGGGCCACTTCTGAGGCTTGGGGCTGTCAGATACATGCCTAACGCATGGCAAGTCAGTCCACAGATGCTCAGAAGCTGGTCCCGGGGTGAAGTGTTGGCCCAGCAGAGTGAGAACCGTGCAGTACAGCCATGGACTCACGCATGGGCTTCTTCAGCCCTTGTTCACGTGTCTCAGCAATGACTGCAAGGATGGGCCTGCTTGTGATGTGCCAAGTGGTTAAAATAAATAGTAGCAAGACAGATGGCTGCCCTTAAGACCGAGCTGTTTGCCAAGGACGTCCTTGAAAGCCCGTTTGTACCTGTGAGGAGTCTTGCCTTTGCCTTGTGAGGGCTGTGGAACAGGACTCGGGAGAGAGGAGTTTCCCAGCAGGAAACTGCCTTAAGGCTTTTATCTCTCCCTTTTGTATCCTGGTTGGTTGCTATTTTCACTGTGTAGGCAGATAACAAGGGAATGTTTGATCATGCTCTGGGAGGGTGCAGAAGTACGTGAAACACCCCTTCTTGGCACTGGTGTCCACGTTCCACAAAACTGGACTTCCGTGTGGCTCTGGTGGGTCGTTTCAGTTGAGGATTTTAGCCCTCAGCGTGTGCTGGACGTCTCGCCTGGAGGAGAAACTTTTAATAATTGGCAACACTTTAGCAGTGGTTTTTATTTCTGCAGCGAGAGTATTTCCATGCTAAATGTTAAGGTCATTACTTTAGCAGAAACTACTAAATAAAATGAGGTCTGCGTTTTATGTAGTTGATGTTAGAATTGTGTTGATGTGGGCATAACCGCTATGAAAATGCTGAATATGAACTCGGGTGTTTTTGGTATTTTTAGAGCATCTCCTAGAATTATCTAGAAGCTGGAACTGTGTGCATTGTGTTAGCGAAAACCCTTCTAGTACTAAAGTAATTAGGGTTGAGATAAAATTGATGTACAAGATTTGCAGCTATGTCTCAGCTGCCATTTAGAAATGTGCCAAATCATGATTACTCGTTTACGTTGATTGACGTCAGTCTTTGCTGAGCTGCTGAAATGACGGAGAGCTGCGTGGTGGGGGAAGCTTGGGTTTGGGCTGTGGGTGTATGTGGGTAGCTTCTGATACACCATAGGTATCTAAAATCCTCCGTGTAACATAGCAGCGGTGTAAATAAAACAGCGTATAACTGCAACCACAAATCATAAAAATTATGCTGCTCCTCTGGAACAGCAGTTTCAGATCTGAATTTCTTCTTCAAATGTTAGCCTTTTCAAACCTGCTCTGTCATACAGAACCGGGTAAGGTCAGGTTACAACTTCAGATAAAAGATAAAACCATAGGGTATGATGGGCTTGGAAATCCTGGGCTGGTGGAGTTCAAGCTTTCGCAGATCTGTCCAGTTTGGAAGCAAAAAGGTATTCAGGGCTTTTCTGAAGATCGGTTTGCACCTTTTAAATCTAGTATTTTCTTTGCTTCCTAATCTTTCGTAGTCTCCAGCTGCTTTGGGTAGTAGATATATGTAAGAATAATATGAACATAATACGGTGACAATCGCGGGAGCAGAGACCGCACGTGTATAAAATTCAGTATTACAGGCAGCTTCTGTTTTCAGTTGCTTATAATGTTAACTGGTTTTGAACAGAAATTTCCCAAGTTGTGTATCTTACCACACCGAAAACCCTTGTGAAGAGTCAGATAAAGCAGCTTACCCTTCCTGAGAAACGAGCTTAGGGAGAACATGCTGTTCTGCCCTTGTTGAAAGTGATGTGATTTTTGGTGAGAGGCTTATTTTTTTAGGGATTTATTACCAGGGATGTGATCTGGGGAGCGAGGAAGAGGAATTGGGCAGGAGTCGAGGCGAGAGGGAGGCGAGGACGTGCTCGGGGAGGAGAGATGGGAGCAGCATGGCATGATGGAGGCCGTGGAGAACAGAACGTCTCCTTCGGAGGGAGCGTTCCTGGCCCCCGCCAGGGCTGACGGCAGAGCGTGGTGCCTCCTCCTCTCCTGGCACTTGTGTTGCTTTCCTTTATCCCCGCTCCTAAACTCCCCTTAAAATAAAAGACAAAACAACAAACTCCAGCCTAGGAGACCTTCCCAAAAACCTGGTAAAAGGACACCGAGTGCCATTCAAGCAGACAGAAGTGAAACAAAGGTAAAATTAGGTTTCTCCTTGTAATTCTTAATTTACCCTTCCTGTGAAAAACGCACGATGAGACTGTCGGTCATATGATCCTGTGCTGTTTCTGGGTTTGTTTTGTTTCCCCTCCCTTCACAGTTTCTGATTCATTCAGCACATGAAGTGGCATGTGTCATGTAGTAAATGGGGCTGTGGCACCCACTTCTCCTAATGATAATGATAGCTGCGGATATTAACTACGGAACTGGGGTCTGGCCTGAGGTTACCAGGAGCTGTTTTAGGTGTTGTCTGTGTTGTGTTACAGAGTACCTGTACAGTGCTGTGAAAGATCGGGCAGGAATTGACTCAAACTGAGAGTCTAAAGTAGATTTTTTT
>VXBH01004332.1:112053-153034 GCA_013400035.1 Rynchops niger
GGGATGATCTTTAAGGTCCCTTCAACCCAAACCATTCCATGATTCTGTGATTTGATTTTGTATTTCATCTGTGTGCCTGGAACAGGGAGCTTGTGGTGGTGGAGCCTCTTGTTGCTGTGATGGTCAGAGGATCAGTTTCTGGGTTGCAATGTGGCACCGGCCAGATCCTCCCAGGTGTTTTAAATACATTTGGAGTTGATGTCTTACAGAAGAAGATGAGAGAATATCATGGCACAGTGTAGTTTCATTCTGTTGGGACTGGAGGGGTGGAAGAGAGTGCAGTGAACTATGAAGATGGTCACAGGCAGTAGCAGAAAAACGAGCATCCGTTACTTTGTTAAATGAAGATGGAATCTTAAAATTGGTACGTGCTCATGTACTTAGAAGTATCAACACAGCATATAGGCACAGGGGCTGAACTCGAAATTCTAGAGAGGGTTCTTCCATTCTGGTTTTTTTTTTCTTTGTTACTTCTGAATCACCGTATTATGCCATTAATGCCCTTTTAAATAAATCGTAACAGAGCCCACAAAGCACCAAGGGGGCTGTTCTCTCCTGCACTTGTCCCTGTCCATATCTACCCTGCAGAAAAGCTGCTACTGCTGAATGGGGCCAGGTCCCATCGGGTGATGCTTGTCTCTGTCCAGCACAAGTCCCCCGAAGCCACCGGGCAGTTTGGATGCAGTGTGTAAACTTGGGTGGCAGCAAATTTATTGCGACACACAAGGCTCCCGGAGCTTGTGCACAGGACAACTCTCCATCCACCGCTGTCGTGAGTGCTGTCCACCCACAGCCACAGCTTGGAGCCGAACTGTGAGCGTTTTGGGGGTGAAATCTGCTGCCCTGAGTAAAGGCGTGAAAGTTAGATTCCTAGACCTGCTCTGAAGCACCTAGAGGGGGACACAGAGGAGAGGTTTGGTGGCCAAACATGCCTCAGAGAGGGGAATTTTCCTGACTTGCCAGCCCAGCTTTTTCCAGAGAATCATGACTCTACCAGGTAACCAGGTAATCAGTCCCTCAAAGAACTGCTTTGAATTCTACAGCTTGAAGGGCAGCAGGGCCGAGCACAGTAACGTCATTCGGGGAAGTATTTGGAGACTGGTGCGGAAGAGTGAGGGAGTGAGTGCAGCTGCACCAGTATCTTGTGTTCGGAGACGAGCGGCCGAGAGCTGCAGGGTGGCAGAACATCAAGCCCAGCTTCTGCGCTTTCTGCATGGAGGGACTTGTTTAGTGTGGATTTTGGGGTGTCACACTCCTCCAGCTGCTGCCTTCCCTTCATGTGCCTGAACGCCCAGCACCTCACCTTCAACAGTCACAAAGTTACAGGAATTCTTTATCACCGACTTTGCCTGTTTGTTTCCAGGAGCTCCCAACACAGCGGAATTAAGAATTTGTCGTGTGAACAAGAACTGTGGAAGTGTAAAAGGAGGAGATGAAATATTTCTACTGTGTGACAAAGTTCAGAAAGGTAATCTTGACTAGGCTTGGTTTCCCCCCCCGCTTTTTGTCCCAAAAGGCCAACACTACCCCTTTCTAGCTGGGGAACTTAAGCCCTTCACCACACTCCTGCGTAAGTGCTCTGGTTTTACAGCTGGACAGAAGATCTTTCAGGTTCAAGGGCTCTCAGCACCTCTGAAAGATACTCAGTGCCTTTAAAGTGGAGCCCTTTACTTTGCATCTGAATTCTGAGCCAGACTCCTTTCTTTGTTCCCTTGCCCCCTTTTTTTCTGCTGCAAGTTTCCAGTTTTCTTCTTCAGCTTAACAACCATCTTGTGTTTCTGATGGACTAGATGATATAGAAGTCCGATTCGTCTTGGACAACTGGGAGGCCAAAGGTTCCTTCTCACAAGCTGATGTTCACCGTCAAGTTGCAATTGTGTTCAGAACGCCACCGTTTCTCAAAGACATCACCGAGCCCGTCACGGTGAAGATGCAGCTGCGAAGACCTTCGGACCAGGAAGTCAGTGAACCGATGGATTTCAGATACCTACCAGATGAAAAGGGTAAGGTTCTAATTAGTTGAGCTTTTTAAAAGCCATCGTCAGTGCAGAACTCGTGTTGATAATAAACTGTAGTTTAATTAGTAAAAATTCTACATCACTGCTTCTACAGTGTAAATTTTTGGTGTTTAACGGTAGTCAGTTTGCTCCCTCTTTCAATGAAAATATCGAGAATCGCTGTTAATAACATTGTCTTGGTTAGTGCTGTCATGTCTGAAATATTTTTATTTAAATACACACTACAACTATTAGAGCCCTCTAGTATAAGTTTTAGAAACTTCCTTTGCTAATTATATCAAAGAGAAACTTAACACTTTTCCCTTCTCCTCCTTCCCCTGCAGATCCATACGGCAACAAAGCAAAAAGGCAAAGGTCAACGTTGGCTTGGCAAAAGCTCATACAAGACTGTGGTAAGGAAAATATTTGTCTTTTTCTCCTTTGAGTGAACTTACACTTAGATGGAGGAGTTCTATATAAAAGCAAACGTTCAGTGTAGACTCACGTGTTCTTCCACCGCAGGATCAAATGCGACAGAGAGGCCCAAAGTAGCTCCGTTCCCCACCGTCACCCCTGAAGGGAAGCTGATTAAGAAAGGTAGGGTGTTTTAGTCCGACAGCGGTTCGAAACGAACAGCGTCTGATTGCTGTGGGGAAGGGAGGGAGCTTTTTCAGGGGGGCACTGGCGTTCCTGAGGCAGCAGTAGTACTGGTTGCTTTCTTTTCCTCCTCCTCTTCCTCCTCCAGAGTCTTCTCAAAGCCTCAGCCGTGCTGCAGCTTCCCCTTTGCACCGAAGAGGGCTACACCACCTTCTTCTTTAAGCATTGCTCGCTTTTAGCCTTAATTAAGATAACTACTGCTTTTCTCTGTGTTCAGATACTCAGCCCCTCAAACGTACGCTCAGTTCCTGGCCTTCCCTCCTCTTTGTTTGAAATCCAAATATTCTGTTGAGAGTTTCTTCCTGTAAGATACTGGTACTTTTGACTATAAACACTAAAACCATCACTTCTTTACTTAAATGTAGCTGTCGCCTTCATCGTTCACCACAGAGGGGTGAGGTGGATTAGCTTGTCTCGCTGCTGTCCAGAAATCTAGGCTTCACCCTGCAGAGCAGTACCAAAGTGCAAATGCATGTATTAATTATCTGACGGAGATAGCACTGGTTTTGCTCTGCTTTTTACCATTTGTGATTCTGAATAATATTTTAAAATGGCATTAAAATGCATCTTGTCTTTCCACAGAACCAAACATGTTCTCATCCACGCTGATGATGCCGGGGCTTGGAACGCCGACCAACACAAGTCAGATCTACCCTCTCTGCAACCAGCTTGCCCATCCTCCTGCGCCAGTGGGGCCGGGGAAGCAGGACGCGCTCTCCTCGTGCTGGCAGCAGCTGTACGGCACCTCCGCTTCGGCTGGCAGCCTGCTTAACGCCCACCCGCACAACAGCTTTGCAGCAGATGTGTCTCAGCCCCACACTCAGGGCAGTGGCGCGCTCCCGGCTTTCCACGACAACCCTCTGAACTGGCCGGATGAGAAGGATTTGGGCTTCTACCGGAATTACGGCAGCACAAACGGTATGGGAGCGTCAGCTGTGTCGACTGCAGACATGCAAAGCGTTTCCAGCAGCAGTGTTGCGCACCAGACTCATCCCATCAGCGTCTCCACGGCCAGCATCATCAACATGGAGACCGACGACATGAACTGCACTAGTATCAACTTCGAAAAGTATAATCCAGTGTTAAATGCAAGCAATCACAGGCAGCAGCTCCATCAGGTGCCTGCTGCCTGCCCGCCTGTAGCGGCCCCGGGCAACACGCCTTTTAATTCCCAGTCTAACTTGGCCGATCCAGCAGTTCACGGTTTTATAGACCAAGAAGTTTTAAGCGAATCGAGACTATCCACCAACCCCATCCCAAACCACCAGAATAGCATGGCAGACAACCAGTACTATGACACCGATGGTGTCCACACTGATGAGCTCTATCAGTCCTTCCCCTTTGATAGCATATTACAGAGCTACAACCATTGAGGCAGGAGTGTCAGGCTGGAAGCGGGTACTTAAGTGCTTTTCAGCTGGCTAGCGGCGTGAAGAGGAGTAACTTACCCTTCTGGAGGCCCCGCTTTCTCTTTCAGAACGCTACTAGGCAAGTTTCATGGTATAACTTAAGGTTATATATTCCAGCCCAAAGACCGGTGCCCATAAAGAAGAGAGGTGGCAGCAGGGTTTGGGGTTCTGTACCTTCAAGTATCTTGTACACGTATCTTTATGCTGTTGGAAAAGGGAACTGTTAACACTTAAATCTTCCTTACCTTTGGGGGCTGTAAAAACTGGCATCGTCAGAAGGGTTAAAATTGTTTCAAAAAAGAACCATTTTTGCTATGGAAATTAAATCTAAACTTTGATAGGACAGAAATTAGGGAAAAAAAACCTGCACGTGGGCACTCTAGTTCAGACTCGCGTAACAACAAAGCTTTACTCAACTTACTTGAAAGGTTTAGGTTTCCTACCCTCTTTCATATAAAACATTCATCTCCTAAAACAAGATCATGCATTTTCACGTTTTTCACCACACTCCATTTGCTCTGAAGGCAAATTTACTCTAAAATTTTTTTAATGACTATGTCATTGTTAGATATATTTTAAAAGACCGGAAGGTTTGAGGTTTTTTTTAATAGTCCATCTCTGTTGTAAATGAATCACTGCACAAAAGAATGAGCAGAAAGCAGGGACTTCTCTGCACTTCATCCAAAGTGCACGGTTTTAAATGGCAAACCCCTGTTGCTCCAGGAACGGAGCACGCTGTTACTTCTCTGGGAGTTTGTGTGCGCGTGTGTAGTTGTGATGTGTGTGTTGTTTTGAACTGCAGAACTATGTTGAGCCGAAGCAACTCCCTGCTCTTCCCTCAGGTGCCGGCAGTTTCCTGCTATGCAAGTGACTGCTCAAAGGAAGGCTCAGATCCTGCCCCCCTCCCAGGAGAGCTCTGGGGCAAACCCGGAGGCAGTCTTAGGGCGGCCTCATTTAGGTACACTTAATTAACAACTTATGGCCATTTCAGTCTGTACTAATTAAAACCACTCCTCTATTCTCTGTATCAGAAAGCAGAACTTCCTCCCTTCCCCTCGAATCTCAGTCTTCGTTCTTAGCCTGAGTTGCGAGACGCTCAGCGACAACCTGCGTGGCTGTTGCTGGCTCGGTAAGACACTCTACTCCGCATTATAGGGCTTTGCTAGTTTTATTATTATTATTTGTTAAAAGCAACACATCAGGAAATATATGACTATTTCTTAAGTTATACGGCTGTTTTGTATAGCAGGTGAGGCTTAAGAATGTAACTGTTACTGTTTAGTAACATAAAACTGCACAGTGGAAAGAAGCAATTAAAAAAAGCACACTCGGATATATAAAACCCAAAAACCACAACCCCAAATCAAAAAAGCCACTTGAGACATATAGTTGTACCCAAGGCAGAAAGGAACTCCCAAAAACCCTTGGTGGTTTATCGGAAAGCAGTGACTCCTTACCTGCAGGAATCCATTGCATCCGAAGCGATCAGGTGCTGCTCTAAGGCGTTGCAGCGGGTTTGACGCGACACGCTCCTCAAGCAACGCCTACACCAGAGGAAGTTTGGAAAACTGCTTCCCCCGACTTCAGGGACATGATGAATTGACTCACCCCCTTTTAAAGCAGTTTTTCCTAATTTCTGCAGAGCTTCTCCACAGACTTAAGTAATACAAAGGCCAAAGACATACAAAGAAAGCTTGAAATGTGTTGTTTATTCAGGTCTTTTTTTTTCTTTTTTTTTTTTTTTTTTGAAGTTCTCAGTTTTAAGTATATTAAATGTAAACATTTTACTCACTTCATAGAAAGCTCTTTATAGTACGATTTGTTTTTACTGTATAATTAAATATTTTCAAAGTTCTGTTTTCCTTTGTAAACGAGTTGGTTTGGTAATTAAAAAAAACTGGTTATACTAAATATACTCGGCTTCTGCAGCCTTCTCGGATTCACGCCATCCCTCACAGCAGGAAAGCCAGAGCGCTGGGAGAAGGTAGGTTACGGGTTGCTTATCCGGGGGCTTCTTACAGTATTCTCTGCTCCCAGTCAGCAGCCGTCGCTACCCCTCCTAACGCGGTGTGTGCAGACGGGCTTCATCTGCACTCGGCAATTTTTTGTGGCAGATAAAAGTCAATTTTCTGGTACAGTTTTCTCCAGGTTCAGGCAAGCTGATGCAAAAAAAATACCAAAAAAACCCCAAACAACATGGGGGGATATTATAGGTGACCAGTTGCTCAGAGAAAAATGTTGGCTTTATTTTGCGGCCTTCCAGCACAAAGAAGGATGGAGGTAAGGAATGCCGGACTGCATTTTTATGGTCTTTTTCACGTCATGTGCTAGAAAATATCTACCTCTTTCACACATGCCTCATGAACCAGATTAAAGCTTATTCTCGCAAAACAGCCTATTTTTCAGTACTCACAAGCAGGTATCTTAAGGCCAAAGTACAACATTAACGTTATTGCTGCGATATTCATTACAGATTATGACAGTCCGAAGTGTGTACCTTGTATTAGAAACTGCAGGCTTTAAAGTCCAAACAAGCATTACAGCTCTCATTTTTGTATTTTCACATGACCACTGAGCAATAGGTATCTAAAGCTGTAAAGATATTTGCATCATTGGCTTTTTCCCCCGCATTTGGATACTTCACCTTTATCATAAAAATAAGCAATTTTGGAATTTTCGGTGGAGCTCTCCGCCCTGCACGGAGAAGAGATGAGGCTCGGCGCATTTCGTGTCATCTTTCTAGCCTCCTTTAGCTGCGCTTTGATTCTTGACACGCTCACCGCTGTCACCACGATGCCATACAGCCCAGCGCAGAAAGAGTGTCCGGGCACTGGGGCTGGAGCCCGTCCTGCTGCTGCTGCGGCCGCCTTCTTACCTGTGTTCCCCCGGGACAGCTCGTCTCATGTCTGGCGTGGCCATAGTGCAAGCCTGCTTATTTCCCCCCTACCCCCGCCCTGTAGTTTATGGAATTTATAAATCATATTTAGTTCACTTTGAGTTTCAAGAAGCCACACAGATACAAGACTGAAATTCTCTCTTGTTTGTTTTCTGAATTCAGTTTCTTAAGGTTTCCATCATTCATGACACTTCCTTTCTGGGTACAGATTATTATCTGAGACAACTACTCCTGGAATCTGTTGCTCATAACAGCTTTAAGATTAAAAACAAAAAAATACTGCTGTCTGAATCATGTTCCTATTATTTTCGTGTTAGACAAGCAGGAGCTTCTGAAGTACTGCCACACTTATGTTACCGGGGACAAGGAAAACAAGTGATGAGAGACAAGTTTTGACAGCCCAGCACAGGCAGAGTGTATAACATTTAGGCTAATTTTTCAAGATCAGATTTTTTAGGAGCTCCTTGAAAAATGTATTTATTAGTGCCTTTTTGAGCCTTCAGCTAAAGTTATCACGTGGCTGTTCTATTATGAGGTCCTGGCACCACTGAACTGAAGGTAATATGTGTCAGTAATCCTTCCTGTCCCCCCAACAGTGGTTTGTCTTGGCAAATATTACCCTCTTTATTTCTGAAATGTTAATTAACGAAGAGCCCTTAAATTCCAGACCTTAACGTCTTGTTGATAACTTAACTTTCTTCTGTACTTCAGGTATGCAGAAGCATCTTCCTAATGAATTAACATGATATAGGCATAAAAGTGGCTTTTCCTAAAGATGTAGGTGGTGGGACCTGGCTAATAAGTGTAAAACGAACCCTGCAGCCCAGCTCCTGCTTTGTGCGAAATATTTTAAATAACACAAGCAAAGAAAAAAAACACCTCACGTCTTCCCTATTCCAGACAAGTTCCTAGCCACTGGTCGACTCTTCCAGGCATCCAGCCAAAGTTGGATACCAGAAAAAAAAGTGTATTACGTTACAAACCAGAGCTTTTTATCTTTTTATCCCACTTGGTCTCTCACTCCCAACAGTCTTCAGTACGTCTGATACTTGCCTGTACTTTGGGGTTTTTGGTATTCTTTTTCTTTAGATTTCCATCGTGCACCGCTGCCAGGAGTTCCCAGTCTTTTTATAAATGGTGACTCAACGGGGGAAATCCTGCGCCTGAAGAGGGCTGTAACCAGGCCAGAGTGCTCCAGTACCTCAACTGCTGTTTCTAGGAAGCATCGCTGATGTTTTTAAGTGAGAAAAACTTAGGTTTAAGTGCAAAGTTTTCCTCTGAAAACTGTTTTTCCCTTTTCAAAGTACTGTGGGAGACAGCTTTGCCCAGATTTAAAAGTGACACTGCCCAAAAAGCAGTCAGCAGAGCGCTGCCTCCTCCCAGGCACTTTCCTGCCGGTTCCGGTCTCTCCCTGGCTCTGGGGCTTTCCTGCGTGAACTGTGCTCAGAAAACGCTGGGACTGGCTTTCAGGTAACTTGGTGCTACCTGCACCCAGACAAGAAAGCTGCAGCACCCGATATAAAGAGAGGTTAAAAAAAGTCTGGCTTGAGGGAGGTTTTTAATGAAAACATTTTGAAATACTGCAGAACGCGTATTTGATGTACTTGCTCAGTACACCGTTTGCATCATACGTCATTTATGTTTATCTTAACTTTTAAAAGACTTGTTATCAATGCAATACCTTACCTAAATCCTTTTGTGCACAGAAGAAATTAAAATAAGGCTAGAGCTTGAACGAACACTACTTGTTCCAGAGCGTTTACAGTAGATTCAAAGTAGCAGTATCCTTTGGCAGATCAACATGATCCAAGCGTTCAACAGAAATACTTTACAACCTGGCTGTAATATACTGGACAGTCTTCAGGAACCAGCTGCTGACAGTGGAGCTGCTTCTTCCTCGTCCCAACTTGGAAAGTTAATTATCCAGGGCTGGAGGCCAGTCAACGTCAACAGACTAGAAGAGCGGGGGGCAACAAGGCAAATCAGCAGACTTGGTATTTTACATATATAAAGAGAATTGCTGTCAGAACTCTCTGCTTGTCAGCTGTAGGCTAACAGTGGAATGAATGAGAGTAAATAAAGGACACTAAGACAAGAGAGAGGGGCCAAGCCAAGACTGCGGCTTTCTTCATAAAGCAGAATCGCAGCTCCTCGTCCTTTGATGTTGGGCTGCACTTACAGAGCGACCAGAACTGTCAATTAGAAATGTGAGCCGTCTCCACCTTCTACCCATCCTACCGACGGGCCGTTATGACGTGAAAACAAATAACCTGTTGATTGATGCCACAGAAATATTCAGGTATTGGGCAGCACAGGCAAGGCTCGAGTGGCAAACCATCACCTGTCCCCCAGTCTGCCTCCTGAGCAAGGAAAACTAGACTAAAAGAATAAACTGTCAAGTATTACGTGCAGGAATTATCTAGGCAGCATCACTAACAGTCATCCTGACTGCTAGACAAAAGGGACATACCTAACACTTTATTAGAAGCGAATGTCGTAATTACTGCAATGTGGATTATGTCTTCCTTGCCCGGCCTCCCTGCAGCCACATCCCCAACTGCCTTTGGGCATAAGCTCGTTGTTGCTCACCCTCTTCCAGAAGCCGAACGCCCCACACCACCACAGCATCACCGTTTGCAATCACAGCACGGGCGTCACCACGCAGCACCTTAAACGCCTTGGCTTCAAGACTGCCTACATTAATCATCCCTGCCTAAGCCTGAACTTCGTCAAAGGATTAGGCTCTCAGGCTCAGTTAAATGCATTATTAGCAAGGTGACTAATCATTTTCACGTCCCTAGACATTGTTCAGTTATGTCCAATAACTGTAGAGACACCTATCTGTGTGAGAGTGACACTTAACACCTCAAGTCCGGTGTTCCTGTTTTCAGAGGCAACTGAAGTGCCCTCTGCAAGCTCTTTTCCTGTATTATCCTACAAAAGATACGCACAAAACTGTAAATCTGTTCTGCAAAGTGTAACACAGGGGCAGTTTTCCAGAAATAGACGAGAACAAGCGTGCCGATGACTGGCTACTTGAAATGAAAACCCACGTTTCAAATAAACCTTGCCAAACCACTCAGTTAAATATTAAATCCATATCTCCACGTACATTCTTCTAATCAAAACCGATTTGTTTTTTCTTCATCTGACTCCAGCAAGCGAACAGATAGAATTTCTTGCTGTGTTTGAACCAGCACTGAAAGAGGAAGTCAAATCTCTCCTATTTTTCGCCCAACACTGTTTTGGAAAGAAATGATGTAGTACACGTAACATCGCTAAGCTCAGTTCCAGCGGGTGCTATGAATAAGCGCCACCAATGCATGGCATGTCCCCCCATCCCTCCCTGGCGTGTGTCAGTGTGGTACAGACCACAGTCTTTGCCTTAACATCAATTTTTCTAATAACTGCGGTGAGGAATGTTGTTTTGGTCAGAGCAATTCCACTGAAACCATCTCACAAACGCAACTACGTTACTGGTTTCCAGGAAAGTTAAATAGGGAACAACTTACCTCTACATCCAACTCCAGAATGTCGGCGGTTCTGTTCAGCAGGGAGCCAATATTAGGCTTTGTTCTTCCAAAGTCGCCATGCACAAATTCTTTAATGTAGCTAGAAATACTGGCTAAGGAAAGGTGTATTTTACTGCAAAGAAAACAAAACCAACCAACCAAACAAAAAAGAGTATGGTGAAAAACACTCGAAACAAAAAATAGTGTCTTTTTCTATTCCTAAGCCCACTTGCAATGAATGTCCTCTTAGGATCATTCTCACCATCCTGTTAAGCCCAAACCCATCTTTAAAAGCCTTCCTAATTCTCGGCTTCTGACTCTAATGCCAAAACCTGCACTATTTACCTCTATTTTCTGTTTTATTCCAAAGCGAGAGTGACTTTATGACAAAACTGTTAACTTGTAAGTAGCAGTGATCTACAGTCTGCATTGCAGCGCATTAAATATTGGGGAAAAGCTTATTTTCCAAGGTGAAAAGTTATCAGTTAAATCAGAAAAAGCTGAAGCATGTCTTTAACTATACACTTTTATAGCTATCGCATACTTTAAAACTATCATCAGAGTGGTCATCACAAAAATACATTCCCTCGGGTGGCATTTTTGAATGAAAGCTTGAATGCGAGATTCTGACATAAAACCAAACATTATGCAGCAACAGATGACTGCCAAAGAGTGGGGATTTAGAAACACGGCAGTGATAAAAGCAGGAAACTTCCCAGTACCCGAAGTACTCTAATGAGCAAGCTGTTTCGTAAACGCCTTGTGTAACGGCACGTAAGGATACGTTCCTGCTTGAGTCTTCAGGTGCAGGCGAAAATGGTGCTCGTCTATGTACTCAGATCTCATGGTGTGAATGATCCGACATCTGACAGCTAAAGGCCTTCTGTGAAGAACCCGGAGAGGCGTCTTCTGGTCAAGTTTTAACTCCTGTTACAAGGGGTAAGAAAATAAATGAGGAAGGAAATGGGCAACAGGCTGCACAGATCGTAAGAGTCATATATATTGTTAACCAACCACATCTTTTTTATGTTATACTACAGTAGTTGAGTAACCTTCTTAAGGCAAGACTAATTTTTTTCCATGTTTGTCAAAGGAAGAGAGCACAGCCATCTCAAAGGCTAAGTGAGGTGGCCTCATATGAACACAAACTAATAGAATCACAAATACAGAGGAATAACCTTGAAATCTCCATAGTCCTCTGCTGGAATGACTCCAGGAATTTGAAGCTCAGTGAGAGCCTCAGGGCAATCAAAAAAAAAAAAAAAAATCCCACCCACAAAATGCTTTGTCTAAGCTCCAGCCAACCCCCTAGAAATAAAAGTGAGGGGGGAAAAAAAAAAACCCAAACCGAGATTAGATCTCGTAATAGACTTTTTAAAAGTTCATTCCCCACCCCCTTTCCTAAATGAGATGCAGCAGTTGGAAAGGCAATTTTTCAGGAAATACGTGGGCCTGCTAAAAAAAAAAAAAAAAGCTTCACAGCAGTTGTCTCCCTCGACTGCAATGGCTCAAGCCCTCACTTTGAGAATGATTTCATGGCCAAGACCCATCAGAAATAGCGCAACACGACAAAAACTGAACACACTTCTCCATCAGCAGTGTCTCCCTGACCAACACTTGGAGAAAGTTCTCGTTAACACAGCGTGCTCGTTACACCGAGCGCTTTGTAAGGCCTCTTTGCGTTATTTTCCATAGACATTTCAAACTCCTAATTGCTGCAGGTGTGGAAGAAGGGCCTTAGCTCTTGCAGAACAAAAGACCTCCTCCACTCCTTTCACTGACGCAAAACACTATCTAAGGTAAAGAAAGGGCTGCAGGTGCCAGATTTCCTCTTCTCCCATTCGCTACTTTTTATTATTCGGTCTAGTGGAAGGTCAACACTATTCCGTAATTTGTTGTCTTGGCTAACAGCCAGCCAGCTATATGGCTAGGGTGACAATCGTGAATTAAGGAAGGCTGAGAAGGGCAAAGGGAGATAAGAAGGTCCCTTTAGCAAGAGAAACCCTGACAAAACAACCCAACCAAACAAAACAGAGAGATGTCTGTGGCTGTAGGTATATAAACTCCCCTGGGGCACCAGGACAGGTATGATATAAACTAGCAAAAAGAGCAACAGGTACCTTGATATCATCTAGAAAGGCAATATCTTCTTTCTGTATTGCCTTGTCTGTCCATATTAAGGCACTATAGGTCTTCGTCTTTTCCTCTTCACCTTCCTTCATACGACCAATTGCCTCTCTAAACAAAAGAAATTGATTACTTGCATAACATAAGCAAAATTATATAACGCTGTGAGCAAGAACGCTTGCAAAACTCCCAAAGTGCTGCTCTGACATCCCTTGACAGCGATGGTAAATACTGACCTGGTGACAAGCTGTAAATCTCGAACTTGTATTTTGTCTGAAGAGTTATTAATTGTCTGCGATATTTAAAAAAGAATCAGTTAGCAAAACCGCTCAGTTAGAGAGGAAACACATGCTTTATGAGTTCGTGAGGTGCAAGTGATTTACCTGCTGAAGTCCCTTCATGTCCTCAGCAGTAAAATGTATTCTACGAGGATTCACAAGCTCAATTGCAAAGGGCCTTCCTGGCAACATGCACAGTCATAAAACATAAAAACATGTTGTTCTAAATTAACGTTTGAATTTATGCAGTAAGGTTGGAAGGTGCGAAGATTGTCTGCTGTTATGCAAACAGGGAGAGGACTTGCGGGTTTAGGGATGTAGCATCAGATGGAAGGAAAGAAACAAGGGACTTTTTTTGGCTACTAAACCCCAGTATCAGCAGTAAGTGCAAATTACGACTTCCCAGAAGACATCTTGTACAAGTCTGTGCTAATTAAAAAATAAAATAAGAAAAAAAAGTTAATTAGCTTATTTTCTGTCACCTACAGCAATGCCCAGGTGCAAGATGATGTTAAATCCCGCTCCCTCAGCTAAACATCTGTTGCAATAGCTGCACTTTCTGCGCTCAGGGCCAGGGATGAGCCCCAGCACAAGCAATGCCAAGAACTACACTACAAATCAGAGAGCAACTGGAACACAGCTCTGTTAATTTTTACCTTTTCTTTCCTCTCCTCCTTTGGCTATTGTAGCTTCGGCATATTGGAAAGCAACTGACCTTTATAAAGGACTCCAGTTTAAAAAGAAAATAAGGCTTCCCCGCTCCCCAGTGACAGGGAGGCAAAGTAGAAGGACCCAACAGAAAACGAGATAGGAATGAGCCTGGCATAAATGGCCTAAAGATAGGAAGCAAATAAAATAAAGTGCTCCTAACAAGCTACGCGTTTCCATGCACCTGTGCGGCCAAGGACACAGAAAAAGGGCTCCTCTTTCAGTTGGTTTTATAAAACTGTTCAGTCTTTGGGAATAAATACATAAATATTACCAAAACAATTCCAAGAGAAAATTTCACACACTTCACGCGCTTAGCGTTCAGCGAGATGTATAAGGGTAGCTTTGGTTAACAATTTTGTTTGTTTCTATGTTTCACGAGGGATGTTCCAAGCCTTACCATTGCCCAGTGTTCTTACATCCACATCTTCTCTTCCAGAGGAAGAAAAATTAAAGCCTGTAACAAGATTTGAACACGGGAGGTGAATTTTATTTTATGTTTTTAATACTAAGTGAAATATTTTCTTTCTAAACTTGTTTGCAAATATACTTCAAAGGGCTACCTTTTCAAAATGAAGCCTGCACTGTATTTTAAAAAATCTGGGATAGTTATTGTTTAGTGGATGAGGCTCACAAGTTTCTTGAAGAGCACTCCTAGTGCCTTGCCCTGAATGTGACCGTGACAACCCTGAAAATGTCCAAAAAAAGGCAGTACCATCCTAAAGGAATTCCACTCACTAATTAGTCGTGTTCATTTCTTACCCAGCTAATTCAAGCCTACGAATAAAATCAAATTGAGCTGTCTTCCTCCAAAACACAACTTTTTCTCCTAAAAACACCCAATGGTTTCCAAAAGTTTTAGAGACATTTCTGCTAGTCACACACGCCTTGGCAAAAGAGGAAGACAGTTCAAGTCCAAACTGAAAAGTAACCTCTGTGTATTTGTTTTGTTCATCTTTCAAGCTACAAAAATGTAATGTTAGGTATTTAGTTTCCTTCATGGTACTCCTTCCACCTTTAAGCTTTGCCTGACGGAGGAATGGGGCACCAAACCCTCCACTAGCGGTAACTTTGCAGCTCTATTCCAAAGGGTCTCTGAAAATCTGATGGTTTCAACATTTTTTCCTCCATGGGGAATGCACGTAGCATAAAGATTTCCTCAGTTTTTATTCTCTCTCATTTCTCTGCTCATAATATGACAACTACATTATCACATTCCATGGTCATGAAGGTGTATTTTGGTCATCCTGCCAGATGTTTCTTAGTTGGGAATGCTCCAGACCCTTAATCACCTTCACAGCCCTTTGCTGGTCTCGCTCTGGTATGTCCACGTCTTTCTCGCACTGGGGAGCCCAGAACCAGACCCAGTACTTCAGATGTGTCTCCCCAGTGCTGAGAAAAGGGGAAGGATCACCTCCCTTGACGTACCGGCAATGGTCTTTCTATTTGTTTCTGTCTCTTCTCAACATTACTGCACATGCACTTCTGGTAGCCACCTGTAGTAATTCTGCAAGCTGAAATAAGGTGTTACGTAGTACCTGGCCTAAAGGCACGGTTTGAGGACTTTCCTAGTGTTTAGACTAATATACCCACTGGGAGGGAGGGGCAGAGGGGAAAGTAGCTGTTTTTTCCAAACTAATATCTAATGTGATTTTTCCTTGGGCCTTCTATATCTCTAACTACACATCCACATGACGACAAATGATGGGCAATGATTATTTCACCTGGATAATCCCTGGATAAGCATTTAGCTTGTAGAACTCTGTGCACTAAAGAAAATAAATTAATTGAGGTAAGAAAAATGAAGGGGTCAAAAGATAGGCAGATATTGTTGAGCACTGATGGCAAAAACCTTCTTGTTACAAGTCATTTTATGAATTACCAAGCGTTAAGAAGGCAAAAATTCTACCACATAAACCCATAATATTTACATCATCAGATCAACTGAGGAGATATTTCAGAAGGATAAAAGACGCTGCATAAGACAAAGGAGTCATCTAATTACTCACAGACCATAGCTAAAAAAGGTTTACAAGCTTGGACCTGGAAGGATAAGAGAGGGATAAAGAAACAGGTTTTTTCTGTTACACTCTTGTATTAAGTGAGTGGCTACTAAGAAAAAATATTCTAGTAATGATGAAAATATATGGTAGAAGATCTCCTAGATACTTACTATCCGCTTTGAATTCTGCCATTAGGTGCTCTGAAATCAGTTCTTCCACTGAAGATTCCAGCTTCCGCTCCCCATCAATAATCCAGGGAGTCTGAGGTAAATTCCTTGAATATTTATTGTATCTTCCTGTAGAAAACAACTATGTTACCTGTAATCATGCTAAAGCAATGGACAAAATCTCCAATATTGCACAGCACAACCCATTTAACTTTCACTGGAGCACTGTGAAAATAAATTCACAGGCTTAAACTTGTTTTAAGGCAAGAGCGTTACAGCAAGAAACGCGTGCTGCTGCACCTATGAGAGTTTCAGCATCCAAGACCGCCAGCTTAAAAGTAGACTTGGAGAGCCTATGGCTGCAGTCATACCTGCAGGTATAACCACAGAAACAAAACTGCATGCAGCCTGACTCAACCGGGAAGGAAAACCCAGAGGTTCAAGTGCCTAGTCTGAGTCAACTTAATTCTGAATGGAACAATTTATTTTTTTGGATCAGACCATGGTTTTCAACCAGCCTCCCATACACCAAACTAATGCTACACCTATGCCTGGCCACTAAATGTGTGTCACAAGTGAAGACATTCCCACATCCCCCTGGTATAAAGTAGTTCAGGTTTCAATCCAAGTTCTGCCATTGTCTGAATGTTTAACAAAAGAAGCCCAAACTAAAGTACTTTGGCTCATTACAAGGAAAACCACGTGAGCGAGATGTGTTAAAAATAAACCAGTACATATCATATCTCAAGAACCTTGAAAAGTTGCCATGTAAAGAGATTGCCATCCTCTGACTGATTCCAGTCCCAGTCTCACGTTATGTCACACTAGCCTG
The DNA here is from genome assembly GCA_013400035.1 of Rynchops niger. Classification (NCBI taxonomy): domain Eukaryota; kingdom Metazoa; phylum Chordata; class Aves; order Charadriiformes; family Laridae; genus Rynchops; species Rynchops niger. Next base: position 128,640 of record VXBH01004332.1, read on the forward strand.
CTGTCCCGTGACACGACTGTTACCACCAAAGAACAATCCGACGCGGATAACCAAGATGAGCTTTACTTATTGACAGGTTTTATAAGATGTGAAAATATGAAAATATGCACAAAACAAGGAACTCATTCATGAAGAACAATGAGTAACCCCCCTGCACGAACAAGTTTCAATCTGAAACCTTGCATACAGAAAATAAAAAAGGAGTTCAAAGTAGCTATGCATATTATACTGTGCATCTGTTATCTCCATTTTTTTGGGTTTTGGTATCATATTTTCCTATTTCTAACAATGTTTCCTTCTTGCATTTTGATCTGCAGAAAAACCCACACAAACAAATGGGGAAAATGACTAATACTGTTTCCCTGGGGCAAATAATGAGAGCACTATGACTCGCAGCTTCACACTGCTAAATTCTCTCCATAAAATGGAAAAAGGAAAATATTTATTTTTTCTCTCAACTCCCCATTCTAATCATTTTAGCTTTTGAGCTGATCAAGAGTGGGTTAAAAAAACAAAAAAACAAAAAAAACAAAAAAACAAAAAAACAAAAAAAAAAAAAAAACCAAAAGGGGTTTCTCAGTTTGACAGCTTCTCCTGAACCTTTAAAAAAAGTTGGGGGGAAGCATTCAATGAAGAGCAAAGAAAGGTAAGGTCAAGAAGGCAATACCAACTCTGAAACTGGGCTTACAAATAAGGATACTAAACTGCTGTAATAACAAAGTAACTGCACTGTACTCAACAAATTCTTCTCTTCTGGATTTAATTATACAAAAATTAAAGACAACATCCTGCCTGGGTTTTTTTGGAAGAAGCTATAAACTATGAATTGCAAAACCACTATTAAATCCCTTGCAGAAAGCTAACCCCCTGTCTCTTTTGCTACACAGATGAATCCTGATAAAACCATCCAAAAAAGCAACCTAAGCCAGTGTGTTTGGAAAAGGCTAAAAGACACAGGATATCCTGGATTTGTGAAAATGTCCATCTAACTGTCTCATCAGTAATTAAAAATAAGACACAGGTATGTACAGAACATCAACTAGCCTGCCATGAGAACATTCACTTTTGCATTTTTTCTTTTCATTTTACAGTTTCCTTTAGTCAGGATATGTACCACCCTTTTAAACATAGTACGTTGGATTAAAATTGTGGGGTTTTTAAAAATAATCTGTTTGCATATATTTAAATAAGTGGTTGTTTATACACAGAACTGGATGAAGGATAGATACTCTTGCTGGCAGGTGATAGAAAAGTTTAATCATCCTAACTCAGGGACGCCAGATGTTGTATTACCTGTCTCACCCAGTTATTTCAGATCCTATCTTGTTTTGAGGGAGGGAACTAGAAAGAGCTAAGCATTCCAAAATTTAACTTTCATTAATTGCATTAAGATTGGCAGTTTTGGATGGAGTAATATGCCATTCAGAGGTGAAAACCTCCGAATCCACATCAAAATCTAAGTGAACAGCACTTGCCAGGAGCTTATTTCGTGGGGAAGCGTCTTTCCCAAACCACGTGCTCGTTATGAGGGGACATGTTACAACTGCTGGATTTGCAGGGATAAAGGTTTTCCGAAGGAGAGAGCAAGCTTTGACAACAGGGCAGAATTCTTCATTTCATGCACTCTTTCTGGATAAGCCCCCACAAAGAAGGCACAAAACAAGTTGTTTTAAATTTTCACATCATCCTGTGCTGTCTCTAGAAGACAGAATCCTTCCATCTCTCAAAGCAAATGAAAAATAATGGCAAGGAAAAGCAAGATCTTCCTAAATATCCAGAAGAGAGGTGTGTGTGCACGCTGGGAGCAGCCGGCGCAACATGCTCCCCTCCTGCAGCTCCTGCCACGGAAACCTGACCTTGGCTCCGTGACAGCTGCCTGCAGCTCCCGCTCCTCTTCAGCCATATTCCACCACACGCTATCTCCAAGTTTAAACTCACAACAGAAAAGCAGGCAAATAGTTTTGCTTTTAGCATGTTGATCTGTAATTTCTAACTGTTGACAATGGCACGTCTTCAGCAAAGGCGAGTATAATTTCTTTCCCTTTCAAAGCCCACTCCTAGAGCTAGATTTGGTTTTATTTTTTTGTTTTAATTACAGGAATCAACAAATAGCAAGAAATTTTTGGGTCTCACGGCAGTATTATAAAGTTATGTTTAAGACAACAGAGCAGCAAATAAATGGATTGCTTTACCAGCCACAAAAACTGCACCATTATTGCACTGAATTTCCAGTGCAACACAAAGGTTCTTCGGTGAANTACTAGTAATACCAGAGCATGATGGAGCATCACCATAGCAATAACAGCATGAAAGATGACGACCCCAGTTACACAAAACACAGCTACAGTGTAAATTCAGTATTCACGTTAAAAGCTGGAGCATCAAGAAATGGATAAACATTAAGCAAATCAAGAACACCACACTGCAAATACTTTTGTCAATCTGTCATTGAATGTTATCGAAGTATAACGCTCCAAATTGTGCTAGTAAGATGTACTGTACTATAGCTATAGCAATAATGAAACTAAATACTGCATGGCAGCTATCTTCAGGATCTATTACTAAATCTTTGCTGGGAATCAAAGAAAAGAGCTGTGGAGACTTAGTGCAATTAAACACAGTGAACTCCAGAGACAGTGTCTATTTATGTCTTCCCATTGCTTGTGATTTTACCATATTACAGCACTTGGTGTTTTCTTAAAACTCAACTCCTAACATTTTGGAAATATGGGAAAAAGTCTTTCTTGTAAAGGGAAGCTTGCCTTACAAACTCTAAGGTTCAACATACAGAAGGAAGTTCCACGATTTCTCAATCTCTTCTGTGGTTTTGGGGATGTACATAAAGATTTTTGAATGTAAATGACTGGCAATATCACAGCGAACTGCTTTCACTTCTAACCATTCCAAATCCCATGCCAGCCCAGAGAGGTGCAGTGACGTGCTGCCGAAAGCACAGAGCAGAACTGCAGCTCTGACCCACAGTTTCTCCTCTCTGCTGCTCCTGAGATAATCAACCAAGGAAGCCCTTTTACTAATGGGAAAAAGACCATCATTTCTGTTATGCTCAGTTTTCCACTCTCTGTGGCTGAACTCAAGCATTTTCAGATTAGTCCGCAATTAAAAGATCTGGAATGACATATTACCAGAAGAACAGAAAACACACCACATTTTAACCAGTGAACTAGCAGAATTTAAGCAATCAAAAGTTCTTTTATAGATATCTTACCACTACTTACCCACCTAATATTTTCCTCCCCATCTTTATTGTATACAAAAGTACAATACTAAGAACTGTTTTCAGTATATACTTACTTGAGAAAATCCTCCTCTTTTATCTTCTCTAGGGCTTTTATAACTGCCATTCTAGTGAAAACAGACTGCACAGTGAAATAAAAAAATGAGTCAAGAACTAAGAGAAGCTAAGGAAGGATATGCCTAAGGAATTAAAAAACCCCTAAAACATATACACCGTGTGCTTTTCATAACACAGTTTTTTCACTTGTGTTTTCTTATACCTAAAAGCAACTCTGTATTAGCAAGAAGTCATTGTGATCTTAACCCTAACTTTAATAGAACAACAAAGAGCAACAGGTAATTTTGCCATTATCTATTCAAGTAACTTTACTCACAAGATGAAAGCACTACAACTTATACAGCTGACAGATTGGAACATAACAGTTATTTAGTCATAGAACTAAGATTGGCCCCTTTGTGTCTAGAAGACACGTACAAAGAGAAGTATATGTTTCCTCACTCTGTTTTTACACAAAAGAAAAATAACAAGTGCCACTGGCTTTCAGCAGGTCTACGGTTACTGTCACGCTTCCAAATAAACCTACTCCAATTCCTTAGAATATTCAATTGCTAAGCCTGCCCTTTGGTTAGCTGAAAGAAATGCTAAGCCTATCTTTGGAAACTATCTCGTTTCAGATGATATACAGTGTGCAAAAGCAAGAACAAAAAAAGTGGTGCTTGGGAGCTCAGGTCCAAATTTCAAAAATACATTAAAAACAGGATCCTAAATCCATGAACAGAAACCTAAACCAGCTTCCCCATTTTCAAGAGTGAAGTATACCTAAGTGACAGCTTTTATCTCTGTGACAGCAGGCAACTAGTTCTTTTGAAAATAAGATTGCTGAGCAGGTATCTGTTTATAAAGTTCCAAAGTTCATTCATACTCAGAACTAAGGGCTCAGAACAGTAGGGCCTGGCAGCTCCCAAACAGCGGAGGACAAGCAACTTCAGCCCCCCAAGCTGCATCAGTTCACGAGGGTGAACTAATAAAGGCAGAAATAATAGCACAATAGTGGCAGGAGTCATGACTGCCATCCTCTATGCATTGCTAGGTGCTGCTGTTGGTAACTCAAGTGAGGCTAAGGCAGAAAACAGAATTTAGGTTCCTAGAACAGGAAAAGCAATTGTTGTAACAGGTGAGGTGGACTCCTACAACAGAAAGTCTCTAAATGAACCTCCTCATCAAAGCACGGTCAACTATGAGATCAAACCCTATTGCGCAGGGTTTCACCAAGTCAGGTCTTGAAATCCTCCAAGGATGGAGCACGCCCTCTCTGCATAGCCTGCTCCACTGTCCAACTGTCCTCACGGTAAAAAGTTTTTTCTTATATCAACTCCAAACCTCTCATTTCAACTTCTTTCTGCTGTCTCTCATCCTTCCACCATGCACTGTGATGAACAGCCTAGCTCCCTGTTCTCAATAATCCCTCTATTGGTGTTAGGGGGAGATTCAGTTGGGTCCTCCAGAAAGCCTTCTCTTCTCCAAGCTGAAGAAATCCACATTTCTCAGCCTCTCCTCCTCGAGCATGTGCTCCAGCCCCCCAACTGTCTTGATGGCCATCTGCTGAATTTCCAATTTAATGATGTCTTTTCCTGAGAAGTACTGGGTCAATGTTTGGGACAATTCAAGTCTTTGCTCTAACACAGAGTTCCTGGATGCCTTCAGGAAAGCTGCTCTTTCTCCTTCTAAGCATAAATTAGAGATAATAGCACTTCCCTTCCTTGTAGAACAGATTAACTGGAAAAACCTTAAACTAGGAGCAGGTTTAAATAACTATCTACAGCAGATGACAGAAATTTTCACTCAGAACCCATTTTTTGTACTACTTCTCTGATTAATACAGCCCTTGAAGCCAGCTTCAAGCACAACTTCTTTGTAAGGATGAAACTCTGACGGCTCTTCAGAGTCGATATTTTTTCCTTTCGATTCCCCTACATCTTGTTGCCTGTGTGGTTTTAACAGACAGGCCCTGCTACTTTAGCTCCTTATGTGGGATTTCCTCCCTTTTAAAGGAAAGCAATGCAGCAAGCGGTGAGTTATAACAATACAATCCTTCTAAAAAAAGACCTGCATTTATTGGTCAGGTGGAGTACAGTAGGCAGAATTCCTGGGTCAGACTGCCTCTGCCAAATGTCGGTAGACTCTCCACCAGAAAGAACAAAGGGCCTCACATAGGCTTCTGTCAGAAGTTACTTGTTCTCCCTCTGATCACACCAACTGTCCTACTTGTATCAGTTTCTCTCCAACTGTTTTTTTATTCTTACATATCCTCTTTTCCGTCAATGATTGTGTGCGTGCTCAGGGCCTACAACAAGTGGCAGAGTCCCTTTTCTTTCCTCCCCTCCTCCAGAGGCAGACAGGATAAAACCATCTGGCATGAATTGTGTCTTTCATTCAGATCAGAGGACATAAAAACTGCTGTGTGATCGTTCTCTTTCAGCTGCGGATTCTCATCTTCTCAATGTGACTTATCTGAACCATTTCACCCACAGAGAGCTTGAGGATCACCTTTTATACTACTTTTAATGCATGATAATCAAATTCCTAGATCTTAAGGGATGTATTTACAGAGAACGTTCCTAAAATTATGGCCTTCAGACAGTCTGGAAAATGAATGACCTAAAGAAAAGCACCAAGCTCTTATTTTTCTTAAGCAGAGGAATGTTAATTGAATAAAGGAGACAACTTTATTTTCACACAACTGAAAACTGGCGAGATTTTTGATGAAGGAAGACCAGGCATTAAACACTGCCTGAACCTGAATACCTAGAAAAGTTCTTCCTTGTAGCTACAGCTGTGAAATTCTGAATGTCAGAAAAGAAATACAACAATTATGAGATCCTACCTGTTTGTTCTTCGCTGGTTTGAAACAGTCTGGACAAGCTGTGGCTCTAAATACAAAAATGAAAATTAGCTGCTACTCTTAGAGAAAAAGAAATAAACAGACAGACAGACTTATAACCATAGCATGTACATGCTTTTTGTACCAATATGCCCAGTATCTCACTCCGACAGCTTATCACTGAGCAGATTTTAAAATTAACTTTATCCTAAACCACTAACAGTGGAAGGTGTGCATTGCTTGGTCGAGAGAAATCACAAAGCTGTGTAATCCTCTTTTGCTCTGACCAATGCAAATGTGTCTCAGCTTTGAGATGGGATGGAAAAGCACACAAGAAGTTTAGCTGTCATTTCTAATTCTTCTCAATAAAGGTAATGATTGATATTTAAGTTCTGTGCAAGATTTGCTGACATCTTGATACCTGTACTTGCTGTTCTTGGACAACGCACATTACAAACTATAGATTCAAACTACTGCTTCTGGATAGGAAAATTCAATTTAGTACAGAAAGAGTAACACCAGGTGCTCGATACCATTTGTGCTTTGCCGCTTCATAAGGAAACTATTGGTTGTTTCACGAAAGTGAAAGCCAAGTCAGTGAAACACTTAGTTTCTGAGTACTGTAAAGGAAGTTGCAGTTCCTATTAGTGGATTTCTATGTATGCAGGTAGAGAAAATTTCTAGCCTACAACACAATTTATCATTTCTTGCTGGTGCTTTTCAACGCCTCTGTAACTACTTTAGACTATAAGGAAGCACATCTGATCTCTTGCTGTTTCTGTACAAGTAACTTGCCCAGCCAGTTTGTGACACAAAGCGTCACAACTTCCCTCTTCCGGAATTTAAATATCACCTAAGGTGATATTAAACATAAATCTCAAATATAAACTAATAAGAGTCAATTCAATCTTCCATGTCAAACCAAGGGTCATTTTAGCACACCTACCTGCACATAATTTTGTAAGAACAGCCTGAGAGATGAGAAATTGCAGATGCCATACTTGGAAATCCCACCCAAAAGGATACCTGGAGGGCTTCTCCAGGTTGAGACAAGGTCCTCCTTCGCTTCCACAAAAAACGTGACTGTCATTACTAAAGCTGTGACAACAGTCTAATTTACCATATTTACATTGAAACCAAACCATTGCCACAGAACATGCCCAGAGCCAGGCATTCACATAGGCAGAGTGCCTTGATGACTGAGAAACTACTATTTAATTAAATTATGTAATATGCTGTCACTTCAGAAAAATGTCTAAAACCTTAATAGCCGTTTAAGTACGCTACAAAGAGAAGGCAAGTAAAGGGATATAGTCAAGCCACATGGAATAAACGTGGAATGGAACTTCTTTACAGCTTTCACCTCTACAAGTATTCTGCTTGGGACGCCAACACTGGCACCATAACATGCTTGGCATCAACATTTTTGAAAGGTTACAAAAAGGACAGAAGGATGAGCTGAAAATAATTGCTGAGAGGTTTCAAAGGAAGGAAAAGCACCACAGGAAACAAGAACCGATCAAGTAAAATTAAATAAATAAGAACAAATGGGTGCAGGATCCAGAAACTTTTGAGTCTTTACAGGATTGCAGGTACCATTATTTAGAACTGTAGTTTGTCCCTACTACTTTTGCCCCTCTTTATCCAGTCTTGAATAAGCTGGACAGGCAAGAAGTTCAGCAAATGCTGGTAATCAGTTCTTCCTAATAGCAGGTATGTCACCAAGCATGCATTTCCCTCACCCCCCGCCCCAAGACAAATGAAGGATGCAGTTGTTGAAAACCAAGAAGGTGGCAGATTGGGCATTCAAACAAAGATCACAAACTGCCAGAAGGGGTAAAATCAGGGAAATATGTGAAGGCTGCAAAGGAAATCTCTAGTCTCAAGAGTTGAAGTCACTATGCAATAGGGAAGTCAGAAATTCTATGCCGAGCCTTTTTCTATGCTAAGATTTAACTTGCAGTAGAAGCGTAAGTGATGAGACTGAGTGAAACTGAAGTTTTCCAGGAAGCATCAGCAAACAGGAAGAGTGAACCCAATTATCCAGAATATACTACAGCTAGATTTTGAGAAATCAGATTAAATGGTAGCTGAATTCACAGAAATATTTTGCTTCTTTGTTTATAGCTGATGCCCTACTGGGCCAGGCCAAAAACTATGTATAGTGTGGCCAGGGAACTTCTGTTTGTTTTAGTCATCCAGCTAAACTGGATTAACTCACTTCAAAGCCTTCCCTCCTACCCATGTCTCCTATAAGAGCAGGAAAACCTAGGCATGACCTCAAAAGATTCCCCCACCTGCAACTACGTGGTTTGAATTTATTTTTTAAAGTGATATGGCTATATTGAAGAGGGTAATGACTTTGAAAAGGGCTGAAATTTAACAATTTATCTGAATGTTCTCCTTCTAGTTCAAATAAAAATTCTGGATGATTTTGTTTATTGGCTTTAAAGCACAGAATTAACCAGAGATGGTGTAACTTTAAGCTCTGCAACTCTGTCTGCATTATGAGGAAGTTTAGATGCAGGCCCCACTCTAGTTTATAAACACTGCATATTCTCATCTGTAGCAAATCCAAACCAACAATGTTGCACAATATTTAGATAAAGATCTTTTGTTATTTATATAAAAACTTACAGGAAACGACACTCCTCCTCTGTTTCTGGGTGAGCAAAGACCACGCTAACTTCAAACAAACTCTAAATTTAAAAAAAAAAAAAAAGAAAAGAAAAAGAAGGTAATAGTTTTTTTAAACAAACAGGGAGGATATTCTCAAGCATCCTTTGTATTAGGAAAACAGTAAAGAGGTAGACAAAAGAGAAAGTAACCCATTTATTCTACAACATCACCTAAAGATATTAAAACACGTGCCATAATAGCATTTGTAGTTCTGAAGTAACCAAAGATGATCTGAGAGCCCTTCAAAAACGTGAGTGACCTACACATCATAGATACCAGCCCTATTTTGCACAGGGGGAACTGAGTCAGAGACGGTGAATGCTCAAAGCCTATTACGGTCACTAAACTTAACAAACCTTCTGGGAGAGCAGTGCATAGCGTGGAATAAAGATAAAAACCCTGTCGTAGTCACCACTGTAAAATTTTGTCAGGGGCTTCGTTTGCAATGACTGGATGGCCTTGGGGCAAAGAAAGGCAACATGTCCTAGCGGATTGACAGCTAGACCAGAAACTCTAGTGTAATCTCAATTCTACCCCCAATTCCCTCTTTGGCCTTGGGCAAACAACACTCATTACTTCTGTTATTCAGATACCAGAATACCTCAAGAGGGCTATTGAAAAGATTGGCTAATATTCAAGCGCCTTGTAGATAAAGAGCACTAGACAAGTAACTTTTATGGTACAATGATGTCTGTAGCGGCTCAGTGCCCAAGCATTGTAGAGCTTTTGCTAACTTGGTAAGTAGTTTGTTTCTTCTTGGGTCATCTTCAGGGTAACTGAGCGTTTCTTTCTTCCCTAAGATAAAAGGGATGCTTTCAATTAGTACTCCTGGGAAAAGACAATCTGTAATTATTATGGAAGCTGACAAATTAATGTAAAGACTAAATGAGTCTAGTCCTGGGGTCAGTCCTGTGGCTGATGACAGGTAAAAACTGCAGTCTGCCTTGTCCTCGGCAGGAAGTGTAGCCACGTTTACAGAAATTTTACATTCAAGATGATGATGTTTCTGAATTTGTCTGGCAACACCTGAATGTTATGTTCAGTCAATGCATTTCAGAAACATTTTAAGAACGTTAGTCAGAATCTGAAAGCTGAAACCAGGGTTTGAAAATACATTTCTCTTGTCTACTTACAGCTATTGCAGGTTCCAACATGCCTATCTCTAGTGTTCCTTAAAAATGAACAAGGACCAGTCCTTCCTCTTTCAGTAAGATTCAGAAATATATTTTATCCGTAGAATTTAACATGCTAACAACCTGAATGATTTATCTCACAGAGCAGTGACAGTGGTGGCAGTAATAGGAGAGCAAAGAAGGAATGTGTGAGCATTCCCTAACCTCTGGAAAACAGAGAACCTGGAAAATAAGAAAACTGAAAAAGTCTCATTGATAAAAAGAGGGTGGCGGCCCAAGAGCAAGAGATTTAGCAAAAGACTATGATGGTTTCAGAAGATGTAATGATCTATGTGTACAAAAATGAAGACCGGACTCCTCGGTATTGAGTCTTGGAGATCTCTGGTTAAAAGAACTTCCCCCCTGCTTCCCCCTACAGTGAATATAAGAGCAGTGCAACTTGTTTATCTTAATGAGGGAAAAAAGTATATATTTTTATTTCCCCCCTCCCCTCTTGTATATGTAAGTCTATAAAAATCACACACATGCATTAAAAAGAATGAAAAGCACAGAGAAAAAAGTGTTTTCTTATTTATACGACACCTTTCCGTCAGCAGGAACACCCAACTCTTCTGACAATTGGGGATGAATAATCCACTTATAAGCTTCTTTCAGCTGAACAATGTCATCCTTTGCCAAGGGAAGGCCCAGTTTTCTGAATCACATACACAAAGAAATAGTAAACTTGCACGGGAGTCTGCCAAAGGTAGATACATGACATACGGCATTTCAAGACAAACTGAAGTAACTAGCAATGCACAAATAAAAAAGGACAAAAGTATGAAGCATACAGACAATGGCATGAAAGAATGAAAGGCTGTTCCACAGGTACATGCAGATGGAGGCAAGATCCTTCTGATGGTAAATCAACACCTAGTTCACCTTAAGTAAAACAAGTACCTGGATCCTGCAAGGCAGCACCTGTGCTACTTGCTAAGGAGCCTCCTGTCCAGCTTCCACCCTACGTAATATCTTGTCTTGCCCTGTTTCTATTTGGCAGTGTTTTTTTCACTAACATTTAAAAATAGATTCTTTTTTTTTTTTCTGTGTAAAAGAACATGCACTGCGGAAACTCATGCCATAGCTTCACAGTAGATCAAAAGTTGCAAAATCCAGAGTCTACCTGGAGAAGAGCTGAGAGAGAGAGGTGCAAAAAAATCCTTTGTTTAAAAGGAAAAAAAATAAAACCCCTTAGACTTATTTTTATCGTTAAAAGCGCTATCTAGTCCTTCATTAAAGGAGGGCATGAATTCCAGTGGGCACAAATTCCTAAAAGAAAAAGCCCAGATGACAGCCGCAGTTGACCTTGCTGCAACAGGCTCAATTACTTCTGTACGTACAAGAGCAGGCCTTGACTCCTGTGTCTTTGCCAATGGAGAGCGAAATTAAAAGGAGCAGATGCCTGTAAGGATACCAGCATGTGTCCTGGTTTAACCATGATTTCAAACCACTTGTTTGGGAACTTACAGAGCAAAGCGCATGTCCTCCTATACAAATGCCACCAATGGTAGGCTATGTGGCCCTACAGGGTCTCATCTTCTCTCAAGCAATTTAATGAAACAATTGCTTTTAAATTAATCTCAAAGTAGGAAGTGATTCATCACCTTTTAGTCTAGCTTTCTATGAGTATCTTGAAATGGTACTTCCAGCCAACATGGCTTCCACCAAAGACTAGTTCAGTATCCTCAACTAACTTTGAGAGAAGTGCATTTCTTTCCTCTTGCCCACAAAGACAATTTATCCATTCAAAATGTCTCTAATACGTTCTCATTTCGCCAGGAATGGGAGTGTCATGGAGTAGACAAAGAATCAAGTGTTTAAATTGATTTCAAAACACTGAGGTATAAAAAAAGAAGAGTCAAAAGTAACATGCACTCACTGCACTAATATCTTTCTTGCTACACTACTGAATTTTCACCATTATCTGATTAACAATTTTCTGTCACTACTAATGTAAGCTAAACCTGAAGAGGTCTGTATTTCACTGTCTTCCATTTTGGCTCACAGATGGCATCGTGGCACCTTTCAGGACCATTAAGGTAACCCAAAGTGCACAGTTGGACAGACAGCCTGCACTCCAAGTTGAAATGCCATGTCCTAGCTATAATCACACTATGAGGCAAAAGAGATAAGAAACCCCAATTAAAGTCAAACCAGGTAAAAATAAACAAAAAACTAAACCAGCTGCCATCTTATCCTTTGTAAGCATCAAGTAAACTGGACAATAGTTTCATAACAAGACTATAAAATCAACTTCTTGCCTGCTCAACATTTATATAGACGAATGGTAGCTATATAAAAGAGTTCTTGTCAGTCATACAGCAAAAGCTATGGACAATAAAAAAATAATAAAAAAAAAACAAATAAAATGACAGCACATCCCAATTCTGAATTTCCTTATGCTTAGTTTTGAATGTAAGTGAAAATCTTGGCCAAGAACACAGAAGTGACTCTACATATTCCACAACTGTCAGCAGAAATACATTTATATGAATGCAACTTTCTTGACCTTGAAAATATAGCGTTAATTGCTTGGTTAAAATTCTCTCTTAACATACTTGTCTCAGCAGGTCCACTGCATTAAGTGGTTTCTCATTTCTACTATGCTGGAAAAAAGTTATAGTAAGAGTATCTCTCCTTTCTCTAAATCTGGAGAACTCTCTAACAGAAGTGGTATGAGGGTTGCCAAAAGAAATTACTCACCCCATTTCCTGTTTTACCAGCAGCCAAGCAGCACGCTATAGGTCACCAGGCATGCCCAGGAAGAAGAGAAGAAAAAAAAAAGAAAGCAAGTGAAATTAAGGCTCAAAACTACCAATAATTTGAGAGACTATTAGCAGAAGGAAAAATGTTTTAAAAACTCAGGACAAAAAGGAATTATTAGGATTTTAATTTAGCTTTTGCTTTAGAAATGGAAAGATAGAATTGCTGTTTGTTTTTATTTGCAAGACATCACTTTGCAATTCACCTCAAATCCTATCTGGCTTTAAAAAAAACAAAACAAAACAAAAAGATCAGGCTGCATTAAACACACTTTGAAACTTGCTATTAACACTGTAACTAGAAAAAGACTCTGACAGCTTAAGTCAAGTGCAACTGACAGTTACCTACCATACAGAGAAATTAAAAGTGCCTAAATGGATGGTATATGAAAACTGATTTAACATATGAATTTTAAAAAATATATAAATTATTCAGTTATCATCCCTTACAAAAAACACGAAATAAAAGACATACTTGGTCTCATGGTAATCATGAACCCTTCCCCTGAGGATTGCCCCCTTATTTAAAGCATACCACTTAGTTTAGGAGACACAGGCTGAATATGAGAAAGCTGAGGAACAGAAGGAATAATTCTAGAGCTTTTAGTACAAACGCTCGAGTTCACTAAAAATTATTTATCACAAAGCATATATAGGAATGGCTGGAAGATGTGATCTGAGAATCACGGACAGATTCAACCTTGAACTCTCCTTTTTTATTTCTCAGTTGCCCCTCTGTTACTTTGTGGAGATCCTCTGTGAATACCACCTTCTGCAGTTCCTGATGCGCTTCTTTGAGGGGAGGTTCCAAGAAGTAATATTTGCTTTACATGTGTGATCATAGAATAATTCAGGGACCTCAGGAGGTCTCTATCCAACGTTACGCTTTTAGCAGGATCACCTATGAAACCAGACAAGGTTGCTCAGGGCTCTATCCAATGTGTCCTTGAAATGGAGTAATGGAGACAGCACCATCTCTGTGGACAACCTGCTCTAGTGCTTGATTGTCTTCAATCCGTACATTGTAAATACTTCCTCAAAATCTACTCCTCTTTCTAGCAGCCTTAGGTATGTAAACAAACAACATAGAGGCCTCTTAGATGTGACACCGCCCAGGAAAGAAGACCACAAACCATCGCTTAGGTGTCCCAGCCAACAAATGGAACTCAGCAGTGTAAGAATTAACAATGGTTATAACAAAGTTCAAAAGCAGAATTAAAACTATCAGTGGTACGAAAGGACAATACAAAAATACAAAATTAAGCACAAAGGAGCAACAGCCATCAAATCAGTGCAACACTAACAGACTCGAACAAAATTAAAAAGGATCAAGAAATTGAAGATTTCCAAACAACATTGCTTATGCCAAAAGCTTCCAAAGGCATATCTGTACCACACCCTGCTCTCGGGAGCCAAACATTTTAGAGGTGCACCCCTTGGCAGTCTCACTTACTTCTCTTTGTACTGACAATATTGATTCTACAAGATGATCTATTACTTCTGTGCAGTAATTGTTCAGCGCTCTGGGCTTTCAATTTTGCCTCCACATGGGCCAGGAGTGACTGCCATTCTCCGCGCTACAATGAAAACTACCTTACTAAACTGAAGTCCATTACAGTTAACCAGAATTGTAACTTTGACCTCAAATGGCCTTTCTATTAGGTCTTTAATTACGTGGAAAAAAAAGTGATGCTGGACACAGGTATTCAGAAAAGCCATACAATTTTTCCATTTCAACAGAATGCCTATCAGTGCAAAAGCAATTAATAAGAAGAGGAAAAACTCCCCTCAAAACCTCCTACAACGAAGCAGCAACAACAATAACGGTCTCAGTTCTTCCGCTACTAACAAAACCAAAATACATTAAAGCTGGCAGGACGCCACTTAACTATTAGAACCTGTACTGTCAGACACAGTCTGGACACCTAGTCTCACCATCCTCACTGAAGATGAATTCCAAAAATCATGTTGTTGGCTTGAAACAACTACAGTGAAAAAAAAAAAAAAAANCAGTTTGTGGACTGCAGGCTACTAGTAAAGTGCCAGAGAAAGGTGACTCCATACGCTTGCCGTACAACCATATATACATATGCAATGTCCAAAAGAGTTGGTATCTCAAAATCAGTGAACACCACTGATTTAAATACATGTTTGAAAACATATATCAAACTTAAAGGAGCAGAGCCAAGATCACATCATCTTTTAATTGAAATCAGAAGGAACCCCATCGTAGATCTCTTTTGCATGCTGATAGAGGAACTCAATCAAAAAAATGTCTAATAGCCTTCCTTTGATACACGTAAAAGAATGAGAGAATCCTAAAAACAGTGATAGAAATATTAAGGGGAAAAAGGGATGAGGGAGAGGGGACACAAACTTTGTTAGATACACAATACACAAAACTGCACGCTACTGAACAAAATAAATATAGTTGTATTGATGGAATACTGTTCACGCAAATTCACTATGATTCATTATCCTGCATATGTAGACAGTATGAGTAAGACTGCTTGAAGTATATTGTAATCTTGTTTGCATAATAACCCAGATAAATTCATAAATAAAAATAGTTTCCAACTGAAGTTCCTTGAACATAATTCAGAACTAGAGAACATGACATCCATAAAACTTGGTCTAGAAATCTGCATTTGACAAATGCCAATTTAAAAAAATCACATATGCCTTGATTTAAAGCATGTAGGTTTGTTACTCAGTTAGGTGGCTAATCTCACACCTTTCCCTTGTTTTACAGGCGTACAATTACAAAATAGAGAAAACTTCTGCATGTAAGTAACTACGCTAAAATGAGAGCACAGGTCAAATTTCACATCCTCTCTCTTGACTTCAAAATTGAAAGAAAATTAAAGAAATTGCTTTTTCCCTTCAATTAAGAGGAAACAATAGATTAGGGTACTGTGAGCACAGAAGCCAAAAGATCCCAAATTCCAAATCACATTCAATCACCGAGCCAGCCAAACCCCCCTACCCCTATGCCTTCACTCCCCTGCTCTGCTCTCTCCCAGCTGTATGTGAAGCAGGGGATCAGATCCCTCACTTCGTAATTACTTTATGTTTGTGAAGTGGTTTGAAAATGAAAAATGCTCATTACAGAGCTCAAGCCTGCAGGGCAATGCTTAACAGCAAACATATTTCTGAAATACACTAGCTCAGCCGCTATATTGATTACAAGCTGCAGGTTATTATTCTAATGCTATCTGAGGGATCACAGTGGCAACAGTTGAAATACCATGTGCAGTCCCAGCCACAGCCTTTTTTTCACTGTATTAGAAAAGAGCTTCGAGATGGGGAATTCCATGATGAGGTATACACAGCCCTACAGGGAGTAATGACTACAGATGCTATTTGCATCAACGTCCTTGTAGCAAGTACCAGGATGATGGATCACAACTGAGATTACAGACATAGCTAACAGTCACCCTTTTGAAGGGCATGACTCGCTTCACGTTCTAATATAGTTGTCTGACATAAACTTGGGACTCCTGTAGTTATGATTTATTTTAATCAAATATCCTACTTGGGGAAAGAGGTGAGAGGTTTTTGGCATTACGGATACAAATACTTTGCAAATGTAAATTTTATGTCCCACTCTTCTTCAGCTCCTATCATACATTTTAGACTTGGCAGGATGACAACTGTCATAATTAAATTAGTTGAAGGTAATATTAAAAGGCAGTTTCTGATTTTTTTGTTAAAAAGAAGTCAGAGAAAATGTGTGTGTCATACAAAAGGTCAATGGGAGGGAGGCTGTCTTTAGGGTGTCCTTTTATGATAAAATTACATATGTTCTTGTACAGTGCAGTTCAAAGAATTAAAAGCAGAATTTAACAAAAGACCTCTTTTCAACACAAAGCATTTTGAGATATTTGAGATATTTTGACATATTATATTACCTGCTTTTCTGTAACTGTCAAACAGGAGCTGCTTTTACCAATTATTTTTTGAAGTGACAGGTGCTAAATAAAACCCCATGATTTTAAAGAGGTTCTTTCTCCACCGTCACCCATTTTCACCCCTTCAGCCAGAGCACAGCTACACAAACAGCTGGTTTAGCATTTGGCGAGACTGAAGGGATGGAACAGAAAGGAGAGCGGGAACTTCCTAACGTAGACCTGCTCCCAGACAAACCAAAAGTGTTTCTAAAGAGAACAGATCTGGAACTGGAGCTTCCTACTCACTCACCTCACTCCACCTATTCATTTCTGAACTCACACCACAACTTTTATTCCCTTGGTTGTACCAAGCACTGTAGTATTGTTTGTTTGCTTGAACATAAGGACATGATACCTTGAACGAAGCAGATCAATAGGTTAAAAATTACATCTCATTGCTTTTATCAAACTAATGATTTATTGCACTTAGAAGACAAAGTTGTCATAAAGTAATAAATCTGGGTTTCTACTAACTACATTTGCAAAGTCAGTTTTCCCAGTCCACACAGTCTCAGTGTATCATCAACATTTCAATCAGCAAGAGGAACTCTCTGAAGCAAACTGTTATTTTTTGCTTCCATTTACAGCCAAGACTACCTCAAAAGCAGAGAGAAACACTTGCCCTGCTTGTTCACATTAGTGTGAGAACACCACTGAGCTAGAACTGCAATGCAATAACCCCCTCTACTGAGGCATTCTGGCAAAGACCCACAAAGACTGCGAGAAAGAGCAGCATAGCATCAAATTCCTCGCCTCCATCATTACATAGCTATGCTACAGAAATAATAAAAAAAAAAGTTATTTTTAAGTTGGATAAACTAAAGCCGTCAAGCTAAAGATGCATAATGGAAGTGTATTAAGAACTCGATAACATGAGAATTGCAGTTGGGAATCTAGCCAGGAGATTCTGTGCATCACTTTGCTTTTGATCATTGAGGCAATAAAGAACAGAGTAAGGGAGGTCTCACTAATGACTAGCAAAAGTAGAGTGGAAATGGAAAAGACCTGATCAATAGTACCCTAAAAATAATAAGGCTTCTCTTTTTTTAAACACCTAAGCTTACACCGGGCATTAAGCTGGAGTAAGTTTGACCTATGTTTGGAGTTTCACAGAGCATCATGGGCACACATGCATACATCCATATATTCACCTAGCCTGAAAGTGGTTTTTTGACATATCTCATTTTTCGAATGACCATAAAATCAAACGGGAATACGGAGGGTTCATCCGTTCAGAAAGCACAGAGCAATTTGTTCTGGTATTATTTTACCAGACACAGCAGCAGCTGAAGCAAACACACCAACTATGCTTAGGAAGTAGAGAATCTTACCTTTGAGAAGATTTAGAAGTAGAATGTATGTTAGCACAATGCAGCTATTACACTGGCATTTGCCTGAGATGCCAGAACCAACAGTACAAATCAACACTAAAAGTGTAGTAGATTATTTAACAATCAAACTGTGTGGGATGGGAATAGACCTCACCGCAGCTTTATATATAAATCCAGGACCGCCTACACTTCTTTCTGCCGTGTTCACTGAAGCTTCTACTACATCTTACCACAGCAGGCATCCATCATAAAGACTTACATGTTGTCCTTTAGAATAGTATTTTTGCATCACTTTATATCAGAAAGCAGGGGAACATTGTAAAACAACCCACAACTAAGCAAAAATTGTCGCTTTACTGATCAAGTTCTACTATGCTCTACTACCTCAATTTTAAAAAGAATATTACCAGGGTTATACACTCCTCCATATTATCATTATCCTCTGTGACTAAATGACAGAAATGTAAACAATTTAAGTTTGATTAAAATCAGTAGTTTTACAACTGCTATTAACTGTAGTTTTACAAATCTAGACTTTCAACAATGCCCAAGACAGGTGACTATTCAAATGCGCATTTTCACATAATTTAAAATGCAGAACAGTTAAAGAGTTCATCTTCAAGTTCCTTCATTTGTATTCTGCACTACCGATTATTATTTATTTCAGATAAGGCACCAGCTGTGCAGTTCCTTCTCTGAGAAGATCCACAAAGCAGAGCTGGCATCTGTACCAAAGGAAACAATACACTGAGGGTTTAAAGAAACTCCTTTTAGATTTTCAGATGTAAAGTAACTCCCGGGCTAACTGAAAACTAAAGTGACTCAGACACTTTATTAATTAAAATAATACTCACCAACAAGGAAGAGGAGAGCAGACTTCACTCGGAGCATGTGTTTTTGGTTTTTTAAACAATAGCAATTAAAAATCAAACCACCTCCAGCTTGTACATTCCACAGTTACTTTCTTTAATATGCATTTAAGTTATGAAGAAGTATCTGTAAACACTTACCTCCCTAACAGACAGCTGTGGGGGCAGCGACACAGAAAATACAAAACTAGTGAACTGGTAGTCAGCGGAATTGACCTTTTGGCACACCTGTAAGCGAAGGATTTTAATATTAAACCACAGCAATGGAACTGAGTTGATAATCTTTTAGGATATTCTTTATTCGAGCATAAGCACTGTAAATCCATGTTAATACACATTCAGATAGATGCCGAACATACACACCACAGTAATCCCTAACCACTTATTGAAATAAAATCTTTTTTTGTTCTATTAAAAAAAAAAAAAGAAAGTTACTAATAAACTGTATCCTTACTGCTATGAAACAACCAAACTCGCTATTTTAAGGCTAAGAACAATTGTATACCAAAATCTTAGTGCAATGAATTATACCACAGTGACCAAAGGCTAGAACAGCTGACTCTGAATGTTTTTCTTCACGGCAGTGATACAATGCTATGGCAATAAAAATGTTTAAGAACCTGGGATAAGACAGGAATAAACAGGTATCCACAGCAGTAATTCGTAATCACTCTTCATTGTAAAAAAATCATGTTTGTCACTGGAAATAAAGTAAGAACCCAAACACACATCAAACATTTTAAAGTATGCTAGTGAGAGATGATGGCTAGATGCCCCTACTGGAAGTAAAACTTAAACGCACATAGAGAAGTCATCCAAAACGTCAGTGATTTTAGTGAATGTTAAAGATGAATTCTGAGCTTTCAAGATGAAATCAACATCTCAGATAAGGAAATTTCCTTATAAAATAATCAGCTTTTGTGGTGCCTTAATAAATGCTACCAGATTTCCCATTGCTGCTCAAGAGAGTAACTCTGAAACAAGCCTTAGAACTAGATTTTGTAAAAAAGATATATACTCTGCCAATAGAAACGAAAAAGAAACATGCACTGCAACAACAGAAACTATATACTATGCTTTCTGTTTAGTCCCATTTTTAAATATACTCATGCTATTAAACCAAATTCTTGTCTATTAAAACTCCTTTAAACATCTCAAATACAAGTGGGATTTTTCTCGCTGTTATTTCAATTTGCCACATAAGCAATTTTATTGCTCAGAGATGATGTTTGCAACACTCGTTATGCCTACATTCTCTCCTAACTCTTATTTTCTCTATTAGCTACAGTGTGTTGTACCACCAAAATATTTTCTTCCTCTGGGGCTTTCTAAATAGAAGTACATGGTAAAGACAGACTCGAGCTACATTAGGAACACGCAGTTAAGCTGAAGAGCACAGCACTTGATGCCTTATTTTCCCTTCATACAGCAAAAGTAAAGAGAGGTCACCGTTTACAGTGAGGTTTTCCTTGTAATCTAAGCAGCTGAATCTCAGGTTATCTCCTAAATTCAAGTAACCACATATCTGTTAGTCCTTTTCTTAGGCAAATGTGCTCCTAGCAGTCATTCCATTGCACCTACATTGCTATTTTTTAAAAAAAGTTACAGTATGACAAGGCCTGGGTAAAATCTGGTCACACTGACAAATGTTACTTCCCAGCTGCACAGGAGGTATGCAAACACTGTCAATGAGCAGTATGTAGTTGAATGGCGCCATCTACCTTCCAAATATTCGAAACAGGTAACTGTTTCGGTCTGTTTTACAGTAGCTTTCTCCCAATTGTTTAACTGCATGTTGTTTGTAATAACCAGCTCTATACTTTAGGCTCCAATATACACAAGCTCCAATAAAAGCCACACATAAAGATTAAGAACTGGTTATTTACCTTTTTAATAAAGTCAGCCTCGCAGAACTCCTGAAGAATTCCCAAACACACATTGCAAACCTTCACAGCTGAGTTCTCCGTTGCAGTATTTTCATTACTAACTGAAGGAATCTGCTGGAGCGCTCCATTGTGTTTCAGTTCATCAGGCCCTTCTTCTGTGTGTTCAAGTCTGATTTTCTTACAAGGTGGCTCAACTGCATCAAAACAAACTGTATCTTCTTTTTCTTGATTATTTTTCAGAAATTCTTTTAAATCCTTCATTAAATCCTAACACAAACAGAGGAATCATACTGTTGTTGGTCTTTCCTCTTTTCTCCAATGGTGTAACAAGCACTTACAACACAATTCTAAAAGGTAGTACTAACCATTCCAGTTTAGCCTTTAGTGTATGTAATTTACAACTTGGAATTTATACCAACAGACACCTAGACAATTAAAAAGCTCCACGCTGTATTGCTCTCAAGATGTTATCCAGAGAAACTGAATTTTGCTGAAAACACTTCTTTATCATCCAATAAGAGTGAAAACATTTTACAGACGTAACTTGCAAAAATGCATTTATCTTTGGCCTCATCACTATTCAATGGAAATAGATATTTATGGCCTATTTGCCATTTAGATTCTGTTAGCATTTAATTCTACCAACTCCACTAGCTCAGATGATTAGGAAGAGAGTTGGCTAGTATAGTATGGGAAGAAAATGAGAGCACATACAGGTTAGGGTGAAATTAAATACATAGAGGAAGAACTTCATATAAAGAGAGAAGCCTATAAAAATTAAAGGATGCATTACCTGCATGTCTCTGAATTTTAGGAAGGATGAGAGATAGAGGCAACACATAGTTCAGAAAGACAGACTTATTAAAAGGTCTTCAGTAACAAAGACAGCAGTTACTGTGTTGTTGAGATGCAAAAGAGTAAAAAATAGCATACAGAATGAACACTTCTCAAATCATTGATAGAAAATGGAAAAGGATATGGAAGAAAGATGTTAAAAATAAATTCTGGGGAGTCTAAACTTGAACAAAGGTGAAACAATCAAGACAGACATCAGAAGATGGAAGCATAACGTCATGGGATTAAACCAGATAAATGGAGATGTTTATTTGGCCTACACAATGAGAGAGGTCTCAAAGAACCAATATGGAGGAGGAGCAAATCACCAAAATCAGGCTGAGGAGTAACAAATACAAGAACAAAGGCAAGAATGATTGTGCACAGCGAGGGAAAATTTGATGACTGAATTTCAGCACTAAGGTCAGCTAAAAAGGATGCCTAATAACAATGTGTTCGATTGACTGAAAAAGAAAGATTTATCCTTAACCTGTGCTCTGCAATTTTTCAGTTACATCCCCCTACCAATCCTACTGAAAGAAGGAGGAAGTATGAAGCATAAAAGTTTGAAGCATGAATGGTTCCTCCTCTGCATCAGCTGCACTGCCCACAACCCCTTTACTATTTATTACATTAAAGGGAAAAGAACAGAGGGAGCAGTCATAGCTGTTCTGCTTCTAAAGTAACAGAGCCATGATGTGCAGAAGGTAACACACCCTGTTTTCTGGTGTTTTCAGGAAATACATAGCAACTTCCACAGTCAAACTTAACATTTAACTCACAACAATTGTTATATTCTATAATTCTTGTAATTTCTCAAAATTGCACAGTGTAGCAGCAGTTATATTTCATAACTCATTTTGCAAAATGTTTTCCTCTCAGACAAAGAGCTCAAGAACACAACAACCTTTTCCTCCAAGGTAGTGCAAAGCACACTGCATTAATATGATCACAAGTTCTAATTAGGTACACAAAGAACAAACCTTGTATGGACATCTATAAAGCGCCTGTGATCCCACGCAGCAGAACCTCAAAATACATCGTGGGCAAGTGCCAGTGTTCAGTAACAGCTGAACAATTGGTCTGTCCTTTTCTGTTAGTGAAGACATACTGGATAATTCTAAAAAAGAAAAGAAAAAAAGCTTAGAATAAAAACAACTCAGCAATTCAACAATAAAAGGACTCACTTAATTGTCCCATATTTAGAATCAATGGATTTTTTTGGTCCTCTAGAGAAAGTTTAGGATACACGTTTGTCTTAAATCAAAGGCACAACAGAATGGGAAGACCAACCCAAAAAGACCACTGACTCCAGGAAAAGCTTCTGTACTTGCTAGAAAAATCTGAAGTCAAGAGTTCTGACAAAGGTGTGCTGAGCTTTTGCCCAGAGTTTTATCTTTGATAACGTGCATTACCTGACAAGTTATTCTTTACTGAATGGAGAAGGCGGGTGGAGCTAAGACATATTAAACCAAACTTAAAATGGAAATCCCTTCTAATACTGTAGCAGCTAAAGAATCAAACTGCTAAAATCACAGGGGAAAAAAAAACCCAAACAAGTAAAAACCAGATGCCATCCCCTTTTGTCATACAAGGCCCTAAAAGCAAAGAAGTCTTTTCTATCCATTAGCTCCTTCAATTTTTTGAGATTTCTTATTTCCCCTCTCAAATACAGGACTGCTGTTTTTGTAAGAGATCTCAAAATGCTTTTTTTCCCTAAAAGATTATGGCTAATTTGGGTTCCTGTCGGTCTCTCTGCCCAGAACTTTACAACAGACCAATTCTTTTTGCCCAAAATTTAATGGATAGAACGCTCCGCAAACTTAAACTCCTGCATTTTTTCAAAAAATACAGAAAAAGAGAGATTTCTAGTGAGTTGCTCACCCACACTGGATATCTAGGAGAGTTTAGAAAGCACGTAAGAATAGCCACAATTGTTCAGACCAGAGGTCCAATTAGCCTACTGTCACCCAGGGTGGGAATAAACAGAGGCCACAGGAAAACAGGTGTGTGCAGGGCATATCCCTCTGCCAAGTACTCTCTGCCGCCAGGTATTTCTGGTTTGGGGGGAATCCCTTGACCTGGTGTGGTTTGCCTGGCGGTAAACCTCGACAGGCCTTTCCTCCCATCCTTCTCCCGTAACTCTTTGAATTTTTTTTTTTCCCTTTTTTTTTTTTTTTTTTGCCTCTGTATCCCTCGTCAGAGGAATTCCACCCCACCTGCTGACAGACGAACCACCACAGCGCAGCCGTCCCCGCCCGCCCACAAGCCCCTCCCGGCCCGGACACCTCAGTTCTCGGCGACAGGCGGGGAGGGAGCCCCATAACCCCCACACACCAGCGCGCGCCCCGACCGTTAGAACCGTTACAGNGGCACACGGGCTCCAGGCGGCCGTCCCACCCCCCTGCCCCGCTCCCCGGGGAGCAGCGATCACCTCACGGCGGCCCTCGCTCCACGCGGGACCTCACCGCCCCCTCCCCGCCTTCCCGGGTGGCCAGCGGGGCCGGCACAGGCTCGACCAGCGGCAAGTCAGAGCGCATCGATGGGCCGGGCGCGGCGGGAAGCCCTCCCCGAAGCGGCGTGGGTTGAGTAGCTCGGCGTTCCCGCGCCGCGCCTGCCGGTGGGAGNAGATGGCGTCGCAGCCGCCGCCTCCCAAGCCCTGGGAGAACCGGCGGCTGGCGGGCACGGTGGCGCCGGCCTTCCAGTGAGTGCCGTGCGCCGGTCCCCGCGGCTCCCCTGCCTGTTGGCCCCCCTTAGGGCGGCCGCGCCTCACCC
>VXBH01004332.1:164455-236378 GCA_013400035.1 Rynchops niger
GGGCGGCCGGCGAGGCTCCCGCACTGCCCGCGCGGCCGCATCCCCCCCCTTTCTCCCCATCCTATTGGCTCTCCCCGGCGGGAGGGGGCGGTGTCTCATCGCTCGCCAGGCGCCGATTGGCGGCCGCCGTGCCCCCTTCCCCTCCCTCGCGGCTCTCGCCCTCCCTCCCCGAGAGGGTGGGGCCCTGTGTGAGAGCGCCCGTCTCCCGCGCTTCGGGCGCGGCAGCTGAGACGGGGAGGGGACGGGAAGGGGCGGCCGGCCGGCGTGTCCCGCCGTGTCGAGGAGTCTCGGGTCGGCTCTGCCGAGCTCCTGAGAGAGAGCGGCCGGTCCGGCCTCGGCTCCCCTTCGCCCGGCTCCTGGCGCGGCGCTCGTCCCCTCAGGGGAGCGGCGCCGCCGTCCCCGCTGCCCGCCGTTGCGGCTCGAGGAGGAGCCGCTGCCCGTCCCGCAGACCCCTCGCCTGAGAGCCCGTCAGGTAACCCCTGCCCTGGGTTCCCCTTCCCTNTCACTTTGTAGCATTTAAGGGTTCTGCATGAAACCCCGTGCCCATCCCACCATCCACCTCTCGCAGGTTATGCACGTGCGAGGGGATAGTAATTCTTCTTCAGGTCGATTCTTTGCTTTAAATAAAAAAAAAAAGTCAGTCTTGAATGAGGTGGTGCGTTTCTGTAATGTAAACAGCTTCCTGCATAATGAATTAACTCCTCATTTAAATCATATCAGTTTTATGAAATATTGAAGTGTTGGGAATCTTTTACACCGCTTAATTTGAATTCTAAGTGTTAATAAACAATTCCTATTGTCACATATCTTTTTATATTGTGGGTATCAAATGGGTTAGTCAGAATTGAATAATTCTGAAACTTTTTTTCTCTGATTTCCATAGTTGAGGAAGGGGTTAACTTGAGCTTTAATTGCAGTAACAAACTGGAGAGAATTTGTGGAAGTTGCCTGTTCTCTTTTAACAATATGCTTTACCACAGGCTTATGTTGCTCTTACGGAGTGCACCACTCTTGCATGAGTCAGAATCTTATGTCTTTAACTACACTGACAGGATTTCCTAAAGGATGAAAGGCAAATGTTAAATATCATGTATAAAGCCACACAGAGGAGTCCCATGCTCTTTCCAGAATCGAAATAAAAAACCTTAACTTCTGTAGTCTTGTAACGAAGTATGCTGCTTCATTTATCTTTGCAGTAATAAGCATATATAAAATTGCATTTTAATGTACAGAATAAGTGGAATAAAAAAAATAATATTTGAGAGACAAAGGCTTCATCCCTTTTGAACATGTCATTACGTTTTAGAATACCTGTCATCCCTTCGTGGTCAGGTTGCTTCATGTTCCACAGTGCTGATGTGTACATAAACTTGTTACCAGTAAAGTACTCAAAGCTCACTGTATTTTTCCCTTTAAATTGTAGACTCTAACTATTGCAAAATAACTGCTTTTCTTTCTTTGATTACCCAGTATAATCACATCATAGAACTAGTCCTTAAAATGGTGATTTATGGAACATTGATATCGCTTGTAACTTTACTTTCATTAAGCATATTTTATGGATCAAGACCAGAAGATTCTAATAATCCTCTAATATTCTAATAATAATTTACTTATTCAAACATATTTTTAAACCATCTGCTACATGCTTACAAGGTAGCACAAGAAGTCGGCTTCGTATTTTACAACCGCTCAGGTTTGTCACTGGTGCTGGCCTGCTCTGGCCTGGTTATTTCTATTCATAACAGCAGAAATGGTGGATGCTCAGTGGCTTAAATATAATTGGTACTGACAGCTGTCTGCGCACTGAAGGTGAGAAGTCTCCACCATGGAATCACCACAGCGACACCACTTGATAGTACTATGAGGATGAAGGCTAAGTACTCAATGACTGAAGGGATTGAGCTACTTTTACCTTTACTGGTATCTATCTTAATTGGAAAACTTGGGCTCGCATTGTCTGTGAAGGACCTTTGTCCTTTAAAACTGGTTATTTGGCATGCTTTGCAATAGATTTAATTTAGATAGAACTGCTAAAATGCTATGATTTTTTCCTATTGGACTTGTTTTCTCTGTTGTGTTTGTGGCTCTCTTTTTTATTTTTTTAAAACTCATGAATATATGAAACCTAAGAATTATCTTGGTCGGTTCTGGGCTTTTTTCTTACTGATGGTTTCATTCAGCTGCTCTTTTTTGAGAGGTTGAAAGCTTACAGTTACCTGCTATTGTGATTTCGGTTTCTACCAACAAAACAAAGCAAAAAAAGGGCTCGAATAGCTTCTAGAGTTTGAAACAAAATCAGTGCTATTTTGTATATTTTCAGCACCTTTTCTTTCAGCTACATGGCAAGAGGGTGAGGTGAAAGAAACATCTCTGTGAAGTATACTTTTAGTAACAAGTGATCAGCTGTCATCTAAGTGTATTTTCCCTGAAATTCTCTATAATTTTTGCTTTGTCAGTCAAAATTCTGTAAGTGACTTTTGGGTTCTGTTATTTATATGATACGTTTAAGGTACTTTGGAAAAGGTCCAAAGTGCTTTCCAAATATGAATTCTTACTATGCACTTTGGCTGTGCATTACTTGAATATGAAATGATTGATTAATGCCTGCAGTTTTATCCCAGCATATGCTAAAACAGTACTTTGAACTTTTACTGTTTCCTGGTGCTATCTATAAAATTCATGTACAAAAAGAAAAAAAACAACCCTAAATATAACGCTTCTTGGAAATCAGGTGAACTACGTTTTTGAAGTATTCACTGCTGTCCTTATATGCTTTGCTCTGGTATTCAACTTGAAGCTGAAGGAACAAGGTTTCTTGGCCTGATAATTTGTGGTGGGTTGACCCTGGCTGGACACCAGATGCCCACTAAAGCTGCTCTATCACTCCCCCTCCTCAGATGGACCAGGGAGAGAAAAATATAATAAGACTTGTGAGTTGAGATAAGGACAGGGACAGATCATTCACCAGTCACCATCACGGGCAAACCAGACTCGACTTGGAGAAAATGAATTTAATTTATTAACAATGAAATCAGAGGAGGATAACGAGAAATAANCGTGAGGATTTTGCCTCAAAAACTGGGATCAGTTTGGTTTATCTGTTTATTTTTTTATTTAACTACCTTATCTTAATTTCTGTTTTGACTAGTATGTGGGCAAACTGCAATCAAAGTTGCGGTTTCCNGGGCTCAACTTCTCTTGTGTTCAGTTCATCACACGTTGTCTCTACTGTTCCTTCCTCCTCGGGGGGAGGACTCCTCACACTTTTTCCCTGCTCCAGTGTGGTGTCCCTCCCATGGGAGACAGTCCTCCACAAACTTCTCCAACATGAGTCCTTCCTACGGGCTACAGTTCTTCACAAACTGCTCCAGCGTAGGTCTCTTCCACGGTGTTCTGTCCTTCAGGAGCAGACTGCTCCAGCGTGGGTCCCCCATGGGGTAACCAGTCCTGCCAGCAAAGCTGCTCCAGCCTGAGCCCCTCTCTCCATGGGACCACAGGTTCCTGCCAGGAGCCTTCTCCAGCATGGGCTTCCCACAAGGGTCACAGCCTCCTTTGGGAATCCACCTTCTCTGTCATGGGGTCCTGCATGGACCTGCATGAAAAAGAGCATTCACACAGGNGGCTCGAGGAGGAGCCGCTGCCCGTCCCGCAGACCCCTCGCCTGAGAGCCCGTCAGGTAACCCCTGCCCTGGGTTCCCCTTCCCTCCGCGCCTCTGAGGGGGCCNATCCCCTCCTTCTTCACTAACCTTGGTGTCTGCAGGGTTGTTGCTCTCACATCTCACTCCTCTCTCCAGCTGCGATTGTGCAGGGTTTCTTTTTTCTCCTTTCTTAAATATGTTATCCCAGATGCGCTACCACCATCGGTGATGTGCTCAGCCTTGGCCAGTGCTGAGTCCATCTTGGAGCCAGCTGACATTGGCCCTGTTGGACACAGGGAAAGGTTCCAGCAGCTTCTCACAGAAGCCACCCCTGTAGCTTCCCAGCTACCAAAACCTTGCCATGCAAACTGTAGCTAATTGGGAGTTATGGGTGCCTTAGGAAAACTCAAAAGTCAGGTCTTCAGGATGAGAGCTGAAAGACATCCAGGTGTTGTGTTTCCTGGCTACAGAGAATTATTGATTGCCCTTAGCTGGGTGCCCTCAGTTGGCTCCTACATAATGGAAGTCAGGTGCACAAAACAAATAGGCAGAGCAGAAGGAGACCAAAGGTAAGCAGTAGAAAGTTTGGGGCAAGAGACGAGTGTATTTGAATGCAAGTAAATTTAAATGTCCCTCTGTAGCTTAGGCTGTTTATTCTGAGACTGTGGGAGGCCTTTTTTTGCATTGGAGGGTTCAGTGGTGGGAATACCTGCTGGAATCAGGCAACTCAAAGGAATGGTGGGTAGTGTCTGCTGCTGTTGGTTGGGTTTGGTGTGTTTTGCACATCTGCTTCTCCCCTTAGGTTTTTGGGGATGCAGATATGAATACATAAGTTTTGTCAAATAAAACCTTAGTACTTGATTATAATGTTGTGGTAAACATTTCCCATAGTAACTTACAGACTGCTGTTAACCTAGATCAAGCTCTAGCAAACCTTGCAGTAAGACTTGCTAATAACACTTTCTCTTCTAGGCTTAAGTAGCCAAAGATGAGTCGTGGAATTTCAGAAAATAATAACTTCCCGTATGACAACAATCAAATGGTTTTGGATATGATCCTGTGTTCCCTAATTGGTGTTCCTCAGCCTATCAACTGGGACAGTGTGGCAAGGCTGGTTCCAGGATATACATCCAAAGAGGTGAATTTACTAATAAAAGATTTTGTATACTTTAAGCAGTACTCTATGATGAAGAAAACATCTTTGGGGGAGGGAAGGAAATTGAGGTTAAAGGAATATATTTTTTTTTCTGAAGTAATTTATACCTAAAGAATTGAAGACGTTATATGAGAAATAGATTGGGGAAAAAAAAATTATTTCTATGAAACCTGAATGTTGAAATTAAGAAATACCTTCTGTGTTTTATTTCAGTAGAACTGATACAGAATAAGAACAAAAATTACTGGAAAGTAAAAATTAAAGTGAAATAAAAAAAAAAAGTAGTTGTGCTAATATATTTCAAATTACATAGCTAAGATTTTAATGGAAAGGATGGCAATACCCACTAACCTCATGTAGATTGTAGTATACTTACTAGCAAACCTGATAACTTTCTATACTTGTCATTACATCTCTAAGGAAGTATGAGTTACACATCTCCATTAGGTAGTTAAGAGTGCTGTTGCCCCTTGCTTGGTCCTACAAGACGTAGATTTTTCTTTCTTTAGTTGGAATAGAGTTGGAAGAATCTAGTACCTTTGTATAGATACTAAATCTTCCTGGATTGCTGAGTTTTCTGGTGAAATGCTTACTTTTTTTTTAATAATTTTTTTTTTTTTTTTTTTTGGTTCTGATGGGAAGTAAGCTAAAAGAAGAGTATGTCTTTTGCCCTTGTGACTCAGCAAAGCTGGGAAAAAACCAAGCCAACTGTCTTTATTTTCTTGCAAACTTAATCAAATGTGTCAGCTCACATTTATAGCGTTGCTATTGGGCATCACTGTAACCTTGTATTTAGAACATTAAAAGTGAGTGATTGGGTGTAGGAGCTTATGTGGAATGTTACTGCCTTCAAGTGCCTGGCAAAGTGCTTGGGGGAGGTCTCTGCTGTTTATCTTTCAATTTGCAGACAGTACAATGCACATTAAGCAAAGAATTATAAACGTATCAGTGAGCTCTCTCCTCAATTGAGATAACATGATTGATTAGTACATGTCTGGTTACTGTGTTTTAAAAGAACAAAGTGTCTCAAAACAGGGACTCCACATATTTAAAGCAATTAAGTAAATGTATACCTGTGCTTTTATGTGTCTGTTGTATATAGTAGACTGGCATCCTTAAAAATTTGAGACACTACATTAATATTAGAAGGATGTCACTGTGTGCACCTCTCCCAAAGGGGCAGGTGGCATGCAGCAATGTCACTTAGCTCAATTGAAAATAATTAAAAACAGCTGCTTGAATGGAGCCTGATGAGCTGTGTCACAGGAGAATCACCTGTAGAATTAAGTAGATTTACTTGTACCTGTGAATTACTTGTGTGTAGGATTCTGCTGAACCAAACCTGTAGTTGTCATTTGTATCAGTACAAATTTACAAAATGGAAAGACTTTCTAGTTCGTCAAAACATGGAATGGAAATCATAAAGTAAAAGAATAATAATTACGAACCAATTACCATAGCTACTTTTGATAACATTTGACAATGGTTATGGTAAAAGAACTAGTTACGAAAAGAGAATTTAAACTCTCCCCATAACTTTCCCTTTTGAAGATCAAGATCAGGCTTAAAATCTCAGGGTTTAAGGAAATAAAGGTTGAAATAGGTTCCATCTTGTTTTTCTCCTTCTGTTAGAGTATTTAATTATGGTAAATCTTATTTATTTTACTGTATATTTATGTACTTTCCTGATACCACTAGCTAAATAGGAAGCATTGTAAGTTTAATATCAGTAACTGTTCACATGCAAAAGACAAAATACAGTATCAGTCTCGAATTATAGTTATTAAAAAAGTACTGAAAGCTGCTGCTTCATTGTCCTATCATTTAATCTTATGACAGTGTGCAAAAAGGTTTGATGAACTAAAAAGCAGTGGAAGTTCACCTGTTGACAACCAGTATAATCCCCTGATGGCTGCTGGTGCGAGTCCTGTGGAAACTTTAGCTACGTACATCAAATCTTCCTTGCTCGATACACAGGCAGAGTTTCAAGAGCCTGCTATTGGGCAGGATTCCATTACTATAACTGGTATGTTTTTAGTTATTCTGAAATATATTGGCTTTGATTATAATCAGTATGTGCATGCTTTCCCGTCCTGAGTGGTAAGGCCACCCAGGAATAGTGCTTGTTTATCTTTGAAAAGAAAGTTGAGTATAAACGTGATGCATACATGAAGTTGCTTTCAGTTAGTTTAGATTAAGAATCAACGTTTGTTTGGGTATTTTTAATAGCTTGTCCTTCCAAAAGGTATAAATCCTGATGCTAAATCCTGTTTAGGATTTTTGATGGGGAGAGAAAATTACTTTCCTGTTTTGTATCCCTGGTGTTGTACTGTTCAGCCTGCAGCCGTTTTCAACCACGTTAATCTGTGTTATTAAAATGATTAGCAAGTTTTGTGTAGAAAAGCTGCAGAAAGTTGAGAAGGTGATCCCTTGAGATCAGACCCTTCTTTCCCAGCAAAAAGCCATGTGTTAGCCATGCTGCATCCCGGTAATAATTTGGCAGAAGAGGACCAGTCCTAATAGTTGTATTTCAATTACAGCACAATTAAATGTTGTTAACATCTCCTTAAGTACTTCTTCTGTAAGAAGTTGTAATTAACTGTGCGATAGTCATTCTCTGATTTTCATTGTAGGCTGAGATGTTTTCAGCACCTTGTAGGGCTTGGTAAATGTGTTGCTTGATAAGCTTGCTCCAGTAACGAGTAAACAATTTCTGTGTTAAAAATAAAGCAGACAGTGCAGTGTTTAAACAAGATGTTCTCTGTGATGATGTCCTTCACAGTGCTGCAGCTTTCTTTGTAAAAGAAAAACAGCTGTTTGACCTTTGCTGGAGAACGTATAAAATGTTTTTAATACCTGTAATCAAGAGATTATGTTTGAAAACTGTATATGGAGTGTCTAGACTGAAAATGCTTCCAATCAGCTTTCAATTATGTACTTGTTAGATGCATGATGTGGAATTAATGCTTCTTGTACCCACAGGTGGCTACTTAGAAGATTAGTAGCTTCCCAGTAGGCAGTTAACAAACTAACTCTGCTTATAGAAGTCTTTACGCAATTAGTGCATGTTTTCTTTTTAATAATGTAATACATGTAATAAGTATTAATGCAGTTAAGTATCCTAATGTTTCCTACTACAAGATCGTAGCCTGAGATTTTTCCCTCTTTCCTTTGCGACTTTGGCTAAATCATTTTCTCTGTTTATTATGTAATTTGTTGATATGAAATTAGGATAATTAATCTTTTTCTCACAGGCTTGAGTGAACTCACCTTCTTAATATTTGTGAGATACTTGTGTATTTCAGAGTTGGGGATTTGAGAAAAGCCTATTTATAAATGTTTTTTTTTTAATTAATTACTTCCTAGTGGATTTATTTGCATCTGCTTATTGTTAGGATCAAGAATTTTGGGCCTGGTTGAATTTGTTTGTAGACATGAGTAACAGCAAGAAAAAGCAATCAGACCAAATTCATTTTGAGCTGGATTCAGGTTTTGGCTGAGTTATAAAAGCTCATTTATTACTTGCTAATTATAAGGCAAACTGCTGTGAAGTCCCTCTGAATGCGTATTATGTCAGGGAGTAATCACTGAAAATCATGACTGTATGGGTTTTCATCGGTGGAAGACAAATATGTGCCCTTCCATTATTTAAAAAAGGTAAGATCTTTCCAACTTACAAGCAAGATGATTGAAGTTTCACATTGCAGCAATCCATTCATCATAGTCAGAAAAGTTATTTGGTGTCTGAATGCTGGGCTTGTCTTAACCCCTGACCCAGAACTCACTGGAATTGGTGACTGGACTTTACTGTGTTTTGTGTGCAGGTTCCACTGCACATAGTGCATTTATGAAGAGAACCTATTCATCCTTTCTTCCTGGAATAAGCTTTATGATGTGGTTCTAGGACCAGGCAAATTTCATGCTTTGCTTTCTTTGAGCATTGTTTTATATAATCTGATGCTTTAAGCCATGTATTTGAGCAAGTTAGCAAAAATGCATCTTAAGAGACTTCTGCATTTCTGTTTGGAAGCAACTTATTTCCAAAGCTAATAAATTATGGATAAGAAGCAGAGTTAGTCTCAAGTTGTTATATCATGGCAGCAAAGCTTCCCGAAAACAGAAGTTTTGATGAGACAGTCTTAAGACCCACATCCCACAAAGCAGACAAGGAGAGCTAAAGGAATGTATTGCATTCCCAGAAGGAAGTGCCGAAGGCTCTGCGTGAATCTTATTTCTTTCTATGAAGACAGGACCAATCTGGGTTTGCAGACAAGTGTCTGGGCAACCCAGCAATACTGCTGGTCTGATTTTCCAGTGCATGGCATTTGGAGCAGGAATTTGGGTTATCTAGTAGCCTTTATGTTAGCACAGTTTTCTTGCTAGTTCTGTAATGTTGCTCCACCGTGAGAGCTGTACTTCCAAGTATGTGTTTCCAAGATGCTGAAGAGCAAAAGGTCAGGCGTTTTTGTTATAATGCAGCCTTTTTTTCCTTACGTTTAAGGAAGGTCCAGCACAACCTCCACAAGGAGTTGTTCTTCAGAATCTGAGAAAGGTCCTGTGCATGAAGTTGGAGAAAGCACTGACGAAAGCCAGGGGTAAGAAGATCTTTGTGTGTTTGCTATCTAGGAGATTATAGAACTGAGAGATGTCTAAATTGCTCTTACTTTTCTACTATCACAAAGAAAACAGCTGGGAACATCTGAAATTTTGAAGACTTACATTGCTACAGAATACTTTGGTTTGAGAATTTCTTACGTGCAATAAGACTAGCTTATTTATAAATCTGTCCATAGTGACAGAGTGGTGGATCATTGCTGTGGTGAGAATGGGAAATGTAACCTGATTTTAAAAAGGAATGAAACAAGACTGATGCTCAATAACATTTTAATTAAAAAAAATGTTCTGTGAACATAGATTTGTCCTATCTAAAAGTGGGGAAAAGAAAGCCATAAATGAAAAATGTGAATGAAAAATTCTACTATGAATTCAAATAGCTATGCACGTCACTGTTTATCACACTATCACATCCCTATTTTCCATACTATGCAAGTACACGTAGAATAAGGCGTTTGTTGGACCTAACAGCAGCCATCTTTCTGTAGAGACAGCATTTACTGATTCTAGCTTTGACCTGTTCTTAAGAAACAGATTTTTTAATATAAAATGAAATGATTTTAATTTCCACATGTGAAAATTGCTATTGTATGTTGTTATTGGCCTTGGTGCCTCAGTAACTTAGGCATATATATCTGCTAGAAATTTTCTTTCTCCAGTCCCTTAACTTAACAATTAAATCACACTGATTATGTGTCAGAGGATATGCATTTGTGCTCTTCACCTGACAATGCTATCTGACAATAGTTTCTATTAATATTTTGTATGAATAGTTAGAAAGAAAATAAATTTCAGTTATTATTAATAAAAACCTGTCAGTGACATCAGCATTGCAATGTGTGATCCAGATTTGGAGATGAGATCTTTGTTGATCGGTTTCAGCGGCTTATGGTCCTTAACTTGGTTTGTGGCATGTTTTCTTTTTTGAGGCCAAATATGGTGATCCATGTGTGCGATGAAGCAAAAAACCTCAAAGAAGATTTTGTGTGTCCTCGAGACCTTTTGATTTCAGAAATGAAATACTTTGCTGAATATCTGTCAGTGGATGCCCAGCGCTGGGAAGAGGTAGACATTTCGGTGCACTGCGACGTTCACATCTTTGACTGGTTGATAAGATATGTTAAAAGGAACACTAAAGATTCTGAAGCTAATGAAATGCCCACTTTAGGTAAAAGAAAAGTGTGTAAGTCATTGTTATAGGTTCATTATGTTCTGTACTAAGGGAAGATTAATGTTTTTGATGCAGTGCAGCCCAGTCTCTTTGTTTCTGACTGTTGCACTGAAGCTTGTCATTTGTTAGAAAAGTGTTGCAACAGATATCGTCTGGTCATTGTAACAGATGTCTCCTATTTGTCAACATTGACAGTTCTGAGGAAACATCCTGATAGTTGAAGCTGTGTAAATTTTCCAATTTATTTTGGGATCTGGTGCTTTTAATTAAGATTCCTCAGACCTCTTCTTAGTAAGAAGAGTGGCAGCTTTAAAACACTGAT
The DNA here is from genome assembly GCA_013400035.1 of Rynchops niger. NCBI lineage: Eukaryota > Metazoa > Chordata > Aves > Charadriiformes > Laridae > Rynchops > Rynchops niger. The sequence continues at coordinate 175,360 of VXBH01004332.1, forward strand.
GGTAGTTGGGTTTTGTTTTGTTTCCCCTCTCCTCCCCGTCAGTACAACAACATTATTTTCTAAAATTTCAATGCAGTCTGATACCACGGTAGAAGAACTTTTGCCTTTATGAATTTGAGGCAAGTTTTTAATATTTTTATGAGCCTTGGTTGCCATATTTAAATAATGTAAACAAACCGAGAGATTAGAATTATAGTTTGCAGTGCAAAGGTTATGTTAAGCAAAATCTCAGCTGGGTATGGTGGCTACACATGGAAGTTAATCTTGTTGTGTAACTGTTTTGTCATTTTATCCCTGTGAAGCCACTTCTTCCAGTTTTTATAAATTCCAGCTTTTTTTAGTTGTACTCTGGCCACCTAAATGATAAATCAAAACTTTGTTTCTTAAGATGGGAAATGCTCTCCGTATTGGAAGATCGAATGACAGGTTGATTGGTAAAATAATACTTAGAACAGATACTAAATATTCAGAAGGGGAAATGTGATGTGAAATTATCAAAAGAATTAATGTAAAAAAACTTTTATTTGTTGCCTTTTAGAACCATCAAATGTCATATCGATTCTTATTTCTTCTGAGTTTTTGAAGATGGATTCATTAGTAAGTATTAAAAAAGAAAGATTCTCTGCCATAAGAGCACATGTGTTTAACAGCTTGTTTGTTAGGCTTTGGGTGTTACATAAACAGCTGATGCAAGGAGAAAATGTTGAGATTTTTCCACCTTTCTTATTCAGTGCAGGAATTAATATGTGCAGAACTTCAGTGCAAGAAAACCTATAGAGTAAGTTATTTATAAATGTGATAGTGGGATCTTGGATTTGCCTTCTGATGACCAACCTAAGTAACATCTGACTTCTGATAGGTTTTATTAAAAGAGATTATTAAATCAATGAATACCTTTGTTTTTTTATCCTTTTTATGTGTATGATGCTTCTGCAATTTAGGATCTGGTTCTCTAGCTCTGTATAAGTAATATCTGCTGATTTATTTGTTTGTCAAAAATTCTGTCATTGGGGTGACCCACAAATAAATACCCAGTAAACATAGCTGTTGAAGTGGAGATCCAGGCAATACTATGTATAATAAGTACTGTGGTTCTCTCTTTACAAGCTATTGGAAGGCACAGCTTGTTGAAGATGAAACATTTGTGGAGTTGTTTTCTGGTCTGTCAAAACCTTTTGGAGGAGTACATAAACTAACTCAGAATCACATTAATTCAGAGTCTCTTTTGGATAAATCTGAGACTTGTTTTTTATTTTTAAGTTGAACCAAAATAGTTTTCCAAAATNCTTGAAGCAATGAGTACGTCTTTTGAGATAGCTTTGTCTAGAATTCCTTAACATTTATTTTTAATGTTTCTATTTTTCCTAGGTAGAAAAGTGTATTCATTATTGTCACAAAAACATGAACGCTATTGTAGCCACGCCATGCAACATGAATTGTATCAATGCTAATCTTGTCACTTACATTGCTGATCTCTTCACGCACAATGAAGTGGAAGAGTTGAAGGACAAAAGGGACAAATTTAAGAGGTAACTTTTTTCCCTGTAGTACACTACCTAAGTGGTGTCGGGCTTTTGGATCATTTTTCAGAATAGCTAAGACACTGGGGTTTGCAATTGTATATACACGATTTATATTCTCCCCTAATGTATCTTTAACACTGAGTATCGTGAAGTAGCTTCACAATTTTATATTAAAATTAGGAGCAAAAAGAAATAGCTTTTTATAGGAAACAAGCAAAAGGAAATGCCACACTAGGGGTGTGACAGAGACAAAATATTCATCAATTCTCACATGGAAGCCAGAATTGGGGTAGGGAACCTTCTATGCGATGACATGCTCCTAATTCATAGAGAGTGGTTTGGGTTCGGCATCTTGTGAGCGCTGATGTTTGGGAATAGAATTTAGGATGTCTAGGAGGCATCCTAGTTTTGGTGGAATACCATTTCATATATAAGGAGTCCTGCTTAGTATCAAGATAAGGGCCAATTATTGGAGGGCAGACTGACAAACAAGCAAGGTGAAAGTAAGAAAGTGTTTTAATCAGTAGGGATGAAGACGTTATAACTTCTACAATTAAAGTTAAGTGTAATTTTGCAAAAAGTCTTCATTAACAAAAGGGCTTTTAATCAAGGTAGAAGCTCTCAGTTTATTTTGGCAAACAAAAGAACGTTGGACAGAGGAAAAAAAAAATTAAGGGATCTCTTTCCTTGCATCTTTGTAGAAGTAAGAGCTGAGCAGGTCAGGAACCAGTTATCCAAACAGATTATTTTAAAGGAACATCACATTAAAAACTAGATTCTGAAAGAAATATCGTGACTTTGCATATCATCAGAATATAATTGTTAGTCTCACTATACACAAAACAATTTTCAGTTTTTTCTAATGGGCAAGCTGTGTTGCTGTCATTAATAGTAAACTTTTCTGCAAGAAGATTGAGAGGCTGTTTGATCCAGACTACCTAAATCCAGATTCTCGAGGAAATGCAACAACATTATACAGGTATGGTCTTTTTCTATTACTACTTCAGTCGCAAGGACAGTCCCTGTGTTTCAAAGTCCTGCTCTTACTCCACTACTGCCTTTTTCTTCTTTTTTTTTTGTTTTCCAAATATCTAGGTGTTGTTTATGTAAAAAGCTGCTAACTAAAGAAACTGAAAGAAGAATTCCTTGTGTACCAGGAAAAATCAACATAGATCAACATGGGAATATTGTCTATGTTCATATAAGGTAGTGAAAATACATATACTAAAAATATTTCTTCAACTAAGTGATTTTAAAAAATACTATGTGTTTAGGAATTACCAGATACTCGCATTACAACATGAAGATACATAGATATATACTATTCATAGATATTTGAAGAGTAATATGAAACATCTGAATTTATTATATTCCCTAGCAAAAAAAACCCCACAGAACAGGGGCAGTTATGAGGTTGTACTTTGAAAATTCATTCATCAGTGTTGCTGCTGGATGGAAATGGAAACACTGCAGCCATGATTACTGGGAGAGCTATTTTGGCTTGTACTGCCTTAAATAGAAAATACTCATCTAATTCTTTCATTGAAGTGTTTTAAGATACGTGTAGTTGATGACAAATTAAATTAAAGGCTGCATTTCTGCAGTGTTTGTTGTGGAGTGATAGATCCAAATCCCCCAGCAAAGAAATGCTAAAGATTGTTTTCTGGACTGACTTTATACTGTCAAATCAAATATTCAGCCTGCTTAAAGGCTACTATATATAAACTTTGCCAGTTGTTTTTCTGTTCTAAAGTATTTGTCAGAGGAGCTTCCAGGACCTGTTCTGTATGTAAGCCTTATTCATTTGGCACAAATGTTTAATTCAATTCTGTCTCTTTGATCCATGTTTGTGAGCAGCTGTATTCTCTTCTTAATGAAGGTCAGTGCGTGATCAGCTGCAGTTCCCTCCCTCCTTCTGCACAGGCTTCCTTTAAAAAAGATAGTGGGAAATTAGTAATAGGAGACCTTTCTCATCAGATCTATTCAGTTTAGAACAACCAAAACACAGTTCAGGGCCACTTCCCAAAGTAACATGTATTTAGTATTACCTGCCATGAGTAATTCCAAGGTGTGGATCAAGAACAGAAAATAGAATGGAATCTTGCGACCCTGTCCTGGCTTATTAGGATCATTAGTGATTAGCCACGTAAAATTCATTAATTGTATTAGTTCACTTAAGCTGACTGTATGTAGCTGCTATGCAATTCCTAGCATATAAATGTACGGGGTTTTAAAGTTACTCAGAGGATTATTTAGGTTCTAATTATTTGCCTTGTGATATATGTGACTACTTTTCTACTCAGAATCCATTTACCATTCCTTAAGCAGAGTAAGGCTGGCTGCTAATGAGTTTAGGCTTAGGAACTAATACAAGCTAGCTTTAATGATTTTAAAAATAGGTTTATATTTATTGGTCCTTTAGTGGTGCCTAGAACTAACTTCCTGTTGGGAGTATTCCTCGCTTAGTCTAGGTTAGATGTGTATATATAATAAAAAAATGTTTCAGGACAGGGCTTAAAACTGTGGGAAAACAGTAATCTGCTCTTTCTGAAGATAGCATGCACTAGGGCAGGTTTTGTATTCTCTTCTGAATTCTGAAGAGGCGTGTGTCATCTTATCACTAAGAAGGAGCAAGGTCTGTATTTTTAAGACCAGAAGTTTCAGATTCATCAGAAAGGCATGGTTTTATATTTTCAAACTTTAATTCTCAACTGAGCAATTGCTGTCGCGTTGCAGCTACATAGAAACATGTTATGTTGGCTTTTAAAATAAGTAAAATGGAATGGCAGTACTTTGCTTCTGTTGCACAACTTACTACTTTAAAGACAAAGAACTACAATATGACTGAACTTGTTTGCATGTGCATATTTTGATTTCTTCGACTCTGTGTATTGGGTTTTCCTCTGTTTTATAGTTCTGATTTCCAAAAGGCTTGATATTTATTTTAGCTTATAAATTTGCATTATCTGGAGTTTGAGATGAATCAAGCTGTAATTCTTTGTTATTATTAAGTTTAGGATGTGGTGAAAGAATATAGGCTCTTCTGTCATGGTCTGAATTTAATAATGCTTGTCCCACATTGTATCCTTCCTGTTCTGAATTCTTCTGTAGGCTTTTCACCAGTGGAGCATGTATTGTTCTGCTCCTTCTCCACCTCACCTTTCTGGTGGCAGGATCAAAACGGAGTTATGACTCTGTATGCACCCTCACCTTCTGCTTTTTCAGAGACAAAACCTGGGAAGTTCATGAGTATTTAATTGGCCTTCATGAGGAACTGAAGTCTTGGCGGGATGTTTATTGGCGTCTTTGGGGGACCGTCAATTGGTTGACCTGCTCAAGATGTAACCAAGTTAGTATATTTTCACTTGTTTGATGTAAGTGGCTTGTTGTGGGTGACTTTTGGGGGTGAGGAAGGGATTAAAGCAGTTTGGAAAATATATGACAATAAAGCTTGGTATATGTTCTTTAGAGCGCAAAATTTTGACTTCCATAGGTAATCTCTCCTCTCATTCTCTCTCTTTTTCTTCTAATGTAGTCTTTCCTGTGTACTGAATTCTCCCATTGCCAGTACCATTCGCAGCCAGTTCTTTATCCAGGTGTAGCAAGTGCTCTGGGCTCAACTGGGACAGGAGTATATCCCTGTTGTAACCAAAAAGTACTTCGATTTGATCCTACAACCCTCCCAAAGGTACTTCAATACTAGCTCACTTTTAAAAGAGCATAACACGTGGCAGGGGAGCAACAATGTGTTATGAAAATTGATCTTTTCCAAAATCAGGATTGTAAATCGTTGCGATGTCGCAAGGTGGGCTAGGACCTTGAGACAAGAGAGTTCAAAAGTTGAATTTTTGTTGTTGTACTTACTGAAATCAGTACTTCCCGTTAATGCAAGTATTTGATCTTTTGTGTATATATATGGCAGGGCTGCAAAGTGAGGGATCACATGGTTGATTTACCTTCAGGAAATGAAGACGGGGATGCTTTGCCGTCTCAAACTACTAAAATATTGAATGATCTGCTTCATCATAGAGATGTTATTGTTGTTCCTTTCACTAAGGATGAGAATAGGTAAGAACATCGTATTGTGTTACTAAAACAACTTAGCCTTCACAACTTAACACGTGTGTACATTACATTAAATTTTTTTTTTCCCATTTTAAATTGGGACGTAGGACTTTTTAAAGGTAACTTATTTTTTATTTAGTTGGAAATTGGGAAGAGAAGAACAAGTATTTTTTCCTTCTGCATTTCAAGCAGGCATTTAGTCAATCGTCCTCCATAAGCATTCACTCCTATCTTTATATTTTAATGGATTGTTATCAAAATATTATCGAACTAACTTGGAGGTCTGTCTTCTCTCTTGGCACATGATGAGTAAAGAGAGACCGATTCTAAATATGTGAAATAGAAAAACTTATTTTCATTTCACATTTTTCTCTTTAAGTGATTCCGGTATTGGGCTCTGTGATGAAAAAGGCATTGAATGTGATGTGCTTGTAGAACCAAATACGCCGTGGGGTCCCAAAACTGGAGAAATCAATGCTGTGAGTGCTAATGTTTTTTTTTTTTCCCCTTTTTTCTGATTATGAGGATTTTTACCAGGGTAACTTAGACAACTTCTAATAAAAACAAAAGCCATACATTGTTGGAGGAAGGAGTGCACTGCTGAGCATTGCAGGATAGCATAGGCTAAAAGTACAAAGTATCTGGTTGATGAAAAAGCAAAACTTTTACAATGTCTGCTGGAAATATTTCTGTATATCAGAGGAATTTCTCCATACATCTGTGCTTTCCACCCCACTCTGAAACTGATGATATTTAAGTATCCAGTTGTACTTTATACATCACATGGCAATTATTTAAATAATCGCTGCCTTTGTTTTGTCTGCTGATCTATCTGGGTATGTCCATGTGACTTTTGCAAGTCTGTAAATGAAGAACAGTAACTTGGGTTGTGATTTGATTGGGGAGGTTTTGTTGGTTTATTTTTTTGTTTGGCTTGGTCCGTGTCCCGTACCCCGCCCCAAGATGTGAAACATTTTACTTTCCAGACCTACTGTGAATCTATATTACTATGTGTATATTAGGTCAACAGAGATACTTTCTAAGGCAAGTTTAAGGAGACTGTTTATAATACTATCTCTGGTTTAAAGAGAGCTTTCATGCAAAGATAAGTTTTTGAATTTCTGCGCCAGTCATGGAATTTTTGGTAACAGAATAATCCTGATGATAGCACAATGCTGCTGATTCCATGAGAATTACAAACAGAGTATCAGAAGTTCCCCTGTGATAAATAATAGCGGGAGGCTATTAAATTTCAACACCATAACAATCTGGTATGTAACCGCCCCCCTGCCCCGGTCTGCTTTTTTGATTAAAATCAGCTGTAAATATTTTTAGTGCTAAGGTTAGGCACACATTAAAACATGACTCTGAATTCACTGCATTTAAATGGTCACTGGTTCACAATCTGTTTGAGGTTAGTCGTTCCATCAAAATTTATATATTGCTTTACTCTAACATACCACTCCTATTTTTAGAATTCCACACTCTTTTTTTTTTTTTTTTTTTTTTTTATTTTTAATTACTATTAGCTCTTTAACTTAAATGCCTTCCTCTCTCTTTCTGTGACTACAGTTTCTGTCTCTGAAGAACTGGACTTTACAGCTGGTTAGTAAAATATTTTGTTCATAGTTTTAAATATTTGTTCTTGTGCACTGGCGGAGAGCTAGCTTTGATTTTTGTATTATTTTCTAATTAATTTGGTGGAAAATGCATTTTCTTACTTTTGCTTTAATTCGGGTGTTGCAGTAGAGCAACGGTTTCACAAGAAAGCATAAGCTATGTGTGAAGTACTACTTTGACCTGAATAAAAATTAAGAAATCCTTTTCAATGTTTTTATAAATGATAAACAATAGACCAGCACTGCATGCATCAGTTCTTAATAGTTCATGAGGCTGACAGAGACTTAAATCCTCAAAATCAGAAGCTGTTTGGCTTTTCTGAGATGCTTCTGTCTTCTTTATGCTGCTGCTTCATTGCAAAAGGCTTTTGTCAGAGTTGAGGGCCCAGCCAAATGCAGAGAATCGAGAGTCATTCTTCCAGTAGCACAGGATGTCACATGATTTACTGGTTTTGTATGTAAATGCTGGAGAGCAGCAGTTTCCCGCTGTCACTCTTGAGGATTTGTGTTGCAGTCTGATGTTTCTAGTGTCCTATAGTAGGACTGTTCTTGCAAAAACATGATTCCTAAACTTTTTGAATTTGCAGCCTGTGTTAAGCTTCATTTCTCCTGGATTACTAGGCAGTCATTATCACTTACTTCAAAAGATGTATGTGTATTCTCAAACAACGTAAACATCACATGCCTTAGTATTTTCATTATTCTGTGCTGATCAGTTAGGAACTATTCACTGCAACCTAATCTGTTGCAGTATTGGGAGCCCATAGTTTATTATGGTATGCAAGAATAGAAGGAAAAAAAAATAATTAGGTATTGAGGTGAGTTCACAAAAAAAAAGCCAACCAGATATTCCAGACCAACTTGCAATAAATTATTAATGCAGATAGCTCTGGTGTATGTAATCTGTGTGTATTTGTAGTGCACTGCAATATGTGTGCTTTGGGGTATTTAATTACTGAGTATCTCAGCAATTTCAGGCAGTTTGCAAGATGCAGCAAGCCTCAACAGAACCGTCTGTAAACTTGTAGTTTCCTGTATTCTATGATTATGGGGCTAGCTCAGACACTTGCTACCCTAACATAAATTTTCTTATTAATTAGGAAAATAATATAGCCAGCAATACATTGGATATTAAACACTGAAACATACAATAATACAGGTTGGAAGGGATCTCTGGTGGTCATCTTATGTATTTCCTCCCACTCTGAAAGCAGGGCCAACTTCAAAGTTCGATTCAACTACACAGCTTTGCTCAGGTTCATAGCCAGTCAAATTTTGAGTATCTCTGAAGATAGAGATTCTCCAGCCTCTCTGGGCAACCCCTTACAATGCTTGACCACTTGAAAGAAACATAAATAAAAATATTTATCGGTGCATCCTAAGCAAAGTTTTGAAATTACTTTCTCTACATTTGAGAATCGCGTTCTTGGACCTAACTGCGCACAGCTGTGTCACTAAGATACGGAGCTAGGTTTGAAGACAACTTAAGGACAGACTTAATGTATTATATAATAGGAATCAAGCCTCACTTATAATCTGTGACACTCTCCTCCTCTTGGTTAGAAACAGCAGTCATTGTTATCTGAAGAGGAGGAGTATACCACTGGCTCAGAGGTCACTGAGGATGAAGTGGGGGATGAAGAAGAAGTATGCAGGAAACCAGGTACAAGTCTCTACAGTTGTCCTCTCTGGGTATTAGAGATAGGGATTCAAGGCAGCAGAATTCTTCTGTAAGCAAATTTTAAACATTAGGCATTTTAAACAAAATTGGTACTTAAATTTTATTTCTAGTTTTTCTGTGCTTAGATACAAATTACCTCACTGCTCATTGCCATCAAAAATCACTAGCAAATAAGGAAAGCTGCAACTATTCACGTCTGAGATGTCCTCAAAGTTGATCAAGGGCGTATTTTGCAGGAAAGACTATCAAATGACTTTTACAAAGTTTTGCACAGATAAACATTGGAAGAAAAGGCAGTAGCTACACAACTATATTTTTGCATGCCATTCCCCACCCCCACCCCCCAACCCCCCGAATATTCTTCTGGTTAGATAGTGGAATGACAAGTGCATGTGGCTAGAATTGTGTCTGCATTGAACATAAGCTCTACATGATCTAAAAGCGTTTTGTTTTGGTTTTCTTGCTTGTTTGCTTTTAAATATAAGGAGTTTTGGAACATGGAAAGCTAAAAATCAGCTTCTCCTTTTCACCCTAGTAATAAGTCATTTGAACAGAGGCAGTTCTTTATTCCTTTTGTCTTGACTCAAAGGTATTAGAGTGTACCAGTTTGTTGGGGGGGGGGAACCTTAAATTAAAATTTTTGTCATTTGACTTGAAACTTGTTTGGTCTGATATCACTCAGAGCTTGTTGACTGAATTAATATGGTCACAGATATAGCTTGTATGTGCACTTGCTTTTCATTTTGCAACAGAAAAGTTGTGCAGTTATGTGTAACCACTCTGCATTTCAAATATGTACTTGAGTTCTTGTACACTTCTCATAGAAAAGTGAGTAATCTGTGTGCATTAGCACACCTGCAGTACTAACAAAGGGGAAATAGCCTGTTCATTTACTCTGTTTATAAAGGAATAGAGGAGAAAATTATTTTGTAGCCACGTAGCTGAGAAAATTCAAGTATCTGTGATGGTATGATGTTTCTTCAATTAGCTGGGAGAAAGGAGAAATTGAAGAAATCCTACAAGCACCCAAAGAAAGTTGTTTCTTCACCTAGTGTTCAGAAAAAGGAGAAGCCATCTGACAAGGTAAAATCAGAGCTGTGAAACCAGCTTCTCTGGTTGGGTTGAATAATGAGGAATCCCCTTAAGTTTTGGACTTAATCTTAAAACGTAATGTGTTTTTCTTTCTTTGATAGTCAAGTTCCCGAGATGCATCTCCATTCACGTAAGTAATTTTCAGAGTCCTTGAGAACATATTCTAGCATATCCCTTTATCCCTTTTTGTAAACTGTTCCTGATAACCTTGTGTGCATCTTTCTTTTCTAACCAGTGTGAGTATGCAGCAGAACAAATGGGATGCCTCCAGGTCTCTAAGATTCAACCAAGATGCTCAGAGAGAAGACGGTCCGTTCTTACCTGAGTTTAGCTTTCACAAAGTTAATATTATGCAACGAAAATTATTTTTTCATATAAGAAATGAGTAATTTTCTTAAAATATAGCTACTTAGAAACCTTTAGGTGGAATTTATTCTCTGATATAACAATGGTTTTTGGGGTGGGTATTTTTTTTATAGTTGCTTCTCATTTGGAAGAGAACAGATTTCAACTAGGCTAATCATTACTAATCAGCTGTATCCAAACCATACAGCAATCTCAGGCTCTGGTTCCAAACTCTACAAAAATACTCATACAGCTAGGAACTCCTTTTGAAAATGTTACTTTGGGATTTGATCGGCGTTTATAGGCAATCTCACCACAGGAGAAAAAAAATGTATGTGGTAGGAAAATGGAAAGAAAATCCACCATATAAAACTATACACTGTAGTCTTGCACACAGATCGAAAAATAAATGGGCAGGACTGGGAAAATACTGGGGAGGAATTCCAAGTTTGCTGGAGAAAAAGCACAGGTTTAGATGTGTATGTTAGCGTGTCTTATGTTCTTTATTTGGAATGTCAGCACCTAACCTACAGAGATGATAGTTGTGTCATCTGATGGCTACGTAAGTATGGAAATAATTTTTCCTGCATCCCCATGCCATTTGTTGTCTCTGCAGATAAACAGAGATAAACATTTTCTCTTTCCCAGTCTTTCTGACTAAAAAGGTTCAGAATTATATTAGTTTGTTCCACCTTTTTTTAATCTCTCCTGAGATTCTTGTGCATTTTTGCTGGTCTGAAAACCTCTGCCTCAAAACCATTCCTGTAGATTTTGATCTCAGTGTAATGCCTCAGGCTGATTCTGGTATCTGCCAAGAACACCGGTGAAGCTACATTATGCATCAGGATCCAGGATCTTGATTGTTCGAGATTTTTATATAAGCTGAAAAGAAAGCTACTTTTACAAATAGAATATCACTAAAGTGTGCATCTAATTCTTCTCTCTTCTATTCAGTAGCAAGGGAAACATCTGTTCTAAATATTCTTTCTTATTTCTGACAGATCAGAGAAGAATGTCTGAGATTACAGGGCACTTAATAAAAATGAGACTGGGGGACCTTGATCGAGTCAAGTCGAAAGACAGCAAAGAAGTAAGATTTGTCCTGTTACAATGTAGTGTTTACCAAGTGAGCCTTGCTAATAAAAATACATAACACAACCGACAATATCATCTGTTCAATACTGAAGCTAAAGAACTGAATTTTATCAGTCTTCCTTTTATTCCAAGCATGATTTTGGGGGGAAAATAGTTTAAAATAATACTTAAAGTTTGCTGCCTTTAAAAACTGGGCATGGAAAATAAGATGGATTTTAAAGGTTTCAGTACTGGGTTGTGATAATGAAATGAAGTATGCCATAGGTTTTGTTGAATATTAGTGATTTTTATGAAAAGTCACTGATTAAATGGCAAAACGTTTTGGGGTTTTTTTTCTGGATTTCAGTATGCAGGAGGCATTTATTCTAGACTTGAAGCTCAGATAAAGGCCTCAGCACAGGTCAGTGCACGACAAAACAACGCTGAGAAGAACACCAGGTAAGATAGGAAAATAAAAGTAAAAAGCAGAATGTGGATTTGGGGGAGTGGTGGGTTTTGTTTAAAGAAAAACATGCCTCATTTCATATGCTTTTTTGCGTATGCATCCTTTCCAGCAGGTTAACCATATATGATGTGAAAGCTTCATTTGTTAAATTAAACTAGAGCTAAGAGAATGGAACTCTTGTTCCTGTGCTGGAAGAACTGTTTTATAGCTTCTGTGTTGGAAAGTTGGCTGCTGCTCCAATATAAATTTCTGTGAAATTACGGATAACTGAAAGAGCTTTAGCCAAGATTCCTTAGCCTATTCTTTGCCCTCCCAGAAACAAACCCAAAGCCCCACACACAGCAAAACCCCACATTACTGCATATTGGTCGTCTACGCCTTAAATGCATAACACAAAAATTAACTGAGACGCTGTCACGCTGCGTGCAGTTGTGGAGCATAGAGCTGGTCATAATTTGCCCAGCAGGTGAGCCCCTTGAGCTGAAGCTTATAGTGGAGTTGCTGACAAAATTTTAAGGGATGGGCTGGAAGCTTAAAATACGTTGTCGGAGAAATTTCTCACAGGTCTTATTTCTGTCCAAAAAATGCATATGACTTTCTGTATAATTAGTGATTTCAAAAGAAGATATTTGACATCACAGTTCTTTCAGCTGGGTACCGTTGCACGAATATGTAGTTTCTGGTTACAAATATCCTGGCAGAAAGGTGACTTTCTCAATGATATATTTTGAGAGTGAGATTATTTTTCCCCCTGCTTTCCATCTCTCAGAAGACACTTTAACATGAAAGTAATTTCTAACAAATACTGTGCTAGAGAGCTGGCTGGACAATTTAAAATTCTAGCAGTAATGTACGTATGTTTCTTATGTGTTCTTAATCCAGGTCAAAATCCCGTTTTGGTCAAGGCCGTCCAACATAAGGACTCATGAAAAAACTTTAGCCAGACCATATTACTGTACTGAGACTGTACTGCACTCGTATGGAGAATGCAAATCTCTGCTTTCCAGACTTATTTATTACTTTAAGCCTTGTAAATTATTTTGTGCGATAAATGATTGCAAATACAATAAGGTCTGTACTTATTTTAATTGTAAATACACGATTTCTTAAATTTAATTGCTTTTTTTTAGGCTATTATGTTAAGTTGCGTAGAAAATATTTTATAAATCTATAAAGTTAAATTATCAGACTAATTTTATTTATGGGGGAAGACATAAATATGCCTTTTAGTATGCTAGAAATACTGAAAAGGAAAAGCAAGACTACTGAGTTCTGAATACAGTCAGCAGCATTAACACAACTCGCCTAGAGTATTTATATTGTGTAGTATTTGACAGTACATTTTAGGTCAGTCCTCTGGGGATTTGCATTTAAAGTCCGTGATGATACCTGTGACTTAGACTAGCTTAATTAATGCAGTTCTGAGGCTTCCTTCTGTACATCACACAACTCCCATTGGTGTGAAGGTGGGCAGCAGGTAGAGACTAGACCTCCAAAGATTATATAAATGCCACGATGATGCAGTATTGCATCTTGCATGTGAAACGCTTGCTTTACTTGTGTGTGAAATTAATACTCATTCCCATTCCACATCTGACTCCTCTTGCACAATACACTATTTTGTTCCCTTCTAATATCCAGACCTTAGGATGAAAAGCAGTTCTGTCTCTTAATGATGCTGTGCCACTTAATTTCTGAGCAGATATGCTGTAATTCTGCATCTATTAACGGAGACGAATCATTATGAAGAATTGTGCATGTACATCTTTTGGGTCTAGTTACTTTCTGAAACCTGCCTGCATAACAATTTAGAAGTCAGATGCACTTTGAAGTTCTGTATTTGGAGCAATAGAATACAGGTTTGTCTGTATGTCAAATCCAGGGCTACCAAAACGAAATAACTTGCCTAGAAAATATGTCACATATTAGTAAAGAAAATGGCAATAATAATGGCTGAATTCAAGTAAACACGTTCTGACTTTTTGAAACAGGTAGAAAGCGTGCTCAGGGAAAGCTTATTCCAGACCACGGCTGTACAATAAATTGTGAGTTTGGAAGTAAGTCAGCAAGATCCTGGGTTAGGAGGGTGGGGTGGGGTAAGGAGAGGGAGATCATTGTTTAAATGCACTCTTCTCTCCATTCAGGCTTTTTTTGTTTGTCTTGTTTCTTGAGGATTTTCAGTAGGCTTTAGAAAACTAGGATAGCAATACTTGAAAAGACTGCTTTCAAGGTGGAACACTTTTATTGAAACGATTAAAAATGAATGTTGTTTACTGTGTGTTTTGTCTCATGCTGTAGCAAATGTGGAGCTCAATGAAACCAACAGGCAAACTGTGGATTTCAATGGTTTTGATTTTGGGCAGGAGTGGTAACTTTGCAGAAGTGCTTTAATCTGTATCAAATAAATAAGGCTTTATCAATGCCTCAGGCCCGTTTGCAATTAGTAATGTAGTTTTAAGCACTTTGAGTAAACACTGGAAGACTGATTGTTGTTTGTTGAAAGAGGAAGTATTATAAAGTCCACAGTGTATGAAAATGCATAAGTAATGCATAAGAGTAAGTGTTTTGCTACAATTTTGTGACTTCTGCTAGAGGATTGTTCCAAATTCCCATGGTAAACTTTGCTATGGAAGTTGCAGGCTGCATGTATGTGTTTAGTTTTCATAGAACTACTGACTAGAAGAAAAGGGAAAATTCTGATGGTTTTGTTCTGTGGGAAAGTGCCAGTTCTACATGCCAGTATTGTTTTGTTCAAAAATATTTTTGAGCATATAAAAATAACATGATATGCAGTCTTTTTTCCCCTTGCCAACCACCTTGAATTTTTATCTTGTATTAATTTTGAAAATTTGTCTTGGTTTAATCGAAATAAATGTTATTGATTTAAGAAGTGTGTGAGTGTTTTTATAGACACTTATAAGAACTAAGTAAGTGCATAAATGCTGTTTGATAGTCTCAGTCACACGTGTATTTGTGATTAAATTGCAGCATCATGGTACATGCTTTTTATGTGTCAAGAACAGGATATGATTGAATACGGAGCTACTCCAAATCTACAAGAAAAGAATTTTTATCTGCATTGAGTTTTGAACCTGGATTAAAAGTTCATGAGTGAGCTGCCCTACAAATGACACAAGTATGCAAAAATATCAAACTAAGCTATGTTAAAAACATGTTCAACTTTGCCTTCCGCTGCACTGTGCTGACCACACCATTTAAATAGTCTGTTAAATCTATCGATAGAATTAGTTTCCATGACTCTGTTTCTAGAAACTGCCATATGGATGTTCTGTATACGTGCAGTTGGTATACAGGGGAGACTATAGTGTACGTCCTACCGTTGCGCGTGTGTGTTCAAACTAACTCACTGCACTGTGAAGCTGTGGCTGTTTTCTTAATGTCCAGAAATGTTGGAGAAAGGGCCAGAAATTTAAATTCACCCACAGTCTCCAAGAGAAAAAGGCAACGTGTTAGCAGAAATGTGGACGCATGGTTGCCCCAGTCTGTAAATATAGAACTATGGATGGCATGGGCATAATTGATGTGACTGAGAGGACACTTATCTCTGCCAGAAGGGAACTGATTTTTTTAAAAATATGGTTTCCTGTTCTTGTTGAGTGCATGGACATACTGTATTGTGTTGGGAAACAGCGCTTGTGCATCAGATATTTGAGCCATTACAGGAAGGTCCCTGCTTCCACTTAGGCACCTCCCTCTCCACTCTAGGCAAATATAAAACCTTATACATAAACATAGACTGAAGACATTCCTCCTGCAGCTGTTCTTGGTGAAATCTAATCTGTATGAACTCTACCTCTGTGTTCTGACTTTTTTTTTTTCTCTATTTCTTAATAATTAGGAAATAAAGAAGACTGTACTCACATTAAATTTATCTTACTACAGCAATAGATTTACTCTTGAATCCCCTCTTGGCTATATCTATAAATACAACCAGCCAAAGGCTTTTTCAGGTTTGAGGCCAAGTGACAGCACAGAATAGCTGTGTCCCTGAGGTTACTGCCTCGTCCTGTCTTTGAGCATCATAATGGTGGAGGCTGATGAAACCACCAAGCTACAGTGACTGACAAAGCGGCATAGAACTGCGTGAGCTCCTCTACTTTGGGAATCACAAGGGCTTGGGACACTAATTTGATAGGTGCTGCTGCTGTTGAAAGTAGACAGCATCCTCAGTTTGGGGAGGACGGTGCACTCTCATGCAGCCCTTAGTAGATGCTGCCGCTTGTCAGTCTGGTGTGGGGAAAGTGTGCGTCCTGCTGTTTGCCATTGTTGTGCCCTGCGTGCTCAGCAAGCGATGCTGTCCTCAGTGACGTAGCTGGGTGCTGGGCTGGTATGTTCTGGTTAACGGTGTTCAGTGTCAGTTGAAACACCACCATTGCTGGGTTGTATTTCTGCCTGTTCTATAGCTTGTTTGGTGTTACAAATCAGCTCACCTTAAATGTGTGTCTCTGTCCTCCTCTTTCCCTGTGTATTAAGTGTAGAAAGCAAATGAATTTCATCTGAACTTTTGTTCTGGGCCTAATTCTATTGTGGGACATAGGTTACAATGGCTGAGATTGTCATGATGCTTCTCTTTTTCTGGGCTTGGAGTGCTGATCCCTGTGAAAAATGACCAAGCAGGAAGGAATAATCTTGCATGGCAGCTTTGGACTTGGACTCTCCCAGCTAAATGGCTGTGGCAGGTCATAAATAGCAAATAACAGCATTGTCCTGCATACGAGTAGCAGTTTTCATTCTACACCTGCCTGTAGGTGACCTTTCACTTATATTTGGTTTTACACTGTGTTTGTGTACGCTAATGGCAAACTTCCTTCAGCTCCATGGCTGCCTCCCCATCGATAATGAGGGAGATTTTTCTGGAGTTTTATCCTCTAATGTCTCGTGCCACTTCTCACTGAGCTTCCAGCTCTCTGGGATGCCTCTTGCTAACAGAGGTCCCAGAAAATGTTGAAGCTGCTTTGCCTTCACGGTGATTTGGAATATCCGAAAGTAGAGTTTCAGTAGTGGATTAAGATTCCAGCACATAAATATTTCCAATGGGCAAGAAGATTGGTTGCTGGAAGAAGTTTTTGGTACAAATATCAGCTTACGTAGCCTCTGGTCTGGCTGTGAGAGCACAAAGGTATGGGATGCTGTTCAGCGAAGCTGGTCAAGAAGCTTCTCTTCCTTTTTCTGCTTTCCAAGAGGTATTTTGTGCACAGATCTATCTTCTGTAATTTGCCTTGTAACCTTGTTAAGGCTTGGTCATCACGGACACGGAGAAGAATCAGGCAGGGGAGGAAAAATAACCGCCTGAGATTGGTTTTAGTAATAATGCCACTGAATGCATAATCATGACTGGATGTGGCCTTTGTTCAAAAGAGTTGGTGCCCATGATTGAACTTCTTTTAATGTTTTTTAATCACTTCTACTTGAATTATGCCCACATTTCCATTTCAATTATTTATGCCTAGGAAAGCACAATAATAATTTTATTTTTAGTTGTTATATGCAATTTTATTATGTTTTGTATTTTCATTCAAACTACAGTAATTACTTTGGTATCCATGGTGACAAAATACACTAGCGCAAACATGAAAAGACCTTGGTCTAGCAGCAGTTTCCTTGCTGTGTCATCAGTTGCTCCTTTGAATTAAAGGTACATTTATCTCCAAACGATTGAAACAAGCTAGCATGATTGGCTGTATTACTTGTAATCTTTGAAAGTTCTCTGCAAGCTTTTAGGTTTTGTTTTGTTTTTCTTTTTGCAGGAAAATTCATTCAAATAAATATTGTAGCTGCTTGCTAAACCTATTTTTTATGTATACTATCCATAAAATACTAGGCACGCTTGAGGTGTCTGCTTTCATCGCATCAAATAGGAACCACTGGTTTTGCAGCAGGAATTCTGTACTTATTCCTTGTGAAATGGAATTAGGAGAAGATACTCTGCCATCGTTACAAGATCAAAAGGGAAAATGCTGGTCCCTTTGCCTTTTGACACCCCATCTAGTTTTCTTTCCCAGGGAAGAATATGTAGGTTTCTCTCCTATTGGTCAGGATGTCTTTCTAACTTATTTATTCTCATTACTATGTTAATTAAGGTTAAAATAAAATTAGACTTTCTTATTTGTGCTGTAACGTAAAAAGTGATATTTCCTTGTTGGTTTATTTGTATTGCGCAAAAGGGACTTTGATCTCACAAGCTGAACATGATAACCATGTCATATATTGTGGATTGCTCTCAAAGGCTTTTTCCAGTCTTTTGCCTTGTTCTCACTGAAGCGTTTGTCAAGATAGCAACTAACTTATGATATGGCACTGAAATGATTCTTTACAAATATTGTATATGAGAAGCGACCATCTGGTTTTGCCTTCAGTAGGATATTTTTTTCTGCGGTGCTCATGGCGCTTTCTAGATCTCTGGTTTTTGCTTTGATCGGTTGGGTTATGTTCATCTGTCTTGATGCACAAAGTAAGTAGTGTTATTTTTATAAATGCTCGTGAGTCTGTTCCTACTTTTATTGAAATTGAACAAAATTAAAGTTATTAAATAAATACAAATCACAATCATAGAAGTTTAAAATGTGTTGATCTGTTGACTGATCACAAGTTGGAAATCACTTTTGAAAATCACTTTTAAGTAGAGTGGGTTTTTATAAGTTCTCTTTGAGCTTTTCCGGGTTTGGTTATTTTATATCTGCAGCAGACATTCAATAAAATACCGAGGCTGAGGTTGTATAGGTTTGAAGTTAAGATCGGTTGAATTCTGTGCTGCTGTTATTCTGCTAAATTAGATTGGAGTAGTTACCGTTTTTTCATCTGGTATTTGTTGTAGGGGTAAGGACTCCATTAAAAGTTCTCTTTGGTATATTGAGGAGAGGGCTTCCAGAAAGTGAAAACTCTGCCGTCCATTAGCTGAATCTGGGAGTAGAAACAGTCTGTGTGCCTACACTTGAGGTCTTCATATAATTTTGGTCCTTCCAAAGGACCTTCTCTTCCTTCCTAGAGAATCTTGACAACAGTGAAAATCCTTTGTTTCTGGTAGCTCGAGATGATCACCAGGAGGGAAACTTTTGGGGGAAAAAAGCAACAAGAGCTTTTATTTAATTACTGAATTTCCTTTATTCAACTGTGACGTAACATTCCAACCACTCCCAGGCTTCTAGTTTTTTGATCTTTTTCAGTAGTCCAGAGCCCTGCTTTCCAAAGCAGGCTTTTGAGTACTCGGAGATGGAGGTGGCGAATTAGGCCCATAACCAGCAGCCGCTGTCTTGTAGATGGATTTTCTAGGGTTTTGTTTAGTTACTTGTGTGGAAATCTGTCCACTGCTTACTTATAAATGAGATCCTACAGAGCGGTACAAATATGAAGGTATCTGTCTAGCCAGGCAAAATTGACTCCCTACTTCTTTTACCAACTATCACTTTGAATATACAATAAGGATGGTGAGAAGAAGATGGGAACACTCTTAGCGTTGGTGCAAATCCACTCAAGATGGCAAAAGTTGCACAGGTGCCCATAAGAGCATAGTCTGAACTGTGGCAGCTTTGCAGATTTAGGAAAAAATGTCTGTTGCTTTCTATCACGTAGAGAAAATGTAGCGAGAGGACACTGGGGTACAATAAATGACTTATGAAAGCCCGTTCAAAGTAAACTATACTGTATACTTCAAAGGTGCCAATTGCTATAAAAGTTTAAGGAGAATAAATTTCAGGTAAATCCATCTGTGTGCCTTTACCCTAATCTTCTGGATTCTTGCTAACGTGTCAGTGGTGAATAGCTTTGTGTTTACGCTTTTGTTGGGAATAAAAAACATTTGGAAGGCCAAGGTACAAAAGTAGTTTCGGTTATGATTTCCACAAATGTTTCAGCAGGAAATTACTGTCAGGCGATAAAGCCCAAGTTTCAGTCCAGTCAGGGTACGAAGGAAGGGCGATTCTGTAGCGAGACGTTTTCACATCTTTTTTTGATAGCTGCTCTTTAAATTGTGAAGTCTTTCATTGTAGAATTTTTTGGGGCAAGGATATATTGGGTCCAAGAAACCAATGTTTACCTACTCCGTGTAATGTTGTATTGTTTTCAGCCCTGAAAATTATGTCAAGATGCCACCAGGATAAATGTCTTTCAGCTTAATTTGAACTAGTGTGTGCATCTGGTTTTATATAGCATAAGTTTTTTTTACCTTCTACTATTTCTGGACATGGTCCCTCTGTGTCATTTGTATATGACTTTTCCTTTTCTTTTTAGAAACCACAAGTATAAACTGTGACACAACCCCCAGACTACTCCCGCTGTCAGGCTTTTTGGATGAACATTCAGGTAAAATCATGATTCTGTCCTAGTATTGTCTGATTTGCTCCCTAACGCGCGTAGTACTTTAATGCTTCGTGTAGTCGGTGTATTTTATAATGAACCTGTATTTTTAATTGATTTGCAATAGTCTTCATGCCCGGATGCAGCAGCTGCCTACATGGCATACTGCTTAGTAGAGTAAATAAATATAAAACCCAAAATTCCCTGATCCAAGGATCTCGCTGTCTGAATAGACAGAGCAGGCAAAGGGGAAGGAAACAAGTACAGAAAAAATTATGTTTACAGTTCGCCGTGTCAAGTCAGCCCACAAGAGCTGATCTCTTCCTTCCGTCCTCCATCAGAAGGAACCACTGCCACCCCAGCCCTGCTCTGCTTCAGACTGGAGCCTCCTTGAAAGCCAAGTTTTTGTGTTGGGGCAATCGGAATAGCAGATGGGGTGCAGAGGAACAAGCAGCCTTGCAGTACAGGGACTTGCAGCATCAATGCTGGCCACTTTGTGTATTTGCGTTTTCTATTCTAGTTTTCTTTGTTAGCGTAGCGCACTGTACTACTATGATGATTATTTAATTTGTGCAACCTGACAGGGGGGTTAACATTAATTTATCCCCACGTTTTCTGTGCTTCCTTAGCCTAGCTGGCAAAGCGTAACTGTGCTTCGGAGACAACACCCCACAGTGACTGCAAGAGAGCACAGTGCAGAAAAGGAGTGGACTACTATTTCTTTTTTTGTATTTATCTTGCGAATGCAGTAGAGAGGGTAACTCCATCCTCCTTTCTTCCCACTGCTATCTGGAGAGGTTACTGTTGTTAGCTAAAAGGTAGGGCTGTTGTCTGTGACTATGCTGTCTGTTAGAAGCAGCACCGCAGTCAGGATTTGACTTGCCTGACAGATATATAGTGATCTCATGAGGCAAAGCGTTAGGTTATGGGCAAAGCATTCCCTTCAGGATATGTCATAACCCTTCGGATCTCGTGGAAGCATGCACCAGGCCCATGCTGGCTGTCCACAGGCAATCTTCATTGCTTCTGACTTTCAGCAAGATACAGAAAACAGGTATGATACAGAGCAGTGGGGTTGTTTTTTCCCAGCCACTGTTGAAACATTTCTTTCAAAGCTGTAAGGGTATAGGTGCTGTGGCTGACTCTTGCATGGAGACAGAAAGGAGAAGAATTAACTTTCACCCTGATTCCTCTCCGTTTATTTTTTTAAGCAGTTAGCAAGAAGTCTGGCCCTTTGTGTAGCTGACCTATCTGTAATGAATAAGCAAAGGGATAACAACCTTCCATTTTTCCAAACACTTCCTTTTTGTTAGTCTCTCTCCGCTGGTTGGAATACTATTTCCTGGGCAACTGCTTGATACTTCTGGTCTGAACGTATCCAACTCTGGATGGAGGATTATCTGTGTACCAGCAGGCAAAGATAGATTTTGCTTTTCTAGAATGTTTTCTTCTAACAGTTTCAACTCTGCACACAACAGTGTGATACCACACAACGCTGTGCCGCGGAGACACAGCCCAGTTGTTCTGTGCTTACAGCCATCTGACTGGACTTTCTCCTTACACGCAATTATAGTCCAGTATCTTTGGGCTGGCAGCTGACAGCATTCCAGACACTCCCTGCTGTTGGAAGAAGTCAAGGTTCCTTTCCTTTAGGCACTTAGAGGCCCAGGCTATGAGTCTGCATGTGGAGATTAGAGGTGGAGCTGTCACAGAAAGGGTTTACTACCCTAAATTGGTAGTGATGGAGTACAAAAATGATGGAATAAGAAAGAAACACAGCTAGCAAGTTTCCTGAAGATCATGGAAAATGGTTGGGATGTTCAGGAGCTATTTTGGAGGGGAGAGGGGATTATGGGTTTGCAATCCAGATAATATGTTCCATGAGGAGATAAGTATTATTTTGTAAACACAAATATCTTGATAATATGAGTCAAGTAAAACTTTAATCTATTTAAGAAAATTGCCAGTAGCACCACACTGGATGGTTTAAAAGGATACTTGTCAAACGCACGTTCAAACACAGATTTGGTGTTTAACCAAGCAAGTAGAACACTCACTACTGAAATGATAGCGAGTCTAATAAGAATCGTGATAATTACAAATAATACTTTTTAATATTTTCAAGACGATAGTTCCTAAATGCATGGTTGTAGAAAATCACGTTCAAATTGATTCCAAGGTTGCATTGGTTTGTGTTTCAGTGTCCTGTACATACAGGAACAGATTAAAGGAGGGGCCATACGCTTACCATTCTGTACCAAAAGCAAAATATAAACAACCACAAGCCTGAATCCAGACTCCCACTGGAGTTCACCTGCTTGATTCAACTAAGAGATGTGAAATGCCCTTGTGTTTGGAAAACACTGAAACTCATCCCATGCAGCCCTGACTAGCCTCTCACCGACTTTGATTACATTCCTTGACTTTGATTACACTTTCATTACATTTTCAAACTAAATGTGAAAAAAAGTTCTGGAGCACAAAGCCATTTGCAGAAAATGATGGAAATTTAAGTATAAATTATGCCAAGCTTTTAAATTCTGGACATATTGCTAAGGAGTGTGAATATATTGGAAAAAGTGGGTTTGTGTGGTATAAAAACATTATCAATACACTTGTGCACAGTACTTACGGGGACTTTAACAAGCTCATAATTTAGGTGAAAACGCCAAAATAATATAAAATGTAGCCAAAGGTAACCGGTAATCTAGTTGTCAATACATACGAAACGAACCTATGGATTTCTTTTCCATAAGGCACGCTAATTCATTACACTTTCTCTTACAGGTGATATAGAATGGATTACAGATATCCCACCCGATGTGAACTTGAAATTACAAGCATATCTGTTCCCCGAACACTTAGCGTATGTGGAGCTAGTATATCGTTCTGGATCTAAAAATGCAACAGTGAGGACTCGTAAGAAACTGGATGTTGAGACTATTCAGGTATTCTTTTCACTGCATTTAAAACCTAGATATAAAGGTTTTCTTGACAGGTGAAAAAGAGTAGCACTAAGACATAAATTTTAATTGTTCATTCTCCTATGATACAGGTTGGTATTCCAAAAAAGTGACTCATCAGAAAGAGCAGCATAGACTTCAGTATCTATCTCTCAGTAATACCTGTTGAATGACTTCAGTTTCCTATCACTGTTAAACTTACCTGGTGTCTGACAGTCAGACAGGTTCTTTCCTAATCACGTATTGTCACTTGTAATGAAAGTTGTAAATACACAGTAATGATAGGTGTCACTTTTCTTAAAACTCATCTCTCAGTAACATGAATTATTTCATCAAAGTGAGATTGATCACATATAATTTGGTAGAAGGCAACCCTTAATCGTATGAATTGTTTACACAAGTGTTCAACTTCATGTGTGAATAGATCCATTTGCCTCTGTTGGCTGATGCATAAAAGGGTAGGTCTTTCTTTCTAGGCCATTCTTGCTCTTTAGGACTACCAGGAATCCATAAAGCAATATTAATATTTTTCCTGGCTGAAGTTGCCTCTGAATATGAAAATGGTGCAGTTCTGCAGAGCAAGTGGAGGTGATTTTTTGTACAAGTACTATTTCATAGTAGCACTGTACCTGAAAGAATTGAACCATACATATTTTAAAAAACACTGTTACAAACAAGACTTTTAATTGATGAAAATGTATTTACGACTTTTACATTAGTGTTTCTCATTTGGATATTTTCCGAATGGCTTAAAACATGTTTTAGGCTTTCTACCCGTTCTCTGTTAATTTTCTTCCAGGGAGAACAGTCAGGTACACGGATGGTGGGATCTAGGTTGGTGGATACGAGCAGTAGATGAATGCCAGCCAAATAAACGTTATGATTAATAATCTGTAATCACTTTGCTATATATTATATGGAGTATGTTTTGGTACAACATGCTGAAATGATAAAAAATAGCTGAATTATGCTCCTGTAACTGAATCAGATGAACAATTCACTGTTAACTTAGTATGGCACACCTAAGGATTCAAGTACTCGAAGTTGTTTTGTATAATTTTGACATAAACATTCTTTGACAATCATATTAGGAGTTCGTAGATAATATTATTTATTTGCTTGTTGTTAATTTTTAGAGTGACCATCTTTTTTATGCTGTTGTTTGCCAAAGGATTGGAACGGTAAGTAAGAGATGTTTTATCAACTGGATTTTTTTGGGGTCTAAGTTTAATGCAAATTACTATTTTCTGAAATAGTATTTCATTTAAAGATATGATGCAGGGAGTTAAGAGCACCTTGTAGAAGATATATTTGTTTAAGTGTGCCAATTGGAATGAGTGTTTTTATTGGCAGAAAACCGAAGATAAATTTAAAAAAGTTAATTTCAAAATATTTATATGGTCTTTCTGCTCCATTATTAGAAATGGTAGTCTCTCTCATTACAGTTTTTAGAACTGAAGGGGTGTCTCTTTGAAGATCTCATTTGATATGATGAAATTAAATGTTAGCAGTATGCTGCTACCTCACTGCTGTCATTTCTGACATGTCTTTTGTTTCCATTACGAAGACGAATGAGATAGAGAATGCACGAGACTTAGCCTTAGAAGACATAAATGACAATTCTCCACAGTTTCTACAAACTCACTATAACGTTTCAGTATCAGAGGTGAGTTATGGCAAATGTTAATATTTTTTTCTTGTGATATTTTTAGATTACTTTTTGGGGTCAAAACATATGAGGTTCTAATGTCCCCACACTGATACTAGATCATTGTGTGCACTCTTATGGGACTTTTCTACACCTTCCCCTGGGTGTGGAAAAGAATGGCTGGGCTGCATGTCTAGCTGGAGGCATGAGGTGAAGAAGAAACATTTGGCTATCCAACCTAAAATGGAAATTGGAAGTAATTTGCATATGCTAAGGAGGTGGCACAGAAGTTAGGAAGGGGCTTGTGACTAAGCATTTGATGATCTTTTTTTTCCTCTAGGTATCTGCAATAAATTTCACGGTTATAAAAGTGGAAGCTCTGGATAAAGATTTTTCATCCTTTTGGAGCCTCCTTACTTACAGTCTTTGGGTGAGTGCCCTTTGTTTGTCAGAGACTGTGAACACCAGTCTGCTTTCATATAAAGTAGAGCCTGGTATCTGCTCCGAGTGTTCAGTCTTGCACTGTGCAGTTAAGATTACATTTTGCAAAAAGCTAGCATCAGAAAGACCATTTAAAATTAGAACTTATCCCACAGGATCAGCCTAGCATGCAGAGTCCTGAATCTTGTTTCTTAGCATTTGTGAAATGTTTTGTGGCACTTTTCAGCTACAGCTAGGGAACACTGTGGTCCTTTTTAGAAGCAGGAGTGAAACAGTTTCCCCTCTTTCTAAAATATGAATCTGACTTACTATTGATCTCCAGTCCTGCTGAGGCGTATGTGTAAACCATCTGAAGTAAGATTATTTCAACTAACTTTACATATCTGCAGTGGAGATCCTTACATTTGAGCTTGCTGTCTCTGCTCCTTTTATAGCTGGTGAGAGGAAGCTGATGCCATTTGTCTGATCTGCTTTAGTTATTGACCATAGGATAAGATAAATCAGACAGAAAATCTGATGGCATTGATGGAAGAGGCAATAAAATGTGTTGAAGACTATCAGCATTTTCCTTTCCAGCGGTGATGTTCAAGAGATTCCTGGTCCTCTATGAAGAATAGTCCAATAGTAAAGGTGGCAAGGGAAAAGACATTGTATTTAATTGGTAATCATGTAAAATATGTGATTTATTCTTTTAATAGGGTCCAAACTCTGATTACTTTTATATAAGGGAAGGAGATGGAAACATCCTGGTGAATAAAACATTGAATTACAACAAGATCAGCCTTTTCAATTTAACGGTCCAAGCAAAGGTATGATATAAATTAAAAGAAGAACGAGAACCACAACAGTTCCACAATGATACTTCCTTTGTTGTACCATCCCAGTTTCTACAAATTTAAAACTTAGAGAGTTCCCAAGCCAAAAGTTGTGTCTGCATCTTGGCTCTTACTGAAGACGAAGTAGCACATTCTTAATGTTTGAGCCATTGTTTAAGTCTCCCCTCAAATACCAGCCCAAGTTTCTTTCTGTCTGTATTTCTTTAAGTAAGTATATTGTACATATTTATTCCCCACTATTGTAATATATATTCACCTATTAATTCTGGCAAATCTATCCTATTTTTGCTGCAGCTTACCACCTGCAATCTTTTGTGTGTCTCTTGAGATCTGAATATATATTTGCCTTCAATTCCTTTTAGAACTAAAAATAAGTAATCCTGTCACACTTATTGTGGTATCTAGCAAATAGTACACACATTCTGTGTCCTACTGTGTAACACCTGCCTGATATAAAATTAATAAATAAGAACAATTACCTTTTGATAGTATTATTCCTAGAACTGGATTTCTAGAATTGGAAAAACCTGACAGGGTAAGAGTTCTTGGGTTAAGAATGCTTAGACACTACAAAGAACGTATAGTAATATTCTGCTGTATTTTCCCCTGAGAAATGGCTCTTTCATTACAATGTTTCTTATTTTCTTCTTTCTCTTGGGATGCAGGAAAAATTTGGAACTAACAGCGATACTGCATCGTTACTAATTAATGTGCAAGATTATGATACGATGAACCCCTATTTCAGTCATTCAGTGTACAATGGAAACATCAGTGAAAACCAGGTAAAAGCTCTGCACTGAATACTGCAAAAGCAAACAGGTTATTCCTGTCCACAGTGCTCTTCTTTTGAGGATTCTTCATCACGAAGCAGCATAAGATGGAGGGCTGCTGTTTTGTGCTAATTGGTGAATTGTAAGGTTATCCCTGTAGACCTCCAAGTACAAGGTAAACAGGCTAATATTACATGAAGCGTAAAACTTTCTGCTGCAGAAACAGATTCTTTTGTGTTTGGAGGAAACAAAAAAAGAAAAAAAAATAAACAGGTGTTGTAAAAGGGTTTTTACTGTAAACTTGGAAGAGCAGTTGACTGCCCATCGGTCCTGGTGTTAGCTGCCTGGTTTCAGTTTTAAATAGAGTAATTCCTTCATACTTCATTACAATCAGATAAGCAAAATAAGAATCTGAACAGTAAACTGTAGTTTATACTATATTGTAAAATTTCTTTTCCTATATAGGGTGGAAATTTCTGGGTGGAATGTATTTGTTTTAGCTCATGCTTCTGTATATATTGACACAAAAAAAAGATCACAGAACAACATTACCAGAGTAATCCACTAAAAAGAAAATTATTATCTTATTATCCCTATTTCTTTATCATTATCTTCATGTTAGTATATTTTAAGCCATGTGTGCTTTTGCTGTTATACCTTTGGTGTCCCTTTTGTTAGAAGTTCATCTTTAATTGTCTGAAAGGAATAATTTCAGATCTTCTACAATGTTTTTATCTTTTAAATAAATTACTGGTTTTATTAGGGCTGCAGTGTAGACTTGCTCATTGTTTTCCAGGAGAGGAATGGAACTGAAACATGCGGTGTTCTTACCATGAATTCCACCAGTGACTACTGCTTCATAATCTGGGGTTTCTCAAACACAGTGTATCTGTCACATATTTTGGTCATCATTTTCCTCTGTAAAGGGTGTATGGCAGAGAGATATTTTTTTTTCTGGATCCCAGTGATTAAGTACATGTTATTTTAATCAAAATTGTGACTTAATGAACAAATTAAAGTTTATGTGTATTTTTTTCAAGTTAATCAAGTTAATACATGTTTTCTAGAGGGGTCCTCTGACTATTCTCCCAGAGAAGATATTAGCTAAAGACGGAGATATGGGTATAAATGAAAAAGTATTTTACAGCATCAAACTAGGTAAGAGCCTTTATTTTTCTCTCGACATTCACACAGTAATGAAGAGAACTGAAGAGAGTGATAGCGATGTGCAGTGTACAGTCACATGTCTTAACTGCATACATCTTCACTGCAGTGCTGCTCTGTGAGCTAAATCGGCTTAATTTCAGTCATTAGAGCTGTTTAGATGTTCTTAACCTTCCTCCAATAAACAATTACTGATTCAAAGCGTAAGTCAGTTTAGAGGTTTCCATTTGATCAAAGGATTTCCATTCAGGAAAATTCAGGACCATCTAGAGAGATAATTCCACCAGGAGCTTTTCCTCCTCCTGATGTTATTGCTAAAAGCTCTTAATTTGAGACCCTGGAAGTGCAAGAATTGTTTTGAGGAAAGAATGTTTGAAAAAAAGCATTTTATCTGGAATGTCTGTTCATTTTTGCTCTGGCTGAGAAGATAGCAGTCATAAAAAGGACAGATCAGTCCTACTGTTCTGGTTCATTCTCATTAAGCCATTGCAATTTGTTTCTTTTCAGTGAAACCCCCGGCCTACAGCAACACCTTGTCAATCGATGCAGACACTGGAGAGTTGGAAGTAAAGACTGCAGTTGATAGAGAAGAATGTCCGTATCTTGTTGTGGGCATTCAGGTAGTGACTGTTTTAGAGTCCAGTGTGTTAACACTGAGTCTCAATTTCATAAAATGATATGTGAATCCATGTTGCTGTTAATAGTATTCCTCACAGTAATGTTAAAGCGTGGTTGGTATCAAGGCTCCATCCTGCCATTTAAAACACAAAATAAAGGAAATCTTCATTCATTGAATATATGCAGTCATGTCATGTCCTTGTGTTAAGCTTGAACAGCTTGCTGTTATCAGGGTATGGAATTTAGAGCTACAAACTCTGTTTTCTAGGCAACTCAGCAAGACAATATTTTCAAAACAGCTGATGCAGTAGTTCTGGTTACTATTGAAGACATGAACGATAACGATCCAGTATTGTCACAATCAACTTACAATGTCTCGATTCCAGAAAATTTCCCAAATGGGACAGAAGTTCTTCAAGTAACAGCTACTGACAAAGATGAGGTAAAATGACAATGTCATTATGGTTGCTACAAATACTGCATCTCTGGAATAAAATGCATTTGCATTATACAGCTGCTAGAGAATTTTTTTTCCTCACTATCTTAAATATGCTTAAGCATACCAAACCTAATTTCACTCCTTCAAGGGGTAGCGTACTGCAGCCAAAGAATAAATTTGGGCTGGTTTGCATAAGATCCCAAATATGAAAGTACAGAAGTGCAAAATGGACACAAAGCTGCAATTCACCTGGAATGGTCTCCACCTGGAAAATAAGAAGAAAACATCTTAAGGGATTAGCTCAGTGATTGTCCTTTTTAATAACAAACATCATTACTGTTTGCAGGGAGGCTTCCAGGGAACTTTTAATCTCACTCCGGCTGACAGTCCCTTCCAGCTAAGTCCAGCGGGGATCCTAACTGTGAGGAACTCCATGCTGTTGGACAGGGAGAGAATACCATCTATTCACCTACAGGTATTAAAAATAAGCCTCCTCCTTTCCAAATCAACCTCAGGCAACCAGATGACACTTGATCTGTCCTGGCAAGAAGCTGACTCATATGGATTAGCAGCTTATTTGAAGAATCAAATCCAGACTTTGACATTAGAGCTCTCTGGAAGGAAACACCACTAGTGATGCCATTTTCTCAGCTTGTAACCATTGTTCATTCTTCTTACTACTTATAGAGCATGCATTTGTTAATAATTTTACTGCATCATTTTTAAAGGTCACTGCTCGAGATCATTTGTCGCCTTACAGTGAGGCACACTCTACAATCAACATATTGCTGTTGGATGAAAATGACAACAGCCCAACCTTTAGAGGCACGCCGTATAAACGAGATATTTTCACCAACATGACTGCAGGAATGTCCATTCTTCAGGTACTAGAAGTACAAAGTAAAAATGACATTTTCATGAGTTGAATGTATGCATGAGTTCTTGCTTGAACTTGTGTAACAGTCGTATTGAATAGGGGATCTTTTTTGAACTCCTCTGAGTTCAGAAACAATCCACCTTTCACTTAAAAGCTTACACCTGTTGATATTCCATAATCACAGTGTCCTGGATGCTCTAAGGATATCCCAGGTCAGGGAACAAATGATAAAGGGTTTTTATTCTTGATCTTAGATGCTGTGCACCATCCTGAATTCCGCAAACATAAGACAGAAAATAAGATTCTTGGATTTAGTTGTTGTAAGGTGTTTAATGAAAACTGGGTGTTTCTAGAATCCAGAAATCAAACTAATTGTAAAAATTTTGGAAAGGCTGCTGAACGCTGAAGCACCACGGATAATTTTTAGATATAACATACTTTCTGTAAGACAGTAACCAGTTAACCAAATAAAACAGGAAACCAACATAAAAATAGCTTCGGGAGCTGAGATATATAGGGAGTCACTACCAAAACTCATACCCAGTTGTGCTGATTTAATGGATCATGATGTGATCTCTTGAACGATCTACCTCCAATGACTGGAATTATTATGCAATGAGCTTTCTGAGATAGAAACTTCGTGTCGTTCACATGAGTTACGCAGGGGCAGGATTTCACTCTTACTGCTGGCATGATATTGTGTGTGCATCAAAGAGCAAATGTTCTTACTGAGGTTTAACCTAGGAATCATAGGAAGTAGACAGTCAGTCACTTAAAGGTATAACCAAATTTTCTGTGTCTATATTTAGCTGATTTTTACATATACAAAATTATTCAGACCTATTATTTGCTGTAAATGAGAGGGGGAAAAAAAACACAACTAATTCCTAGTTATCTGCTACATGAATGATTTTATCTGCAAACTACACGAGAATAAGCAATTCTGTGTTACGTGATAACAGCACAAGAAACTAGAGTAAATTGTGTTGTGTTTTGCTTTTTTTTTCCTCCAGGTTGCTGCTGATGATCCGGACAATGGTATAAATGGAGAGATAAGCTTTATCTTAGCTGGTGGCAATGAGGATGGATACTTTGGATTGGATACGTCCACAGGACAAATCACTTTAAAAAGAGTAATCCCATTAGGAGTCAACCAGCGTGAGAACTTTGTCTTGTGGATAACAGCTATTGATGGTAAGACAACATTTTAGTACAGGTCAACACAGCTATATTCGGTGATGGGATTTGGTTTGGTTTTATTTTTTACTTGAAGGAATACTGTTAAAATATGTTCCCAGAATTTGTTTTAAAAATATCGTATATTTTTATCTGCTCTTGTTTGTGGAAGATAAGGAGAAAGCTGTCTTATTGATCCAAAGTAATTGCTGCATCTCTGGCAAAACACTGCTTCCTGCTGATGCTGTTATATCAAATTTAAGTTTTCTGTATGGCTGTGGGAAGAATGTGCAAAATAACATACATCTCACACCTTCCTTTAATTATTGACTGGTGTTGCACAGCATAGAATACAGAGATTCAGGCACAAGCTAAAAATTTATAATTCAGTTAACAGGGAGTAAAATGAAAGTAAAATGTGACGAGTAACTTTGCACATCCATGTGGATATTGAAAAACGAAAATGGAGATGCCAAAGCCGTTTTTTGGATGATCAGCACAAATGTGGTTTCCTTTTGCTGTATTTGTTGAAGGTTTCTTTGTTTTGAAAGAATAACAGAGAACTTGGCCAACATTTATGATCTGAATAAGGACAGAGATAAATGTTACCTAGGAATGGAATCCCACTCCCGCTTTTCCCCTGATGTGGTCAATATGACCTCTGTGTCTTCAAATTGTGGCTGCATGGATACAATGGGGACTGGGGGCAATACGGTTACAAAAGAGATTCATCAGTCCTTCTTTTGTCTGTCTGCTAATATTGTAGTATGTATTCAGGTTCATGTATTGTAAACGTAACGCCTAATGCATGAAACTGATCGTGGTTAGGACCTCTCAGCAGTACTGTAATAGTAGCAGTAAGGATTTAAAAAAAAAATAATTAAAAAATCAGTACCAGTGAAAAAGTGTATTTTTTTAGACAGAAGGTATTTTGTGCATCTGCTGGGAGATTGTTTTCTTTTGCTTGCAGGTGGGACGATTCCAAGAAGTTCATCAGTGCCAGTGCAGATCTTTGCAGTTGGAGATTCCAGACCTCGGTTTATTCAGAAAACATATAATGCGTCTGTGGAAGAAGAGTTAGCTAGTCCTGCTGAAGTAGCAAGAGTAAGAACAACTTTATTCTGCCACTTGTATAGGATGTGACAGCTATAAGAAAATCCTGTAATACACGTGCTCTAAATGTCTGTATTCCCCATAGTTATGGATAACTAGATGTTTTGTTTTCTTTTCTGCATATCAAGCTTCACATACACTACATACTGATCACATCCCTCAAATGAAGCCTATCACCCACAAAGCCTATTCTTTCCATTGCAAACCTTTAAACAGCATCTGCTACCATTTAACATAAAAAAACCAAACCAAAACAAAAAACAAATCTCCCCAAAAAAAGAAACCCACCAAACCCAAACAAAATAAACCCCAGAACTGCTTGACAAAGTAAACTTTCATGCTTAGCCCTTTGTTGACTTTGGATATTCTCCAAAGACTAGGATAGGCAATATTCACTCATCTGTTGGTGATAAATCTAAAACCCTGTGACTTGATGTAGGTAGGAAATGGAGACTTCCCAATCAGAGGACTGTCATAAAGGCATTTTCAAAGAAGGCTCCAGAACTTGCTCCTCATTTTGATCAAAAACCACTCAAACAGGCCACCAGAATGCACTGTGCTAGCTCCTTCTTAGGTGCAGTTCTGAAAACAGATGGGAGGTCTGATACTAAAGCAGAGAGAAGATAATGCAATTTAGTGTTTGATTTGTTGGCTGCCTGAGTTAATTAATCTTTCACTTTTTTTTTTTTTTATAGAGAAAGGCAGAACCAAAGGTTAAAGTGCAGTCTCTTATTTTTATTAAGTATTATACATATTTACATTTCTGTATTAGTGATGTTCTAATAAAAGGCAGTTCTTTCCAGCTGTATTTTTATGTACATTGTGGCTTGATTCTTCCTTCTTTTAATGAATAAAATTAGCAAAATAAGTTCAGACATAGTTAAAACCATTATTCGTTTTTAGACAATGGTTTATTCGTTTGAATTTAACTTATTAATTTATGGATAATATGCTGTATCTTACACAGGTCGAGTATGAGTCTTTAAATCCCCATATACCAATTACATTTCAAGTATTGACGGAATCTGCTACATTTGACATCAATGTCAATGGAATCATTTCGACAAAAACCAAACTGGACTATGAATCCCGGCATAATTATATACTAAATATTTCCTTGTCAGATGGAAATACTACTGACTATGCTACAGTGTTTATCAAAGTTACAGATGTCAATGATAACAGTCCTGTGTTTGGTCCACTCAGCACTACCATTACCATTCTGGAGAACATGCCAGCTGGAACTAGTGTTACCAGTGTGTCAGCTACAGATATGGATGAGGGCTTTAATGGATTAGTGGTTTATAGTCTGAGAGGTGGAGAAGGAAAAATGGATATTGACACCTCAGGATTAATTTTCCTGAAAAAGGTACTGGACAGGGAAGACCAAGGCTCGTATAACTTAACAGTGATTGCCAGTGACCAAGGCCAGCCCAGGCTGTCTACAGCTCTCAATTTGACAGTCACCATCGATGATGTGAATGACAATTTTCCAGTCTTCTCATCAGATAGATATGAAGTGCATGTCCCTGAAGATGAAGTGCTTGGAAGAGCGCTGCTGACAGTATCTGCTACTGATAGGGATTTTGGGGCCAACGCCCTCGTGAAGTACAGAATTGTTAGCCAGCAGCCTCCAACCTCCTCGCCGGTGTTTCTTGTCAATTTGACCACTGGCCAGCTCAGCCTGAGCCAGCAGCTGGATTACGAAGCCATAAATGAATTTGAAGTAGAGGTGGAGGCATCAGACGGAGGGCAGCCAAGTCTCAGCGCTAAAACGCATGTTTTTGTGCATGTACTAGACGTCAATGATAACCCACCAGAATTTAATCAGGCAGCTTATGACATATTTGTGTTTGAAAACCTACAGAAGGGTGGTCCTATCTACACGTTCAGTGTTACTGACAAGGATGAGGTAGGTACCAAATTAATCTCATCTTGATAAATCAAAATGACATGTTTTTTCTCTACTAACCTGCAAAAAAGTATAGTAGTAAATGGGCAACAGGAGACTTCTTAAACTGCTGGCAATAAGTACATTTTGTGTCACCAAAAGTCCATCTTGCTTTCTATGGAGCCAGCAATAAAACTTCCCTAACCAAGGGCGTTACCAACTTGTACGAAATAGTTTAGTGGCTATAGCAGAGAAGGTAAGAAGAGCTTCCCTCCCTGTAGGTGCGTAACCCAGGACAGAAATTGTTTGTTTCTGTACAGGTGCATATGAGATAAATGCATGTATGTCACACCAGATAGAGAACAGATTATTATTATTTTTTTTGTTAATGTTCTGTGTTATTGCTTATTATGTCAAAGTAATCAACGGTGGTTGAATATTGCTCGGTAACTTACTTCTATGTGAGAATATTTGTTAGTGCATTTCTGCAATGCAGTCAACCTGCCCTTGGTATCAGCTTAATCAGGGAGAAAGGCAATTGTAAAGCTGATATAGTTTCTTCCTCTTTAATAGGAAATGACACAATTCCACTCTGCTTTATAAAAAGTTGTTTCTTTCTCCCCTTGTTTTATAATGAAATTTCATATGTAGCCATGGTACTGGGGAGCTGGTTTGGAGGAAGAGATTTCTGATTTGCTATCGTATTCTTGCTCGTGTCAGTTTTAAAGAAGCATAAATGCTTCTCCCAGTTCACACTCCACAGAACTGCGTGTTGCTGCTCCTCGCATCATGGGGATTGGTCTTAGAGAGCTTTAGGGAGAGAATGTGTAGGACCCAAATAGGGAAGCCCACAGGGGCTTCTACTTACCCCAGTTTCTGTCTGCCAAAGAAGTACATTATTCCCATAGCTCAGAGTACAAGATTTCATTTCTTAAACCTTGCAAAGCACTTGTAATGAGAAGTCCTATAGAAATGTCAGGTATTAATTTTAATAAGATTATGTTTAAAACCTAAATAGTCATAGTTTTAATCTTAAATGAGCTATATTTTCTTTTTAGACTGGCTTTTCTCAAGGATGCTTTATTCATAACAGTACTTTGTTTACTGTGGATGTCCCCGGAATACTTTCATTAAGGAATGACACAGAACTGGACAGGGAGACTACATCTGGATTCACTTTACAAGTAAATTTGGGGCAGACTCTGCAGCTTTGTCTCATTTCTGCTTCATTCCCTCAAACCCTTTTTCATATCTTCATCAGATGGTTAAAATGGCAATACCATCAACTAAAATTCCGTTTTTGTTTCTTACTGTGGCAGGTGTGGGCAGTTGATGCTGAAACAAATGGTCTTAATTCAAGCGCCTTGTTCCACATCACTGTTCTGGATGTCAATGATAATAACCCTGAGTTTCAGATGCAGCCATATCGATTTGCGATTCTGGAAGGAGATTACATGTTGGGTGCTCCTGCTAGAGTTGGACGTGTGACTGCTACTGATTTGGATGAGGGAGAGAATGCACAAATTACCTATTACTTATCAGCTGAGTATGGGGATAATCCATACAGCATCCAACAGGTATGGTTTTGTTATGCTAAAAACAATATTTAGATACTGGTTTCATGAAGTTACTTGACACAGTAAGATACATCCGATAAAAAGAGTAGGCAGTAACCATTCTAGTACACAAGAAATCAAACCCAGCGCGTGTTCTGTAGTTTGGAAGTATATGTCAATGTCCAAAAACTAAGATATACTGGTCAGATATTGCTTGGAATATTTGTCCAAAGGAGAACAGAGGATTTCAATTCCTCATCTCAGTGTACAAGAGTCATCAAAATGATCCGTGTGTGAACTCTATTACCTTCTCTAGGATGGAACCATTTTGGCTAATGGCTATTTAGACCGAGAAACTAAAGAGAAGTATGAGCTGCTGTTGGTGGCATCCGACAACGGAGTACCTCAAAGGCAGGTAATAGAGAGGAACACATTATTCTTTATTTGGAGCTTCCTTTTATTTGTAAACTTAAGTGTCTGTGCATTTTCTGAATCATGGTTTTCTCCCGTCACACGCCAGAATTTCACGCACATCAGCATTCAAGTATTAGATGTGAATGACAACCCTCCGCAGTTTACAAAAGCACAATACTCAGCAAATGTACGTGTAGCAACAGCAAAAGAAGGAGAGTCTGTGCTATTTGTGTCTGCTACTGACCTTGACGTTGGGAACAATTCTGTTATTTCATACAGGTAAATGTCTGTGAGGTTATTAAGTATCTTTTGTTAAAGAACCTATTGGGTTTGTGTGGCAAGGTTTTGGTACCAGGGGGCTACAGGTGTGGCTTCTGTGAGAAGCTGCTGGAACCTTCCTCCATGTCCAAAAGAGCCAGTGCCGGCTGGCTCCAAGACGCATCCACCGCTGGCCAAGGCTGAGCCCATCATCAATGGTGGTAGTGCCTGTGGGATAACATATTTAACAAGAGGAAAAAACACCTGCACAATTGCAGGAGTGAGAATGTGTGAGAGCAACAACCCTGCAGACACCAAGGTCAGTGAAGAAGGAGGGGATGGAGGTGCTCCAGGCGCCGGTGCAGAGATTCCCCTGCAGCCCATGATGAAGACCTGTGTGAATGCTCTTTTTCATGATGGAAGACATACTTGGAGATAAAAAGGTTGATATATGTTTAGGCTAATAACACAGCAATTAAAACCCATTGCTTAGCCGTTCCTTATAAACAGACGAATACTGTCTGTTGCGTGCTGGTTACAGATGTGAGTGGATGGTACTTCCAATGTCATTAATATGAATGTCATACTGATTTCTCTTCAATGCAGCCTCATGAACCGTTCTGATGATTTCCGGATAAATAACCACACTGGAGAAATCACCCTCAGCAGTAACTTGGACCATATCACAACCGACACAGTTGTTACACTGATAGTTATTGCTGCTGATCATGGAGTTCCTCAGCTGACATCAAATGGTAAATGGTATCTTTTCACCTTTTTTTTTCCCTCCACACATAAATGTAACCTTTGCAAATATTGAAATTTGAAATTTATACCATTGCGCTCAAGTCAAAATGAATTAGGGCTAGAATCCGTGTTACGTTCCAGTAATGATGAATATTTGTTTTTTACCCTTTGATTTCCTCCCAGCTGATCATATTAACAGAAAGCTGTATTTAATAATTCTGGTTAGAAATACAATTTTGTATTGAATTGTACAATTCCGCAGTGGTGCTTATGGTACAAAAACCAGGACTTCATAGCAGTAGCCATTCTAAACAGATGTATTAAAATAATACTAATAATGTTGTTTCTCTTTCAGTTTTATTTTCTTAGGTTTAGAAACACTTATACAAATTAGAAACTGGCAAATAACCCTCAAACAAGTTTCTGCTTGTTCAAAAAATATTCATTGGTATTTTCTGTAACTTTTTCATGCATTATTAGGGGTTAGCTTTGATTTATCATGAACAGGAGAAAAAACTGATTTTCTTAAAAAAGGATGAGTGGCCAGGATAGAATTTGCACTCACATGGTTTTACGTATATCCTTTCTCTTTTGTTACAAAGCAGTTTAGCAGAAAATTTCTAGGGAGTGGAAAATATCTGCATAACCCATTAACTTCAAATTGGTGATCCTTCCTTTCCTATCATACAGAAGCAACACTGCTGTGATCAGTGAAGTGGGGTTATTCTGGAACATTAGTTAGGTATAAAAGGCATCACGGTTTAGGTATTACATATTAATCCTTATTACTATTGACTTTTTTTTTTCTTCTCATTCCTCTTTCCTACATGCCAATTTCTGTCATTTTCTATTAGTCCCTCAAAAATTTAGGGAAATGGAGCACAGAGCATGATTATTTGAGCAGCAACTTCACTATTTTAATTTGGTTTCTCTCATTAGCGTCTGTTACCCTCTACTTGCTGGTAAACGACACTAGCTTTGGACTGACTTTCGATAGCTCCAGCTATGAGTTCAGCATTCAAGAAAATGAACCAGCTGGGACTGCTGTTGGCACGGTGAAGGCGCTGACCGGAAGCATAGCTGTACAAGTAGCGTACTCTCTGAAATCTCATAGCAACAAGTTCTCTGTTAATGACCAAGGAGACATTGTGGCTCTTGCTGGGCTAGATCGAGAAGAGGTCGACCTATACAGCATCATTGTAGAAGCTGTTGATTCTGTGGTGCCACCCAATACAGCTATTGCTTTGGTACAGTATAATGCATTTTAAAATATTTTTTAAAAGGGTTTATAAAATATGTTAAAAAATACATTAAAAATCAAGCAATATCCAGATAACTGTCATCTGTTATGCAAGCATAAGGATTTTGAGAGCCTTTTGTTTAATTTCCCCTTTTCTTTCTGAGGAGATATTACCATCTTGAAATATTGTCAACTTCCCAAATTCTCTCACTTCCTGAGAGTTCCTCTGCGAACAACCCATAACCAGAGAAACTGATTAACACTGAAACCGATTCTGTGCATGGTTCTTTCGAATGCATGAGGTAGATGAGTCAAAAAGCCCCCGATTATTAATCCTGCTCATCTCTTCCAATTAGAGCATGTGTTATCTCATTTGTAGCAGTTGATAAAAAAAAATAATAAAAAAAAAAAAATAAAGAATGCTGAGGTGCTGAAGTTGTCAAAACACTCAAATGCTGAAAAATGCTGAAGTTGTTCTGTATCCCTTTGGCTTTTAGTTTGGAGGGTTTTTTTGTACATTTGTTTGGATTTTTTCCCTATAGGCTTCCATAGACTAAAATGAATCAAAATTCTCCTTTGGATACTGTTCTACA
Source organism: Rynchops niger (assembly GCA_013400035.1). NCBI lineage: Eukaryota > Metazoa > Chordata > Aves > Charadriiformes > Laridae > Rynchops > Rynchops niger. The sequence continues at coordinate 214,282 of VXBH01004332.1, forward strand.
GCTCAAATATTTGTCTCTTTTTTTTTGTTTTTTTCTTTTGTGTTTTTTTTTTTTTTTTTTTTTTTTAAATACAGGTAACTGTGAGAGTAAATGACATCAATGACAATGCTCCAGCTTTCTCAACATTGATCCAAACTAAGTTATCAGTTCCTGAGAATGCAGCTGGTCTAGACTTGGGCATATTTTCTGCTACTGATCTGGATATAGGAGTTAACTCACTTATAAGCTACTCTCTGCAAGATGATTTTGCTGGAATGTTCCATATTAACAGTTCCACTGGCAAGCTGATGACAAAAAAGTCCTTAGACAGAGAGATGATGGACAATTACGAATTGAAAATAATTGTAAGTTGACAAATTTAATGCAAGTTCACAAAATTCTCAACATAAAAAAGAGAAAATACTGAATCATCACAAGAAAACCAATCTGAGTGAATTCCATTAGAATTCATTAATGAATTTTGTCTCTTTATGTTTTGCACCCAGAGTTTTGTTTTCTGCTATGTAAATTAGTATTAGTGAATGAACAGCCCATGACCATCAGATCTTAAAAGTGACAGTCACATGCTAGCTTACTGTGACATCTGCGGAGCGTTCCTGAGTCCATTTTAGACCATGCAGCTGTTGTACTGCTCTTACTGCTTTGCCAGTCCATATTCATTGTCCCTTTCCCTTGTTTTTTTCATTTTTCAAAATATATATACTTAGACCATTTTGAAATACCTGAAATATAGATTTCCAAGTTAATAACAAAAAAAAAGTTGACAGCATTAAGTTTCATACAACATTCTTGTGGGTATCTATTTATTATAGCTGATTTAGTGGATTTTTACTGCTATTAATCAGATAAAGTATTGTGCATACAAAGAAGTGGTCCAGCACTGGCCATTGTGTTCAAATATATTTTAAGGGGATCTATACCGCTAACGTGTAATCGAACAGGTCAAGGAACTTGTGGAATGTATATAGGACAGCAAGGAAACTTACTAAAAATCAAACAGTGTCTTCTGAAAATTTTAGAATTAATAGAAGTGGACACTTTTAAAGACTAATTGAGAATTGTCTATAGGTACCTCTAGATTGTAACTTTTATATGGTTTGTTAGTGCGATGGAAAACTGCACTGTGAATTTGCCACATACTGGCTGCTCTCGCCATTTGTTTTGTAGACACTTCAAGCCTTCAAAATGTGAGGCGTTTCCTTATTCTTTGAGATGCCACATGACAGATGGGCGTCTTCGTACCATGCTTTTATTGCCATGGTGTAGTGCCACATCTGATGACATGACACATTTGACCTGGATCCAGGCTTAAGCAACTGATTAATTGTTCATGAAACAAGGCAGAGCATGAGATAGGGTGAGGATACCAGCTGCAGGAAGACCTGCAACATTTAATGAAGGACAGGGCTAGGGCTGTGTAATTGGGTGATAACTAATCCAGCAGAAACTCTTCTGAGGCAAAGTTTCCTTTCACAATTTTCAGAACAATATTGAACCAGTAAAATAAGTTTGTATCAATGTAGTACTGCCTTTGATGACAAGTTGTTTCTTCACAGGCCACTGATTTTGGGAAACCGCCGCTATCTGCAAGCTTATCTGCAAGCATCGCTGTAGAGGATGTGAATGACAACCCGCCGGAGTTCCCCCAGAAATCGTACTCTGTGACTGTAAAAGAGAATGAGCCTCCACATGTGGTACGTGGCATTAAGAATAAATTGGCTGTTCGGCAGCTGTTTTCTTTAGGTAAACTTGGAAGTGGTAGTAATCTGTGATGACTGTGCATTGGTGAACATATTTTTTTCCTTTGTGGAGCCTGTAAAATCACACAGCGTGTTCATTTTGTATGACAGTGGAGTGCTTATCCCACCCGCTCTCCCTAAAATTCTCTTTGTGCTGCTCTCCTTTTCCCTCCTGTCCCCAGCAGTTGTGCCACCCTGCGTGCATCTAGTTTTCAGAGGACCTACAGGCAGCATGTTTTAAAGATGCTGTAGGCGTTGTGCACGTATCCAGCGTCCCCCTGTTCTTAAGGTTTGCTGTCTTCTCCCAATATATCCATTTCTGGCTCCGTATCTGCCTTGCAGATGTGAACTAATGGTTTACAGGAATCAAGGGAAGAGTTACCACCTAAGAATCGGTACCATCTGTTACCAGCCACGCTATGTTCTGTGTCAGTATTCTAGCAATGCAATTAATGGCCATATGAGTAGTTCAGTCAGTAAACACTATATAGTTAAATACCACTCTTGTGTGTATGTTTTGCCGCTCTCGTGGTTCTGCTCCAAACCCATTGGGTTTCTGTTTGTTTTTTCTCATTTAGATTTTGAGTGCAGCAGCCACAGATGAAGATATAGGGTACAATGCCATTATTCATTACACCATAATTGGAGAGACTTCTTCATTTCGTGTTGGAGAACTTTCTGGAAATATTACAACTCTTCAACCTCTGGACTATGAAAGTCGTTCCCAGTACACATTTATTCTGAAAGCTTTCAATCCTGGAGAGCCACATCTGCAGGACACAGCAAACATTACAGGTAGCTCTATTTTACCACAGAAAAGTCACCTTTGTTTCCCTTAGGGAATATTTCAGCATGTGTAATTATAAGGCATAAAGATAGCCTTCAGGACTAATACAGTCTGCTAAAGCAAATTATCAGAAATGATGATGTGTCCTTTTGACTATAGCCAGATGAATTTTTTTCTTAAAAAATGTTTGGCTTGTCAAAAATGAAGATTTTTCACACAAACTGACATTACTTACTTCAGTGTTATCCACAAATTTTTCTATGGCACTTTTTGAGTACCTATTGACATTTTGATTGAAAAGGTTTCCAAAAACACAATTCAGTTATTTTTCTGTTTATTTACAGAAAGCCTGCTTCTAGGGCGGTAAAAACCTGTTGGCAATGATTTTTCTTGCTGTTAAAATAACAGTACTAGATTGTTGTTGGTTTTTTTCCTGAAGAAAGAAATAATCTTTTTTTCCCAACACAACATAAAAGATTTCCATGAAGTTGGTAGCCTAGTTTTTGGCCAGCCCTAGTTTCGATCAGTACAACTGAAAATATTGGACCCATTACTTGTAGTTCTATGCTATTTATGTTACTGTATTGCCAGTTTCACTAACTGTGGGCCAGGTCACATACAAATAATAAAACTAAGCAATCCTGTCTCACAATGCTTGCAATCCAAGCCAAAACCTAGAGATACCACATGAATATGGACACAGTAGGGAGCCCAGTGAAACAATAAGATGGTATTATTCATGACAGATAATAGTGACAGCATGCTGGCTAGAAGTGCAGCCATTGTGGGAAACTATTGCTTGAGCAGTAAATAATTTAATCCACAAAGGCAAGCGTTTTGAAGTACAGAAAACAAGGTTGCCATCTGGTTTAAATTGAGAGAGCTCCAACTCATTTCAGAGGAGATGAAGAAAGAGCTTGTAACCATTTAGGTGAAACTCATGTTTACGCTTGGACCTTCCTTTCTTAGTTACTGTGGAAGATGTTAATGAAGAAGGACCCATATTTGACAAGCCCTCATATTACCAGATCCTTCTAGACAATTCTACAGCTGGCACACTGGTAGTAGATATTAATGCAAGAGATGAAAGCATGGGTTATGATGAAGGCATTTTCTACAATATTTCAGGTATGTTAGAAAAAAGATCTTCGGTGTGTTTATTACTGGGCTACTTGCATACTACTAATCTAAGCTGCTCGACAGAAGAATGAGAGGTAATGATCATGCATTGAAGTGGCAGGTTCTAACTGGATATAAAGGGGAAAAAAGTCCTCTGTGAGGAAAACAAAGTACTGCCCAGAAAGGCTATCCTTGGAGGTTTCCAGCACCTGATGGATCAAAGCCCTGAGCAACCTGCTCTGAATTCATTCATGATCCTGCTTTGAGCCAAGAGGTTGGACCAGGGGCCTCACAAGGGCCCGTCCAGCCCAGATGATTCTGGGAGGCAGATGCAGGATCAAGAGAGGCCAGGTGTCTTGCTCCAGATCACATATACAGATTAGGATTTCAACCCATGTCTCTTAATTCCGGGGCAGATAATTCAGTTGTTTGTCTCTGTTGGGTCTGTTGACACCTCCAACATTTGTTTTTGCCTCTTCAGGTGGAAACTTGGATGGCCTCTTCAGTCTTTCCAGTACCACAGGAGTACTCACCTTAACAAGAAATTTATCCAAGCAGATTGCTCCACTGTATTACTCCTTGATAGTCACTGCTACGGATTCGGGTCTGCCACCTCTTTCAACTTCTGTAAAGGTACTAAAATTTCTCTTACTGTCTACTTACGCAGTTTATTCCCCAGATTGTTTTATTCTAAACTGAGTGTGACTACACCAGGACATGGGTATGAGTGAGGTGAAACTACGCAAGACAGGAATCAGAATGTCAGAGTCCCACTTTTGTTTCAGGAACAGGACACAAGATGATAACAGCTCTAAAGGTATGCTGCTATAGCACTAGCTGGCACGCCACCCATCTGGGTTTTGATTATTCCATTTCAGAAAAGACAGACAGAAGCTCTATACAGTGAGGGGTGAAGATTAGAGGAGTGGAGACTTCTGCGCAAGGTGAAAGAGTGGGACAGTCAGAGGGGATGTAATGGAAGTATGTGATATAATAAACAGCAGACAGCAAACAAAGTCTTCGTGTTTGTTTTCCTATAATACAAGAAAAAAAAATTAAGTTGAAGACTGAGAATGTAAATATGATAAAATAAATATTTTTTTACACAGTGCTTATAACTGGCTGGTGATCTTTTGCCACTAAATAACACAGCTTAGCAGAATCCAAAAAAAAGACCAGAAATTTATAGGGATAAAGACATGTAGAAAATCATATTCAACAGGATCTTAAAACATAGACTTATGAGCCATCATTCTTCAAAGCATCGGACAGCAGCTGTCTGGTATCATTAGGAATAAATTGTATTTATTTTTGTGAAGCAGTAGGCATTATTTATTTATCGTCTGTCACCAATTTTCATATACAGTCAGTTATAATAATTTCAAAATACTGTACTAACAAGCTCCTGCTCTGCTCATACATTCTCCGGTGGAAGAATTTGTTGCAAATACAGATCAGTACCTCTTTCTGAGAGCAGTTTACCTAGACAATTGATTTGAAATGTGCTATATGCAATGAACTGGAATACCTCTCTATGTTTTGGCAAATATACGGGTAAACCTAAACTGAGTTGGTTGCTGGCATTTTTCACTAACCTTCGCTGCTTTCGAGGCACTAACGTGTCAGACTCCGCATGCAGGCATCATATGCTTTTTTGTATTGATAAAGTTCTGGACTTCTGCTGTTGCATAGCTGAATAGAAAAGCCTGCTAAGCCTGAAAACATAACCCCTGTAGTCATCTCCTTTTCTCCGCAGGTGTCAGTAACAATAGCTCCTGTCAGCATTTCATTACCAGTGTTCTCTGAAGCAGCCTATCAGCCTGCCCCTCTGAGCGAGAAGACACTGCCAGATACGTTTGTTGTACAGATCAGTGTGCTGTATAAGGTCCCTGTGATATACAGTATTGTATCTGGAGATGAAAAGGGTGAGCTCTTTATTTGAAATAGCAAGAAAGAGGGTGTGTTAAACAACCAGCACTGCAGAGCACTTAGCTTTTGGATTGTTTCTTCTCTCTCTCCTTTTGCTTTTATCTCAGCTCTACAGCCATTAATATTGGATGTGTATGAACCAGGCGTACAAATTTGATATGGATCGGGTGTGGGCACATGATTGAGTTTCTGTCAGATTAGCTAGAGACACATGAGACAGAGCTGACTGCACCAGCTCTATGCTTTTTTATGTCTGCTACAGGAAAATGAAGTGGTACCTGGTCAGGCATAAGTTACAGTGACTGGAGAAAGAATACCTCATTAAGCATAACGACTGCTGGTAGAAAAACTAACACAGCAGCATTTTCTTAACAAATAAGAATGTGTTGAGTAAGTTTACATGGGATCAACTGGACTAGGCTGCCCGGGGAAGTGGTTCAAGCACCATCCCTGGAGGTATTTAAAAACGGGTAGACGTGGTGCTTAGGGACATGATTTGGTGGTGGTTTTAGCAGTGTTGGGTTGATGGTTGGACTTGATGATCTTAAAGGTCCCTTCCAACCTAGACGATTCTATGATCAGTGCTTTGTCATGTGTCTTTTCTCACTAAACTGATTTTAGTGTATCATCAAACATAGCCACTTTACATTTCTTTTTTTGTAAAATGTTTTGTATGAAGTTGTGCCCCCCCGAAGTTATTTGCAGAATTCCTCATCTTCAGTAAGAACAGAACTTCATAGGAAATGCAATAGTTTCTGGTTGAAACGGGGAAAATTACCTCTGACTCTTTCAGAGGAAGGCGAAGACCTTCTGACAGGAGAGTGGTACAGTGAACTTCTCCCCTTTGGATCCCATCTGACCTTCTGAATTATTTGTTTTTGTTAATTACAGCCCTGGATACATCTGACATTCTTGTAAATCCATGTTGAATTTTATTTTATTCTTTGAAGAATACTGTAACATACAATATTCATAACAATAATGTGTATTTTGCACTGAAGGGTTCGTATCTTCAGTTTTAACTAATAAAATCATAAACAGAATAATTTATGTTTTTGCTTTTTTTTAAACAGAGTATTTCATTATCGATTCATCCACTGGTATCATCAGAACAAGAAAGAATTTGAAACTGGAAGATTTTCCAGTCATTTTCAATGTGCGAGCAACAGACTCATCTGATGCTAACATATTTAATCAAGTTTCTGTGACTGTGGAAGTTATTGACATAAATGATTTCCCTCCTGTTTTCCCATCCTCTCTAGTAGAAGCAAGACTTGAAGAGGTAAGAAAATGCCATCCAAACTGAATCACAGAAATAAATCCTCAAAATAATAACAATAATTAAAAAAAAATCTTTTGGTAAGTATAGAAGTAAACCTTCTGGAACTCGACTGCTTGCCATTCTCTTCTGCCATGTGATGTTTTAAGGTTTATTTCAAGCTGAAAATCACAGTCCACAAAGAAAGTGATCTAGAAGTGTGGACGTATTGAAGGAAAAGTGAATCTTTTGCTAGTAAGGGGCTTCACGAAGGAAAAACAGCCACTCCATTTTGCATATTTGTACACAGAGAATATTCATGTGCATTCAAAATCTAGTGAATGTTGCTGGGCACCTCATAGACTCTCACCCAGTCTTTTGTAATGGAGCTTCATATAGAGAAGTAGCAGGCAGAAGTCTAATTTAGCGACGTTTCTCCTCTTGCTTATGTACAATCTGTTGTGATTCTTCCTGACACCAAGTAATCGGTAGCAGAAAGCAAACCAGATTTCAGTCTGTGGCTGTTATGTTACGATAACACAGCATTTAATTATGCAAAGGCATCTAGCTCAACATTTCACTCTTAAATTTTCAAACGACACTTTTCACACTTTGATCTGCTAGCTACTTTTTTAAAAAGAACCACCCTGATCATGTTCATATTTTATATAGCATGTACCTTGACTTTTGAGATTTCCGGCTGATTCACTCACATTCTCTTTTAACAGCCACAGATGATTTAAAATCTAGTCCATTTCTAACATTGAGCTACATAGAGGTTTAATTATCGCACCTATTTTTAATGTTCCCAGTTAGTTTAATGCAGAAGAGTTAGAATCACATTTCCCAACCTTAAAAATTGATTTCCATGTGAAATATTTACGCAGTAGGAACTGCTGAATGCCCTGTGGGATCAAGTAACTTCAGGTCAGGTCTCAAATGGCCATGCGAGTGGAACACTGATATTTACTCTTAATATTTAGGATAATCTTGAAATAATATTTTTTAAAAGGAAGAAATAGAGTATTTATTTTGAAAAGAGTAATTATTAACCAAATAGTGTTCAGAAAGAAACATGATTTGTCAGAGTTAGGTTGATGATTGGACTAGATGATCTGAAAGGTCCCTTCCAACCTAGACAATTCTATGATTCTGTGATTTTGCAGTTGAGAACATCCATTGGGTTTCACAAGAGTAGAGGCTGTTAAACACGAATAATTCTTCATCAGCCAGTCAGATGCTTGAGGTTAGCTTTTGGCCTGTTTGAAATCATGGTGATTTTTCCTCCTGAAGACTGCTGCTGTAGGTAGAGACATGGGGGAGGAAATAGTCCTTTTCTGTAAATTACAGAAAAAAAGAGATTCTCTCACTGTGCTGAATTGAGTTGTATAATTCTGATTTTAAAACGTCTGTACTATTGTAAGTGTATGCGGTGGCTGTTACTTCCCCCTCTCACGTGTTACAAGAAATTGCAGCGAACCAGAGCCTCTGACAGCCTCAAATCTGTTTTCATCCACAGAATTTACCCCCTACTCAGCTTGTCCAGCTGAAAGCTCAGGATAATGATACAGGTAGAAATGGCTTCCTAACTTATGGCATTCTCAGTGGAGACAGACTTAAATTCAGGATAGATGAAGCAACTGGAATTCTTTATTCCATCGCCTCCTTCGATTATGAAGAGGAACCTAGAGAGTATCAGGTTTGCTTTAGATTCCTTAAGTCTTTCCATTATTCAGAACTCTTTATCTTTCCCTTGGACAACAGGTGACACTTTTGTTTTTGTTTAGCTTGATATTGCTTGAACATTTTATGCATTGTTTCAGAATATGAGCTTTTCAAGATGTGATGCATTATTAAAGCAAGGCATTGCCTTTAGACTATAACAAAATTCAAGTAAGGCTCATTGTTTACCTGTCCTACAAACTCTCAAACGCTTCAGCACATAAATAACTAACTTCACAATGACAGCTCGTGTATTCAGTGCTGTCTGTTTTCTTGAATCTGTACTCAACTGAGATCTTGCAGATACAATTCTCAGTTAATCTTTATTGTTGCTGCCACTGCTGGATTTTTTTTTTTATGAGCCTATTTTGCTTGAAGCAAAAATATTGATGAATTTGTTGGTTCTATATAGAAAGACTTTTTTATTGACCAAATACTCCTTAAGTTTTCAATAATCATTTCGAGGTGAAATCAGGATTTGACTTTACGTTTCTAAGAATACTGCGAAGTTTAAAATTCACCAGGCTTTTTTAATCCTTATGCAAGTACCTATTTGTGTGATTTCTCATTACCAATAATTATGCAACTTACAGATTGTGATATATGCTGAAGATGATGGAATCCCTGAAAAGAAAAGAGGATACTGCACAGTTATTATAAAGATCATTGATGCTAATGACTGCCCACCTGTCTTCAATCCAGTGACTGAATTCAGTGTGAATGAAAATGTGCCTGTGGGATTCATAGTTGGAAAAATCACAGCAACGGACAGAGACACAGGAGACAATGCATTTGTTCTATACAGCCTTACAGGTAACAAGGAATTTCTTGCTGCACTGGAACAACTGTCACGTTCTTGTCTATACTGTTACAAGCTGTTATCGCCTAGCCCCTTTCCACATAAGCCAAGAAGGTTCACTTTCACCTGGCTTGGTACTTTACCAATTTATGGTCATACAGCTTTCAAACTGATTGAGTAGGAACTTCTTTTGTGGAAACTACAAATTGCTTTTAATCATACCCTTAATTCTGTTAAAAACCAGCTTTTGAAAAAAGCTTTAGCTACTTGACTGCTGTAGCTGCCATTAACAGGAGTAGTTTTGACAAAAAATGCCCATAGCTTTCCTGAATGAGGAATGAGGGTCCGGGGCCTACTTAATCCCTGCCTTGTGGAACCCGTTGGGCCTGTGCCAGGCATGAAATGCTGCTAAATTAGGTCTCTCCGCAGCCTGTGGACTGTGAGCATTTCACAGCTACTAGGAGGAGATGTAAATGGTATCACAAGTGTGTCAGGGACCCTGACTGACTATCGAGGGCTGCTGGAGAGCTGTCTTCTTCACCCTTGTGCTGGACACCGTTACCAATGCAGCAGAAGTGCCACAACAGACTGCAGGACACCTACTGCTACCTCAGATCTCTGCCCGGGCTATTAATATAAAGTGCCTTCAGTTTAATTTTACATTAACATGCCAGCTTGTGGTCTGCAGTGACTGAGAGCTCTGATTGGTGCTTCCTGCCACCTTTGACTGTGGAAGCTGATGGCATTGCAGTTGAGAAGAGTGCCCTTTTTGCCACTGCCCCTAAATCTGACAGAGATGGAGATTTAGAACCCTCTGGACCAAACGCCTGTAGGAGTTGAAATAGTTGTTTTTGTTCCATGGACCGTCAAGAGCGATGTGTATACAGTTAGTATGTTTTTAGAGTCTTTTCTTTCCAATATGCATAATGGACTTTGAGGTGGCTTTGGACAAGGGTGGCCAAAGCCAGTGAAAGTCACTGCCAGGTCTTTTGGCAGTCAAATTGACTTCTCTTTAGATCTGCGTGCCACTCAGCCCACCTTCGATAGAGCAGAATAAAATCAGTGAGATGTTGGCAGGAGCACTGTCTTGTTGCAGCGCTTCATGACTGTTACAACCCGCAAACGGGAGACTGAATGTACAGAAGGTCGTGAGGACTGTAAAAGTGCCTGGGAACACCTCTAATCGCCTCTAAGAGTTGCACAGGCTTGGAGGAACTTGCTTCCAGAGATTCAGCCCAGAACTCTAACGTGTTGTCCATCATCACGCGCATGCCTCAAGCACTATTACTTTTTGAGTGTGACAGATGTATTTGCAAAGCTTGTTAACCCGTTCGGTTGGCTCACATTTCAAACATTCTTCCACTCAAAATATCTTCAGTTTTATTTAAAAAAATTGTTCTAATGAGCTCAAAACGCAAGTAAACATATAATTTGAGTATACTTAATTATATGCTTCCAAGATGTATTCATTGATAATGCTTCTTTAAATTTATCTCAGGTGGCGGAGGAAATATATTTGAAATAGATGGAATACATGGCAACATTAAGATAAAGAACTCTCCAGACTATGAAACTGTGAATAAATACAACCTTACAGTGAATGCAGTCAACAACAAATCTGCGCCTTTCCATCAGGTAAAAGACTGTCATTGTAATAAACAGTGATTCTTCTAGTAAGAGTGGATTTTAAACTAGTGGGAGGGAGATCTATCAAAGACATTTATTGTGGGGAATAAATTAGTTACCTAATAGTGTTTAGTGTCAGATTTTTGCAACCTTTGTCCATGCTGAGAAGTATTATACTCCATAATTAGTTGAAATACTTCATAGTCATGCATGGAAGAATATGACCCTGAATTGTTTGCAGACTAATCTGTGTTGGGGAACAGAAATTCTTGCCTACTGCCTGTTAGTACTGTTAGCGCCTGATAACTTTTCACAGGAGAAAAAGTAATTTTCAGCAAATTGTTGTAGCTCTGCTGTATTTCTTTTACTTGAAAAGATATTACACACTTATTTAAAAGAACTAGAGCATGTGTGGTTCTCTTAACTGCATCTAGCAGCAACAGTAGGACATGTTGGCCTCCTAAACTCATCCTGTTCTTACCCATTCCGACACCTTTCAAGTAGAATCCTACTGCAAATTTGAATTCCCACCTCTCTCATATTAAAATCCTGTAGTGATCTCTGATGTTGAGTTTGCAAAATTAAACCGAACACAGTATTTTACTACAGCATTTTCAAAGTCTAATTTGAACTTTTTGTTGCATATGCAAATAACAAAAAATATCTCTAAGTTAAGACATTCTAAATATTCTAAAATGCATTAAACCATTTTGTTTTCTAGGCAACTACTCATGTCACTGTTCTAGTGATTGATGTGAATGATAATGCTCCAGTATTTGCTCAGAAATCCTATTACGCTTCTATAAACATGATTAATCCTGTAGGTGCTCATGTCATAACTGTGAGCGCTACCGACAAAGATCAGGTAACTACTCCTGTTTGATTTTGGCATTGCTTTAAGCTGCAGCCCAAATTAATTTTTCGTCATTCTCTAGGCACGAAATACCAAATGTAGCAGAAAGTGAATTCTGATTGACTAACAGCACTGGGAATTGGAAAGTAGGACTTCTGACGCTTCTGACTTGACACTGATGTACTCCCTGCCTTTGGGCGTGTTTCTTCAGCTATATTTGCCTTAATTTTTCCTCTTATTTTACGGCGTTGTACCAGTCTTTCGGAAGTACACAAGGACTGAAGCAATTTAGTGTCTGTGGGGAGGTACTTGAACTTCTGAAGTAGAAGGAGCTGTAAAAGCTAAACAGCAGATAGCTGGCTTGAACATGGAAACATCTGCTTCCCAAATGCCTCCGAAGTGTGGTACCCCAGCTAATTATCTCTGACCCCATTTTTAAAGTAATTTTGTGTGTTGTATCTGTATTGCACCCATCCAGTAGTATCCAGACCCTGGCAGAGATATCCACTAGTGAACCAAATCACCATGACAGCATCACTACTAATTATGTCTTTTAAAAGATGAAACATCTGGAAGTGACAACAAAATAGGTGTAGCAGGCGCCTTCGTATTTCTTAGTGCATAGTTTTGGTTAAAATGTTTTTTTTGGGGGTATGGGGTATATTGCTGCAAATAATCTAATGGGCCCCTTTTTGTCATCCTTCTCAATTATTTTATATAAAATTGAAATTGCGTATGAAAGTTAGGTGGACTCTGTGAGATCTACGTTGAGACCCTAATGAAACTCATCCTTCTGATAGTATGTCTGGTCCTCTGGTGTGCAGAGTGGCACGCACCCTCCCTCTGCCACCCTTTCAGGATTCTGGGGCAGAGACCGCTACTGAAATTATTAGTCTTTGTCTCTGTTCCTCCCTGTTCCAGAAATAATTATAAATCCACAGATTACTTAGCGACAACAGATGTTCATAGTAGGGTTTGATCCTGCTGCTGCAGAGCTGTGGGAGAACAAAGCTTCTCAAACATACAGAGCAAAGTGCGATAGAGCAAACCCTCAGGGTTCATTAGAATGGCTTTTCTCAGGAAAGGGAAGCAATGTGCATAGAGCAAAACGCATGCCGCTCCCCTGTGGCAGGCAGGAACAGGGCTTACCCTCATAGCTGTGGGAGGCTGTGCTTCTCCTCAAGGTGTGAAAAGGATCCAAGGGACTTTGGCTTATTCTTGTTGACATCACACCTTTAGGTGACTCCCTTTCACTACCCTGACTGGCACTCTCTACACTTGTCCTTAATTTATTTTCGTTAGAGTTCTTCCCCCCCCCCCAGTTTTACTGTGTAACGGGACAACTGTTTGTGAATTTTCCTCTGCATTGTGTTTTTGTCAGCACGCATCCTACCGTAGCTTACCCCAAGTTTCAGTGTTTATCCTACCTTTCAAAATGTACTCCCAGTCCGTGTAGTCGTCTTTAATATTGCTATGGGAATTTTTTAGGATCTTGGAACATCAAAATTAACTTGGGGAGTGGGGGCTTTGCTCATTGACCCTTTCCTCTGCTGCTGCTCTTGTGTTACAGCTTAAGCATGAAGTAGCTCTGAGCCTAGTTCTCTCTGGTTATTTAAAGTGCTTCTGGCATTCTGTCCATTTAAGTGTGGAAATATTGAGATTCCAGTGAGTCTGTACTATGGAACTCGAGGCACTGAAATAATGTGGTCCTGCAAGCAATAGTTACATGAAGTTGTGCTCCTTTCATGGCAGGGGCAAAATGGTCTTATTGAGTACTACATCCTCCCCGATCAAAACTTCAGCCCGTTCTTCCTGATAGAAGATATGAGTGAGGGGAAAATAACTACAACTGGAAACCTGTTTAGTTCTGGAGAGATCCATTTGACAGTGATGGCGAAGGACAAAGGTTTTCCACCTTTAAATGACACTGCTGTGATTACTCTTAATGTGTTTGACAACCGTCCGTTTGTTCCTCGGTTTAACGAGAGCAAAATCAGGTGAGGCTTTCACCTTAAGTTGTATAACTGTTGCATACTCTCCAGATAGTGGAAAACACCGTGAAGCTGAAAGTTGAAGCTAATTTTCATATTCTTCCATGCAGAAGAACGTCAGGGTTTTTTAAACAAAACATCCATGAAATTCTGCTATGCCAGTGGTTCCATGAACGTGATGCGAGGCATCAGCTTTTGTTCCTTTATTGTGCAGTTTGTATAAGCCAGACTCTTTGTCCCTTTCCTCTTGCATGCTAATTAAACATTCTTCTTTAGCCTTTACTCAAGGATAAACAAATGTCTGGCTAGAAAAGTAGGGCTTGCACAGCACTCTGAAAGTCAGGGAGCTCTAGCAAACAACCAAAGGGGAGGGGACAGGATTTTCCACAGAGAACTCGCTCTTAAAGAGTTACATTTCAAAGCCTGACAGTGCAACAACTGCTGGGAAATTTAACATGATTTATCATTTATTTTCTATATCAGCATTTCCATTTCGGAAAACACAGGAGTGGATTATTTAATTTACGCTTTTACTGTGGTTGAAACTTTAGGAAAACCGATTGATTATACAGTTGTATCTGGCAATGAAAAAGGTGAGTACTATTTCCCTTATGAATTAAAATAGCCAAGATAACAGAATAACCTGTCTTTGGTGCGGCAGATGTAGCTGTATGTAAATGAGGAGATGGAAAGCAAGGATTAAAACCTGTGTCATATTTTTTAAAAAATCAAAGTACACAAAGAATTTCTTTCAGAGCTCTTCAGCATGGACTTTGTTAATCTCCTCTGGCTGAATAGGTGGTGGTACCTTGCCAGAAAACGGGTTCTTGTAGTCTTAAATTAGGATAATTTGCAGGCTGAGGGAGCCAAAATAGAAGTTGTTAGCAAGCAGCTTCCTCCCCGCCGCTCACTGTTAGTCTATCATTTCCTTGCACTTGCACCAAGTCAGGGCATCTGCCCTCCTCCAGATTTTGCAGCTATGCTGTGACTCCCTTTGGTGCAGAAAAAAAAAAGGAAATCATTAGAAACTGAGAGAAAACTTAGAAAGCAGCGAACAAGGAGTTGTGCAACAAGAAGCTGCAATTCTTGTTTTCCAAGTATGATGCTCCTTTACGTGTTTGAGGTCTGTTCGGTCTGGGATAGACCCCAGCTTTGGTGCCTTTGATGCTCAGCCAGTGGAAATGTTGCATTTCACATTCTTAAGAGCAGAGGACCCATGGAAACGTCCTAAGAGCAACTCAGACACAAGAGGTAGAAGGGACACAAGTGAAATGGTAGTTACAATGGCAAAGGTGCATGTTTTTCCATTCAGGTCATTTCAGATTGGATCCGAAAAGTGGTCAGCTGAGAACAGCAATTAATTTGAACTACGAGGAAGTTTCTCAGTATGTGATTTTAATTCAAGCAAATGAAAATCTCTTGCCTGCCGCAGAAGTCCAGAATTCAGGTAACCTTTTACTTTGAAGGACATTTCAACTTAAATCAGGGGCAATGAACACGTCTTCTGTATTTGCAACCCAATATAGGAATCAGGACTCTCTTTAACTGCAAAGCCTGATGTGAAAGATGAAAAGCTGAAGGTCAAGGTTGTGCAGAGAAGCGCAGCAGCCTTCCTCCAAGGGTGCAAACCCCCACAGGGCCCTACCAAGGTCTCAGAAAATAATGTCATAGCTGGACTTCTCAGCAGGAGCTGGAGGAACTTGCCTGCCCTCGTGCCTGGTAGAGCACAGCCAGCCGGAGAGGGCTGACAGAGGAGCAGCACTGTCTGCTTTTGCCAGTGAGCTCCTCTGGGCACGTCCCTGCTGCGTTCCCTTTCTTCTCCCTCTTCCTCACGTGCAGCAGAGACACTGCTGCAAAGCCACAGCCTGACCTGGCCTTTGAAAGTTGCGCTTTGCCGTTGTTTGTTGTTGCAATTCACTTGTGTTTGTTTAATAGGCCTGTTTGCCCAAAATGTGATGATGCTGACAATCTCCGTGCAGGATGTAAATGAAGAGCCGGCATTTTTGAGTAACGCCTACTCTGCTCGGATACCGAACTCCGTGCCGTACAAGTACCCGGTTATTACAGTTCAGGTACAGTATCTTTCTGTGCTCTTCATGGGGACAGAAATCCTTTGAAAGACTTTGATTTCTTCCATGGCTAAACTGGGTTAAAGGAGCTGTTAAATCTGCTCAGATTCTGCCTGTCACCCAGGTTTTACATAAGGCTGGTGAAGGATGGCGTGTTTAGGGAACAGATCCAATACCTGTCCTACCAGTGGGTCTGTCAGAAGAGTTATATGGTCTGGCTCATGCTGCTGTTATGGATTATGTACTGCACAGGCTGCCCTTCTCTCTCTCTCTCTCTCTCTCCCCCCCATTAACTGCTTTGTTTATTATCAGACCCAAATGGGAAACGGATTACAAAATGGCGCAGTTCTCATCTTTGTCGAAGTCCGGTGTTATCCCTCCATTCTAGCCTGCTCCTACAGCTTGTAGCTGTAGAATCCTTCAGACTTTATGGCAAATGTATTTCCCCTTTTATACCCTTGGCCTGATTCTGATAGGTTGTACCCCACTTCGTTCAGTGCAAAGAGAAAAATAAGACAGCACAATCCTAGAATACCCCAGTTTCAGAAATAGAAACTGCAGAGTTTAATGATTGAAGAGCAACATGCAGTCTGAAACCCCTAAGTTGAGTTTCATAAATCACCTTTTTTTTAAACCCAGGCCACAGATCCAGATTCAGGAGCCAACGGACTTCTGCTGTACAGCTTAGTGAATAATCAAATGAACGAATTTGACATCGATGAAAACACAGGGCAGATTTTTACAGTTTCTGTAGCAGGAAAGGCTGGAACATTTTATCTGGAAGTCCAAGCTGCAGACCAAGGCGCAAGAAGACTCACAGCCCAGGCAACAGTCAATGTAAGGAAGATTGTTATTTATAGTCCTGATTTGCTTCCACATTAAAACTCTATATACAAGAAGGGCTAGGTTTTGAAATGACAAAAAAAATTAACACTGTATAGTAAGACCGTCCGATACACCAGTACTTACTACATACTTTCAGGCCAGAATTATGAGGTTATCACTTCAATTGACATATGTTGGCATGAACACTGACTTTTAGAGGACAATTATTGTATATCAGAGGGGTGGGGGTTTTTTTGTGTTTGGTGCTTGTTTTTTTTTTTTGAAAGTCAATCTGAGAGGTACAAATACTTTAGAAAACCCTTACATGTGGTTTTTTTTATTTATTAGGTAACAGTTGATTCCAGTTCCCGTAACAACATAGTGGTGGCAGTACTTAATCAGAAGATCAACATTGTTGAAAAAAACATTGCTGAAGTAAAAAGGTATTTTGAAACTGTGAAGCTTATTCTAATGTCTAATGACAAATTGAGAGTCCCTTTGAGGTAGGGATCTGACAGCCTACAGGGCAGGTGGCTCAGCCAGTGCCCATGAAAAGCTAGGCCTGCCACTTAACGTACTTCAGAATAATTTGAGGGAATTCAGAGGAATCCACCAGTTTTTACCTGGTCAGGCTTTGGCCTGAGCTGACAAATGTCAGAGGTGATTGGACTAGATGATTTCGAGAGGTCTCTTCCCGCCTCAATGTTTCTGTGATTTTTAACAGCCTAGGGTAAAGTTTTTCAAGATACCAACGTGGAAAAAGACAGGATAGAAGCCACAAACCAAACCCATCTGTTCCACAAATGAAACCCCCTCTTTGAAGCACCGCAGCAGAGCTTCTCAAGGAGGTCTCAGCCCTACAGTGCTAGGGGGTTAGCTAGCAATGTGTGGCTGGCTACGCCACAATGAAAACCATATTTTGGCCTTTTGGGCATGTTAATGAAGACAGAAGTTCTTTTGTTTGATTGTACATAAACATATCTTTACATTGGAAATACCGAGTCTGGTGCTTTTGAGGGCAAATCACTTTGACGGATGGAAAAATGAGTTTGTGATGCTGACACTATTACAGCACCAGTTTCTTGTTGGTAAAACTTAAATGGAAACTCTAGATCTGCTCTGCCGCTTTCTTCAAAGCAGCTGGTACAGACTGCCATCAGAATGATGGATTCACTGGGCCAGTGGTCCCATCCGGAGTGAAAATCTGAGAAAAAGGAGGAGAAAACAATGAGGATTATGAGACTGAGTTTCCCCGCTCTGCTCATTTACTGTTTGTAATACTCCATAGGTATCACTGCCTGTATTTATAAAAAAGTAATGTTAAGCATGAAATAAGCCCTATTTCAAAGCCAATAAGCTTTGAAAAGCGTGACTAAATACATGATATACTATGCAATATTGGTTATGAAATCTAGGTATAAGGGTTTGTTATCCCTTCCTTTCTCTAATTAATTGTTGAGTTACGCCAACAGCACCTATCTAAGAATTTTCATGCTATGTATAAAAGTTATATAGCATCTGCTAATGAAAATTATCTTTACCTAGCAGTTAAGAGATAAGGACTGGATTTTTTCTCCTCTGCTACTCAATCACACAATGATATTGGGCAATTCCTTTGCTGACAATAATCTTGCATTTTCACATACTTAGATTAAAATACTAAATCTCTGCAGAGTGTTGTATTAAATCCTACTTTTCTGTCATTTAATTTCCAGAGTAAAAGCATTTGTCATTACCGAGTTAATTTAAAATGTTTTCTTAATATGATGGCAGGGTCCTGGAAGATCAACTTGCATGGAACGTATACATCGTTGACGTTTATTCCAATAAAGTTGAAAGAAAAGCAAGAAGCAGCACTGATGTAACCTATGTAAAAATTATTGCTTTTGATGAGGCAAATCAGGAAGTACCTGCAGAAGATGTAAAAAGGTCTGTACGGCAGAGCCTGTCTTACGGGGGTCAGCATGATGCAGCTAGGTTTTGTTTCCCTTAAAATTATTAACGTCTTGGACTGGACAAGTTTAGATCAAATTACAGTTTATCTGAGACTTCTCTCAAGGCTTAAATGGAATTTTTAGAATTCAGAAAGCTTTCATTGTTTATTGAAAGTTAACTCAAGAGTTTGTCAAAAACATGAATAAGGCTGTTTAATTATGCAAAATGTATTTAGAAGTCGGTTTTATAGAAAACTGCAGCAGAAAAATATCATTAAAATAGATATCAACTTCATTTTAGAACTGCAGAACGTTGATTAAAAACTTACATTTTTAGGTGTATTTCACATTTTTTTCGTAACGTGACAGGGGTATGAATGTATATGCTTACAAGCATTCTATGAAGGGTAGCTGCTATTTAAACACAATTGCTGTATTCAACACCTCTCACACTACTAATTGTTTGTGGCTGATATTACTAATGAAGTCTGTGGTCATAGGAAAGAGTCTCCATGGATGAACCCCTTCCTCTGAGGAAAGCACTACTGGTATCTGTAAGAGTGTATGTGGTTGCCTTGATGTGGATTTCGAGGATACTGACCTCTCAAGTTCAATTTTCCAAGTTTTGCAGCATTTTAGTTCATAAGTACCAGGACTGGTTACTAGGAAACAGAATTTTTCAAGAATGAAAGACATGAAGATTCTGAATCTTTGGAAAAGGTCTTCGTGGAGCGGGGATTGGTATTCTGTTATTTTCTCCATGCCAAAATGAAGGTCTGATAAATCACTGGCATATTATTCTTCTATCTTCAGGAAACTTAGGGAGCAGACGAGTAATATTGAGGGAGAACTGGAGAAAATATTCTCAACGTCTGTTACTGCTGCCATAGCAGAGGCTCCTGCAGACTCAGCATCTCCTGAACTGATTGCAACGATCATCCTTGGTGTTCTGCTAGCCTGCATCCTCGTAGCCTCCCTGGCATACGTACTTTTTACCATTAAAAAGAAAAGGTACAAATAGTTTTATATGAACAATGCAATTTAGACTTGCAACTAATAAGTTTACTTTAAATGTCACCTTGAAAAATACTTATCTGAGAAATTACTGATATTGGTGTGGAGAATTGCCCAAGATTTGCTACAGATCAAAATGCCTGGCCTTGTACTGTAGATATTAGACACGTTACGAGTAACTGGAAGTTAGTTTCTTCTTGTGTTTGTCACACAGCAACAGCAAATACTTTTAAAAAGAGAGAAATGTGGATAGCCAGAATTTTAACTGTTAAGGGGGGCACAAGCGGCTGTAATATACCCATATAAGTCTCCTCTAATCCCATGAATACTGAAATCAAGGGCTGTTTTGCTGCTAACTTCAGTGACACATAGATGAGGAAAATAAGTACACTTCTAAGAGGGCAGCGGCTATTTACCCTGTTACCGTTAAATATGTAATCTATCAATTGTGCAGAATAGGAAATACTCCAAACTAATCCCCAGAATAATGCCAAAAATAAGTGTTGTCTATTAAACTTATGACACAAATACTTCATGTTCTGTTTTTAAAACAACTATAAAGGCCATCTTCAAAAAGAATTAACGATTTTATTTTAATGTATTTATCATTTTCAGAAAGCATGAGCAAGAGCATTTGGCTATGAATCAGGCTGAAATTATGGAGGGTATTGATAATCTGTGTGCAACTGATGAAAATGGAAGTCTGAAAAGCTTAGAGAAACTAAAGCACACAAATAATGTGTAAGTAGAATCCTGATATTACAAATTTATAAAAAATAGCACATCAGAAGATATGATTCGAGTTTATTCTGGTAACACAGGATTTTGTCTCTCATTACTAGCGTACAGGTTGATTTTTAAGAACCCTTACAATTATAAGTTAAAAACTCTACGCGTGAAAGAAGCTAATACCTTTTAATCTTGTATTGAAAATTACAAGGGCAAATTCTTACTTACTCTTTAGCAAATTGTTAGGCCTTATGCAGAAAAGACTGTTCAGGATACTAGGAGCTACTTATCGTTGCCCTGGGTAAAGTCCCAGTAATTCTGAGATCAGTGTACTTGCTACACCCAGTTTTAGAGGGGTGGAGACTTTTGTCACTTCAGTACTTGCAAGCTCAAGGTGTCACGAATTCTCTTAACTCTCTTTCAGGAAAACTGAAACAACAGAGTTTGGCAACCTGGAAGATGCTAACAAAGACACACTTCAGGCCAATGAAAAATACCTTGAGACGCTAAATCGCAACAGCATATGGGAAGAAAACGCCAGATCTGAAAAAGACGCTGAACCTAGATATGTAGATGTCCAGCCCATTCCAGAACTCACAACAAAACAGGTAACTTGCTTTTCAACTGCAAAGTATGGAGTGAAAGACATTTTATTATTTGCCATTAAGAAACCTGGAAGAATTAGCCAAAAAAGTAAACTTGTGATGGAAATAATGAAAAAAAAAAAAAATCTTACGTGAAGTAACGAGAAGTTTCCTCCTGCTTAGGACTCTGTGATGCAGAAATGGTAACTCCCTTCCACCTTTTACAGACTGCGTATGGTAAAGGGTTCTCACGTGCTGCTCCTAAAACTTAACAATGCAGCCTTAAAAACAATGCCTTCTCCGCAAGCTTCAGAGAGAGAATATATGTACCAAAGTTACCTGACTGGTGCTGCTTAGAATTTGTCCAACCTCTACCATTTGCAGCTTTCTGCCTCATCTGTGTTATGTTTTTCTTGCAGGATTGCTTTCCCGCAGATACAAATGAAGGGGCAGCTCCTTCCTTAACACCTGGTCTCACAACAGACATGCCTGAAAAACAAATTAAAGGGGTAAAATTTTCAGAAGTGGCAGTTATTTTGGACACAGAGTCTGAAGATGATGAGCCTGACGATGATTTTTAATCAGTAAAATGAAGAAAACTTTTGGGAAAAAACACACTGGCTCCTCATTGCACACTGCAGAATTAAATGAGCAAGAATATGGGAACGCTATCTGGAGATTGGTGCTACTCCTGTTTGTGTTGCTAGAGATGGACAAGAAAGAAAATAAATAGGCTGGCGGGGCGGCAGAAGGTTGTCACGCAGACCAATCTTACACTGTATTTAATTTCTAATGGCAAAACAATTAAAACCGATCCCAAAGGCGCTGCCTTGCCGTTATTTCAGGTGGAGTTCCTCTCGGACATGAATTTTCTGTTCTTTTGCACCGAACTTACCGCCGCGGTTCATTTTTGACAGAGGGCGGCTGCTGGTTTTCCACTTAGGCCGGGCCTCNGAGGGTTCGGGGAGGGAGCGGTGTCCGGTGCGCGGGCCAGCGCCATGGCCAAGTGGGGAGAGGGGGACCCGCGATGGATCGTGGAGGAGCGCGCGGACGCCACCAACGTCAACAACTGGCACTGGCGAGGGGCGGCGCGCGGCGCGGCCGTTAGCGCGGCGCGGG
>VXBH01004332.1:236969-377932 GCA_013400035.1 Rynchops niger
CGGGTGCGCTGAGGGGAAGCCGCGGGCGGGGGGGAGGAAAGGGGGACATGCTGCCCTTAACGGCCCCGCTCCCCGGCCCAGGACGGAGCGGGACGCGACCAGCTGGTCGAAGAGCAAGCTGAAGGAGGTGCTGGTGGGGCTGGTGGTGGAGGGCGAGGCCGGGCGCTGCGAGATCAGCGACCTGAAGCAGGTGGAAGGTGAGGCGTCCTGCAACAGCCGCAAAGGGAAACTCATCTTCTTCTACGAGTGGAACCTGCGCCTCAGCTGGAAAGGTATGCGTGGGGGCGGCTGTGAGGCGACCGGCACGGCGGGGGCGGTGGGTGAGGCGGTGCCATGGCCGCGCTCCTCTGAGGCCTTTCCCCCAGCTAGCGGCGGTTCCTCGGGTGCGGGCCACCGCCTGCACCTTGCTGAACCGGAGCCGCTCCGGAGAGGCTCGCCTCGGGCTTGCTGAGCCTTTCCCGGCTGCGAGGAGCCCTCTGACCTGGGAGGGGGGCAGCGTGTCCCCTCCCCAGCTTTCCTGGGGACATGTGCCTTGACAGGGGTTGCCTTCGTGGTCTTTGCAAAGCTGTTTCTGCTGATTTGCTCTGCGGGATCAGGTGTGATCACTTTGGAAAGTCAACTATCTCCTTTGGGTTGGAAAATCAGGAATATTTTAGCGAACCACAGTGAATCAAAATCGTAGGGAGGTTGTGGGAGACACGTGGGCCTGAACTGTCATTAACGCTTATTTTTAAATAATCTTGAAACACTAGCTTGTCTTTTTTTTTCCCCTTCATCCAATTTTTTTGTACCACAGACGTTTCTTAGCATTGTTTTAACAGCGTATCATCACAGTGTTGCTCACGTCACTTTGCAAGAAGTAAATATTTCAGTTGTGGTGAGAAACGTATTGTTTACAACAGTGTGCTTGAGTTGCTTCAGTTTCCTGGTGTGCGCAAATTAACAGCTGCGTGCTTAATGCACGTTGATAGCAGGAAACAGGAGAAACTACCCAGTGTGGAAGTGCCGATGTTTCAAAACATTTAGTGTAGTTTATGTTGAGGATAATGAATTACAAGAGGACAAAAAAACCTGTTTAGTGGAAATAAGGAAAATAGAAATAAATCAGGATCATTTGGGTTAACAGGGGCTGTGTCCCTGCATTTTTGTTGTGCTGCATCTGCTCACAACCTCAGCTCGTGGAGGTTCATCCTCCACTGTGCTTGTCCCATGACAGCTCTTTATTTGCAGACCGACCCGATAACTTCTCTTTGAGTAACACCGAGGAATTCTTTCCACTTATTAGATGCCTGAAACTTGATGGCAAATTGTGGATCATCTCATGCATGGGAGTAAGAAACAGGAAGAGCTGATAAAAAAGCACCCACATGGGCAATTGTACGTCAATATTGTAATGCTAAATGACAGGTTGTTCCTCTACAAAGTACCATACTTACTTCTCAGGCCTCAGTTGTTACTATAGGAGGTGGGAGTACCAAGGGCCATACTTAATTTTCCCCTCTTAATCCCTGTGCCCCAAATAGTCTCTGGATCAGTGTTTCAAGTGATGCTGTGGCCTGCTCCAGTGGGCCATCTGTGCTTTGCACTTCTTTTCCTGGTACCCTTTCCAGTACAGTTCTTCTTGACTTGTGTTTTTCCTGGTTTGTCTGACAGGGATTTTAATGTTTATTCCGATGTGGAGACCAGTGCACCTATTTGAACAGATTTGGAATGGAGGTCTGCTCCCATAATAATAGAGGACCTAAAGAAGTAGTGTTTATTGATTTCGGTTCACATTGATAGTTACCTATGTGTTAAATGTGACGAGTGCCTTGTAAACTAAGAACATACTTAGAATTATGATCTAAATGTTAGAGGAAGGCAAACATTATACTCTGTTGTGCAGTTTATATCAGTACGGTTTAAATAATTGTAATCAGCTTTTTGATATTTTGGGTTTTCTTTTTTTTTCAAGACAAGCTAAAATAATCTAAGTTTTAAATACTGGTTAGTTTGGTTTTGTTGATTTTTTTGTTTTATTTCAGTGTGTAAGGCACAGAAGTAGGCAGATACAGTATTTTGTTTGTATTTCTGTACAAATTCTTTCTAAATTCCTTTTCCTCTGCTAGGTCTTAATGCTTTTCAGTGTTTAACTATAGACAACTCTAATTTGCATTAGGTATTTGCATTTGTGCAGTTCAGTGTTGCACTGGGTGGATAATGTCTTTGAAAACTTAGTTTTAAAGAAATTTGCTACTACATAGTGAAATTCTAAAAGATGGGGCTGAACTGCTAAAAACACTGATTGCTGGGATTATTTCTTTCTACAAGTCTTCTAGGGTAACTAGCAGTTCAAGCTATGATTAAAATCTGGATACAGAATAGGATGATACCAATACTGAAATTTGCAGCCAGTTTGAAAAGTCCGATGTTGGAAAAACATTGCCCTTAGCTATTTAGATTACAGAGCAACAAGAAGGTGAGGAACTAAGGGTACTTGCTGGCACTAAAATTGAGCAAAGTGGCTGTTCTCTCTATTGTTTGTTTGTAATGAGGATTTCAATGCATTATTCTACCCTGTGATGGAAGCTTTATGAAAATGTGTATCTCCTTTTAAGACGTAGGTATTTCGGTAATGGGTTTATTAGTAGGTCTTTGAGACGTGTGCTTCCATTATTAATTTTCTAAAATATGTATTTTCAGGAAACAGAAAAATAATTTATTCTTAGGCCTGTTACTGGAGTCCCATGGGATTCAAACAAATAATTTGGTTGTTTGTAGGTAATAGTTTTTCGCACGTTACGGTGATACTAAAAATGCAAAGCTGTACCAGTGTTTTACCTATGTACTGTTGACCAGCCAGCTCTGTTTAACTGACTGGACTTTGCTGTCCAGCACAGACACCATCTGCATTTATCCCTTGGGCATGCAATTTTTTTGAAGGGGAAGGGGGGGAATATATCCATTTACTGTTCTTACAAATTTAAATTTGTTGTCTGGCCTCGGTCATTTGGGAATCTTTATTTTAAGAATTGTTAATAAAATTAGCTGAATGGATAGAAGTCAGGTTTGTGTTTTGCTCCTGAAAACTTCTTCCTGCATGCTTGCACTTCCTTTTTGGGTAGAGTCGCTGAAAGTAAGATTTGCTTTACTACTTGCAAAGACAGTGTTGCGTAGTTTTGCCTGTACTAATCCTGGAGCTGGAAGAAAGCAGTAAAGAGAAAATTGAGATGGCTGCATGTAACGTGTTTTGGGCCCAGAAGTGTTTTAGCCATATAACCAACTATTCACATGGCTTCCTCTAGCCTTCCTACAGCTACCAAGTTCTCCTGGGAGCCTTTGAGAAGCCCAAGAGAGGTCTTTTAGCCTATTTTAGCCTTTTCTTGTGTGGACATGGTTGCCTATTTCTGGATTAACTGATTTTGCATATCGTACTATGCCTGATTGACGTGGGTCCTGATGAGGAAGGGATCTTTGCACCATACTCCACTTTGTCTCACTAACCATCATTTGCTCTTTTTCTTGCTAAGAAAGATCTGAGCATTTGCTTGTGTATGCTGCTGTGATCTTCACCGGTAGCACCTTAGGTTATATCTGTGCACAGTGGCCCCCTCGAGCATGGTGCTCGTTTCAGGGTAGTAATTAAAAACAATGAAAGGAGAGTGATGTTAAGATACAGCTGGATCTAGCTAGCTCCTTTGAAGGTGAGAGGATCCTAAGAAATACTGTATCTGCCTTCATAATTCCCCATCTGCATTCATGCTTAACGCTGTGTGGTTGCGTGCTAGAGTTTTGCTCATTAAGCCTGTTGTTGGGTAGTATATGTTGTGACCAGTAAGGTGATATAAGAGTATGAAGGTAACTGGGTTGGGGGCAGAAGTGCTTGTTTCCACTGTTGCTTGCTAAAGAGATTTTTGACGTGATCTAAGTAGTGAATAAATGTAAATAACAATCCTTTTGCAAAGCAAGAGGGGAGAGTCTTCAGTGTAAAGAAAGAAAGTATCAGGCTGTAAGTGAAATCTTTTCGCAGTAAGGTCTGAGGTAAAGAAGTACGGTGCAGGGTTCGTATCCCAGAACATGTTTGTAGAGCTGTGTAGGCAAGTGATGGTGGGCCTTTGTCCTGAAAGATGCAGAAAAGGAGCATAATTTCTGTTCTTGCAAAGTCTTTCTGGCATGTACAGTGATTACTGGCAGGTCATGGTAAAGCTACTAATAGTACGAACAATTGTTCTAAAAAATTTGCAAGTGAAGTTTTGTATTTTAAAAAAACTCCAATTGTATACCTGTCCATTATGCATACATACATTTTATGGTGACATGGCTGTATGTCGGGAGCTTTTCAGATATTCAGGAAGGGATAGCTAGCATTCTAGGGAGCTTCTGAATAAAGGGCAGACTAATTTGGGGGAAGAGGAGGTTATTTTTCCCTTAACCCCCTTCTAGTTCCACATTCCGTGTTGGTAGCAGTTAAGTTGTTTTAAGCGGAGAGCATTAGGACAGGCAAGGATAGAAGGTGAGAGCAGTGGCAGAACAGTAGGGCAGACTGCTGTGAGATGTACCCATGTGCATGTGCGTATCCTAATGCATCTCTGCAGGAAAATACGGTGTGGAGAGCAGTTTACTATGAAAGTACTGTGCCATGTTTCAGACTTTTAGTTGCTGTTTAGTTCCTTTAAATGAGAATCTAGGCAACTTGCCTCAAGTAACACTTTTGTACGACTAATTTCCAAGATAAAACTCTTGCTGTGGGGGAAATAGTTTTTAATAATGCATTTAAGAATTCGTTATGTTAATACAGGTACAGTGAAAGAGTCTGGTGAGAAACATAAGGGATCTGTTGAAATTCCTAACCTGTCAGAAGAAAATGAGGTAGATGATACAGAGGTAGGTGTGAAATACTGATATGGCTATATAGGTTCAGAATTCTTAAATAAAGCGTTAATCAACATATAGGCATCGTATTTTGATTTATCCTCTGATTTAGTGGGATAATTACACTTGGGTAGTTTATTTCATGTTTTTGTTTTTTATACTTGGAATAATGACTTGTCCCTGTTCTCAAATTTACCTACTAGGAATGTGCACGATTTTCTTTGCTAATTATTGTTTGTGACAATATACTAACTACAAATTTGAGAAGACTTCTGCTTGTTTTAGTCTTCAAAAAACCTAACAACTACCTCCCCTCCCAACCCCCTAAGAACTTAAGGAATGTCCTTGTTGGTTGTGTAGCAGTTGATACTGTGGCTTCCACAGATTCCTCAAGCTTTGCTGGGTTGTAGGCAACTCTGTTTATACTTGATGAACTTGACTAAGCTACTGTGGAGATGAGATACTACACTTAAGTCAAAACCCAAGAGGACTTATTTTTAGCAAAGGTAGGATAAACTGAGAAAATAATGAACTTGAAATTGCAGCTGTCCTCTGAAAATAGTAAATAAAGCCAAAATATTTCCCTTTTTTGCCAGAATCCAAAAAGCTCATGTTTAGATGCGTCTTAGATCTTGTGATTTTTCTGTTTCTAGATAAACGTTAGCAAAAAGAAGGGGGAAGGCGATGTTCTGAAGGACCTTATGAGAACTGAAGGAACCACAAAAGTCAGAGAGGCCCTGAGAGATTACCTGAAAGCACTTAAAACAGGTAAGTGAAACCAGTATGTTAGGTACGTTCGTTCTTACGCAGTCTCCTCTCTGGAATAGATTGGTAACATTTTGATAGGACCTTAGGTTTGTATTATTGGTCTTATTTTTAATTGTCACCAGCTGAGATGAAACAAGTTAGTCCTACCAGTCCAAACCTTTATTGCTATCAAACATGGCAGTGTCCAGAGGTTTCCATAGTAACTCAGGCTGTGTTGTCTTACTCGTACTGGCCACAGAGAGACTAGTGTGAAGCCTTGACTGGTTGGCTATAGCAAAACAGCGCCCAGCCCTCAGCTTGTTGGTTCTCTGCTGAACTGTTCAGGCATTTGTGGAGATGGTGCATTCTTTAATGGGCAGATGTTATTAATTTTGGGTCAGGTAACTTTGCAAAGCCTGTGTTTTTAAGGGAAATTGCCTTTTAGGCTCTGTTGCTAATAAAAACATGGGTTAAGGTGGGGAAACTGGATTGGAGCTGTATGTTCCATTCTGTGCTTGCATTCTCCAGTTTTGCCCGTTCTCAACACTTTTGGCCAGCAATCTTCATTACCTAGCTAAATGTCAGTGTGGTTGTACAGCTCAATTTCATACTGAAAAGTGCTTTTCTTTATTACAGAGTTTACCTTGGGAATGATCCTGCCAACAAAAGCTACTGTTGGTCAGGAGCCGGCCACAGAGCGAAAACCAAGTGGGAACACTGTGCAAGTATGCTGGCTTTAAGTGTCGTAGTCATTTAATGTTGCCATAAATGTAGTCCCTGTAGATTTGGCTATGATAACAATTGCATATTCCTGTGATTACCTGCAAAAGTGAAGTAGATTCTATAATTAACATCTGTTCACCACACAGTATGTTTAAGAATGCACAGGTAACAACCATCCTGCTATTCCAGTACTTCTAAATGTTAGATCTTGCACTCATTCATGTGAATATTGTTTGCTTTACAGGATTCTGTTTCAGCACAGTCTGTGGATATAATTGGTGTAAAAATTCCAACAGTGAAGATACTTATGAGAGAAATATTCAACTCTCCAGCAGATGAACTTTACAGCATCTTCACAACTAAGGAAGTAAGTGATCTTTTCAGTAGGCTCTATAACTTAATATATATATTAATATAATTTTAACTTAATGCAGATGCTGTTATAGCTGAATAGTTGTGTAGTAATTAATGTCACGTCATATGTCATATACGCAATATTGTGCGTAGTAATAAATGTGTCGCATTCATAGTGTCACGTACAGATAATACTCCTTACATACATTAAATGGAGAGATGTGAGTGTCCAGAAACTGAAGACTTCATGAGCTACCTTTTTGTCTAAATTCATGAAGTATTTGTAATCGCCATCATTCGCTCCTCAAGTTTTGCTGAATAGCTTTACATTTTAAGCAACTGAGGAATTTTGTGTGGTGAAAATGCAAAAGGATTGACAGAGGTGCTTGTCATGCAGGAGCCTCAAGTGCTCAGTAATGGCACTGTTGTTATCCACAGCTTACAGCTTAATTAGATTAACTATTGGATGCCATGATGCTGTTGCTTATAGGGCACAAAATATAAAGATACTAATTTTGGGTTTGCGTCCTTCAAAAGAGCCTGGTCTGGTATCAGACACCTTTAAATTAGAATCCCAAGACTATCTATGGGAAACAATAATGGCTCTCAGCAGTTCTTCTGCACCTTCCTAGACCTGGTGCTCTGTCTCCCTCGTTTCCAAATCTAGTAACAGCCAGTCAGGGGTGGGTGGGTGGGTGTGCCTGTCCCCTCGCAGACGGCTACAGTCTGGTCTTTGGGAAAATGGAAAGCCCGATCAGTGCTTAAAGACTTTTAGGTATCATTTCTTCAGCAAACCTCCCTTGTCTCATAATATGGTGCATTATGTATTAGTACAGATCTGGAGTGAACTGACTTCTGCTGTATATATACGTTTTTTTTTTTTTGCTAGTTGGTACAGAAATTTTCTAAATGTCCTGCTGTGATCGAAGCTGAGAAAGGAGGCAAACTTCTGATGTTTGATGGGTGCGTCAGCGGTGAATATGCAGAATTGGTAAGAAGCGCCTACTTTGCACTTTAAAAATGGGGTGGTGGTGGTGTCAGCTTCTTTAAGCTAAAAAGTAGCATAAGTTTCTGACATTTCAGCTTCTCTAATGCATATTCAGTTCCTCTATTTTGAAGCCAAAAAATTGCTATTAAGTTGTGTGATTTTTCTTCACTACCAAAAGAGCAGGCACTGTAGTCAGTGCTTAATGACTTAATGACCTGCAGTGGGGGAGAAAATGCTCAGCACTGTCCTTTTTGGCTAGGAGGAGTGAGAACGCAAGTTTATCTCCAAAATTCCTATCAGTTCTTCTTGTAACTCTGTTCTGTTCAGGGCAAATGTTACATTCTCCCCTGCTGAATGCTTTTGCAAATAGAAGGGAAAAATTCATAATAAGAGCTCATCTCCATTTTTGAAACCGCTGAAAAACCATTTTCACAATTGCTGAGGTTAGGCTTGGTCTCTTAATGTCCATCCAGGTGACGGGCAGTAAGTGTCACTGACAATTGGACAGTTTTTAAAAAAGCAAAGCCTCGGAAAACTGGATTCTTAGTTCAACCTAATAAAACTTGTTGCTGATTCCATAAAGGGCTCTGGCTGGAACCATACACGCTGCAGAACTGCATTATGGAAGCTGAGAGAAATCAGTTATAGTCATCAACCTTTGCAGTTATCCTTATCTAAGGAACTATTTTGATGAAACAGCCAAAATATAAACTTAATGGCTTAGTGAAAGCACTAAGCCTGATTGATTTAGACTGACTTAATGCATATGCTAATGCTGAAGTAAGCAGCACCTCCCCTTCTCGCGCGAGGTGGTGTCAGGCTGTAGATCATTTTTATGCAGTACTGCCTGACTTGTGCATTAAAGCAGGCTGGATTGCTCACAGAACATCCTGGGCATATACTCTTGTCATGCTTGGAGATTTCACAGGTGAAAACACGACTTCTGCCCATTTCAAGGTCTGCAATAAAACCATTGGTTTATATTTAGTAACTAATCAGCCTGACCTTTTCCTGTAGAGAAAACAAAACAGAGGAATGTAGCAAGCAGAAGAGCTTGATGAAAACAGTTTATTTTAAAAAACCCGGACAACAACTCCCAATCTTTGTATTGTTTACATGCATGCGTCTCCTTAGTTTTCAGGGGAGAATTAGCACTGAGTGGTCATAATGAGAATTATCTCCAGTGCTAATGGGGAGAACCTTCTTATGTTCTCACAGGTCCCAAGCCAAAGAATTGTCCTGAAGTGGAGGTGTAGAAGCTGGCCTGACGGTGAGTCTTTTTGAGGTCTCTAATAGAGGCTACGCCGTGCAGGGAGAAGGGGCAGATGTGACAGTTGATAGCCTTGCTGACAGCAAGCTTGCTTAGTCTGCCGCCTTTGGAGAACGGCCTGATGTCCACAGCAGTCGTCATCTGTGAAAAGAGGCTTCGCTCAGACTCGGGCAAAAGCAGATACAAAATTAGCAACAACAACTGTAATCCTTTAAAAAACACTTTATTGAAATGTCTTTATTTTCTTCCTTCAGAACATTACGCAACAGTTGCTTTGAATTTCAAGGATATGGCTGCGCAAACAGAACTGCAGTTGGAGTGCAAAGGAGTTCCTGTCTCTAACGAAGATAGTACAAGACAATGTTGGAAGAAGCAGTATTTTGAAGAAATACGTACTTTACTGCAGCAAGCCAAAGACAACATGGAATGACAACAGCACTGTAGTTTTGTTAGGGCATTACTTTTTATACTTTGTTAACATTTGTTTTTTAAAAAAAAAGTAATTTATTTGTGGGAAGAATAAAGACCCACTTATATGATACTGTATATAATTTAAGCATTATTTATGGATTTTTAGTGAGTGAGGTGGCGAGTAAGTCAGACTGTGTATATAAACAGCTTTACTTGGGGAAACCGATCTCTGTTCTGCTTGCCTCCAACTTCACTTCAGAGAGTAATAGCGGTTCGGCTGCAGTGCAGTGCTGCCATCGCAGGTAGGTAAGCTCCATGAATCAACAGGGAGCGTGTACAGTTCTTCAATACTCAGTGCATTGAGTGGCAAAATTAAATCCCTCTAGGCGCTGGGGCGCCCATCACAGGTGACCTGAAAGGCATTATAAAACTGCCGATACATTAGATCTTGGAAGAAATGTGGGGGATGTAGTTTACAGCCTCTTTAAAGACTTCTTAGGATTGCTTTACCTGCGGACTGAATTTGTTTCTAACTCTGTAGACAGTTTTAGGGAAAGATAATTAACAATGCCATGTAATTTGGGTTGGTTATGACGGTTACTGCTGTTAAATCTGCCTGCGCTGGACTCCCTTACTTGACCTCAGTGTGAAATTTATTTTGGAAGAAACAAGCAGTAATAACGCTTTCCTTTTGCACTTCTGTAAACCTTCCACTTAACTTCTTTATGGCCCTCTGCAATTCTGTAGCTCAAGTTGAAGCGAGCAGCTGTTAGAGAAATTTGACAGGAGAGCAGTTGGGATATTGAAAGTAAAGAACTGTTACTCTTAATTAAACCACATTGAGGTTAGCAATGACAATTTAATTCTCAAATGCTTTATAAAAAGTGTATGAATTAAGTATGCAATTTGAAACAAATTGACCAAAAAGGGGCAAGCTGCCTTTGGAAGACGTGGTTGGCTCAATAAAATATGTGATTTTACATGCAGTTTATTTTCTCCATTAAGCGGTACTGCCAAACTAAATGAATCTGTATAGAAGTTGAGTCCTGCATGTTTTATTGTTACAGGACACCAACACGTGGCAACCTTCCCACGCACAAACGTACATCATGCAGAAGATAAAGAAGTGCTGCTCTTTGCTACAGGCGAGGCTTTCCCTGGGGAGTTTGGGGTCAGGTCTCTTACCCCCTGTGAACTTAGGGGAGGTTTATTGTGGTGACAAGACCAAAGGCCTCACCGCATCGCATTGCTTGTGGTTTAGTGTCCAGTCAGAGGGTGGAGAACAGCCTCTTGACAAGCGTCATATTTTAGCATCTTTCTTTTTCGGAATGCTCAGAATTTAGTTACCCTTTTTTTGGTAAATATTCAAGAACAATTAGTCTAACACTTTGAATACAAAAATGATTTAAAGTATTGGTTGACAAAGGGGCAACCTTTAAATAAAAAGAGAAAATCTAGGTTTAAGACAGATCGGGCGAAGCAGTTTTATGTGTACATGACCCAAGCGACACTTTAGTAACCTGAGAGTAGGCTGTTAGATCCAATTACACATTTTTTTAAACAGTATATCCTACAGCCCCAGCACTTCCCTGGGAACTATGCGTCACCAGTTTTCCCTCCCGACTAAACACCCTCCAGCTTAGAGTCCCAAGTACCCACTACGTGTACGTTTTGCTACTCTGAATTTTTGTGTCTCCTTCCCCTAGTAGGAGCAATCAACCGGACCAATTGCCCATCATCAGTGTTTTAAAAAAACAGTGACTGATGTGTGTTTCCAGTGTCCGACCACTCACTGCCAGGTGCAGGACGGCGCAAACCCCCAGAACACTGCGAGGCGGAAGGCCCCAGCCAGCCCTCACTTCCTCCTGAAGGAGAGGGTAGTAACTGCAGGTGACGTGTCGTCTTTAGTTGTTGTCTTGTCCCTTTGTGCCTGCGCAGCTGTAGGTTTGGTAACATGTACACGCTTTTCCGTACTTAAAAACACGAAGTACATACCTTTCCTTCCTGCCAGCCTAGCGCAGGAAAGGGGCAGTCGGCTTGCGCTCAAGTGAAGGGCCCCCGATTGACTGTCCCTGCGGGCCAAAAAAAGGACGTTTGATTCTTGCTTCACCAGCATTCCCGCACTTTTCCCATCTTCACTGTAGGTGCTGGAGCACAGCTGCCAGTAGTATATTGCTGATGTGAAACTTTTGGATTTCAGAAAAAAAATCAAAAAGAAGTTCGTTTTACTTTGAGCAGGTAGCCGGCAGGAGGATTTCCACAGAATGTTAGACTACGTGTTATCCTCAGTCCTTGAGCTAGGGGGAGCAGAGTTAGGGATTACATACTGTGTAGTCGCAGGATGATGGTACCAATAGGAGAGTACCATACATACATGCGGTATCTCATAGAATGGAGCGATAGCATCAGACATGTAGTTTGTTTTCTAAATAAGTCTCTGTTCTTCCTTATGCTAGAATTTTCTCAATATAACACAAGGGCAAACAGCAGGAGGGGAGATGCGTGTACAGAGTTTGAAATATCCTCAAGTTTGTTGGAATTGATGTGTTTTAAAAAGAGAGTAATGAGCACAGAAGACATTCCAAGTGAGGGCGAGCAGCATGAAAGAAGAGACAGTTTTGTTTGTGATGTAGTGCGTTCATAACGTAGTAAGATTCTGGACACCAACCTGGTCTCTGAGACAGCCAAAAGGAAAAATAATTGAATGCACAAGATGTAAGATTATAGCCAAAAATCAGTCCAGAGGGTGGTCATAACAGTTTGAGTCCAGAGGCTGGCTGTTAAGGGACAGTGAAAGGGTAAAGTATTTTAAAAGCTTAATTCCGAAGGGGTTGAATGGGAGGTGGGACTTCCAGGAGGAAATATACAGCAGTTAAATGGGAAGTAGGATGGCGGAAGAGAATAAAAGCTTTAAGGGACTGAGGAAGCCAGTTAAATAAAGGTGGGGGTTTCAGAGACAGGGATAAAAAAAAGCATCCTTGAAGGCAAAGAAATACAAACTAGAAAATGGATTAAAAGAAGGAGAATACTGTGGAAGAAATCATGACTTACAGAACATGCAAGATGTGGGGGACACAGGAAGATACGAGAAAAAACAGGGCAGACAAGGATATAGAAGAGATGACAAGTTTGTGCAGGTATTGCTTGCTTTTCTTTAAAAAACTGAATACTGGGAAATAATTGCCAGTAAAAATTACAGGAAATTGGAAGGTAACGTAAGGGAAGAGCAGTAACAATAACGATACTTCTGGTAATCTTGACACAACTTTTGAGCAAAATAACAGAGCGGCTAGTATTAAATTCAGTCAGTTTAGAACCACAGGATAATCGTTAAATTAGAGTGAACCAACAGGGTTTTTAATACCCGGTCAAATTTGATGTAGCTTTTTGCAGAGGTTGCTTCTCTGTACGCTGCCTCTCTTGCTACATAAATGTGCTTTGCTCCAGAGCCACCAAACCCCAACGTACCGCACCGCTGAGACCCAACCGGAAACGCTAACTTCTTTGGGAATGGGAAACGTCTGTCAAATAAATGGGCTTCTCGATATTTGTCAGAAAATTACTGACAGTGAAATACAAAATAACCACTACTAGCATTTGTAAGTTACATATACAGGTCTGTAGGGGAAAACACCCCAAAAATAACTTAAAGGACCTAGTCCATAGTCAGTGACCAGCTGAACACAGAAGAGGAATTTAATTGTTATTAAATACTGTTTATACTTAGTAGTTGCTTCTAAAAGGGGTTTCAAAATAACGAGAGAAAAAGCATCATAAAAGACAGAATCCTACCCTTTAGTAGCAGAATTATGGCGTGATCTCATCCCGCCCGAGAAGCTAAAGCCAAAGTCCAACAGCTGAAAGGGGAAGTCAAACAACATACCAAACATCAGATGCGCATTTTAAATAGGAGTAATTAATTAACTGCGACTACTCACCCAAGGGTTACAATGGCTGCTTCATCTCCTGAAGGTCTTTAGATGGACAGGGGAGAACCCTCCTCAAGACATCGCTCTACGATCAGGCTCCGTAGAAGACTTGATAGATGAATTCTGATTGATTATGGAGAAGTTTTGACCAGCAGCTGTTGTGATTTCTCTGACGTGACAATCTGCGGAGACGTTGATCAGAAAGGGCAATACAATTACTCCTGAAGAGTGTGAAAACGTAACTACTTCATGTCTGAGTAATAAGCACTTACCGGCATCAATATAGTGTAAATGCAGGAATAAAAGTGCTAATGAAGGGGAATAGAAAGTCTAAACTTTAAAGACAGAAATTATTAATTACAGAAGGTTAAAAAAAAATGAGAGTAGATTCAGAGGAGTCACAAAAGCATTGCATAATGGAATTGTGAGGCAAATGATGCCGAACTACATTAAATGGTAGAATGAAGTGGGAAGAAAAAGGGCCAAGACAGAAGTGTTATGAAGACAGCAGAAAAACAAATGAGCGAAGCGACTGGAAAATGAAGCTGAAAATGGAGTTTAATTAGATATTAAAACCACCACCACTGACAATCCGCAAGCTCACACAGGAAACGGCTACTGGTCAGAAATACCAGGAGGAATGGGACGGGGGAAGGTGACAGTCACTCCAGCGTTTCCTGGGGTGCAAGAAAGCGAGGGAGCGGGGCCAGGGGGAGCGCAGGGAAACGGGGAGTCGGGCTGCAGAGGGCGCAGGAGAAAACACCACTGAACCCAGGAGAAAAGGAGGGGAACGAAGAGTTCCGCTGGCTGCTGACATCGCCTCGGGTTCAAAGTGAAAAAAACTGTAAACAACCACCCGTCCCTCACAGCCGCGTGACGGAACATTTGTGCACAGTAAACCAGAAAAGCAGCAAACTTTACATCAATTCAATACATTCGATCATCGTCTCGCTCTGCACCGGTTTCGTTTTTGGAGTTGTCTTTGCTGAGAAATCCAAAGAGTGAAGCAACATATTAAAAACAAATGAAAAGTCATCACAATCAGTTTAATGAAGTGCACAGAATAGCAATTGATCATGTCAATAAAAATAAAACAATTAATTTTACATCAAGTGTGCTTTATTTCCTCCACAGGTATTCTGTTAAATAAAGCACCATATATATACTGCCAGGCCACAGCTAAAGAGGATTCTTTACAGAATCAAATTTCTTGTGGTTGTTTAGTATACAAGTAAACTTAATTTTGATAATAAGAACCACAGCGATCTGAGGCAATCTGCCTCTATTATAAGGTACAAAACTGGCACAGAGGACACCATATTATACACAGTAAAAATGCCATAAGTTTAAATTACATCGTACAGGGCAAGGAGGCCCTGTTCTCCCAGACAGCCATATTAAATGAAAGCCACTACAGTGAACTCTTAATTACATAAAACATATCCATTATCTGATTGCCCTTTAAGAAAGTGTACGGTAGATGCAAAGAAAAAATAAAATAAAAAAAAAAAATAAAATCTGGGGTTCTGCCTGACCAAGAATTAAGCATATAAATCTATCTTGCCATTCAAGCAGAGAGCACTGGACAAACTGAAGCACGAAACAGAAATAAGCAAAACTTATACAAACAGCGTTTTTGGGGGGGAAGGAAAAAAAAAAAAAAGACTTAAAAGCAGACATGCTCCATCTAATGTCAAGAAGCAGCTTGGTTTCCTTTTCCAGATATCCTTGTGACCACATGAATCGTGGACTCAATGGTCCTACACAAGATGTCTAAAATGTCCTGCTGCTGCATGTGACTAAAAAGTCCTCTGGAATGGCCACAACTGATTGATAAACTACTTTCGGGGTCCTGGGGCGGTAAGGCTTGGCCATCGCAGCTCCTCAAGTCTGCAAGGTCAGATAAAACTGCTGAAATCGACGTGGAAGGAAACTCCGAGTCCTCCTCGGCTCCAATGGAATCCTTGGAAGTCTGCAGGTCTTTAAATTCTTTGCATTCTTCAAATTTACCGTTTCCCGACTGCTCTTCCGTGTGCTGCGACCGTGTGGCTAACATGAGGTCTTCGGAAAATGAAGATGGGACTTCCATTCTGTACTCTTTGACAGAACTGTTCTCAGGGGAAGGAGGATCTTGCTCGGTGCCCGGATCAATGATGGAAGAGTCCCGCGTCTCGTTATCTGAAGTGCTTGTTGGGGTCAACGCCTCCCGGGGCTCAGTTTTTATGTCGCTGATACAGCTATCTACAGTGTGCTCCTCATCACTGCTCACCCGCCTTCGCTTCACAGGAGTAGCTCCTTCATCGTCTGTAAGGAAAAGGAAAACTCGCTTAGGGAAAGCGCATTATTTTCATGCCCCACATCCAGGTAATAAGCCTTTCTTTTCCTATTTTTATCCTTTTCCATAGGAAACATGGTGCTTTAACAAATGCTTTTTCCTTACAGAAAGGAAAGGTGTCCCTGCCCAGGGCAGGGGGTTGGAACTAGATGATCTTTAAGGTCCCTTCCAACCCAAACCATTCTGTGATTCTATGAAAAGCCACGTTAGCTCCGTAATAAAATATTATTTCCTGTGTAGTGTTGGGGATCGGAGCCAAGAAATGGCCCACGCTGCAACGGAAGAAAACAACGCGTTATGCTGATTTTATAAAAGTTTGTAAAACCTTAGAATTGTTAGAGCGGCACCGTTATAGAAGGCAAACCTTTAGTTTTTCTTTCTTTGGCTTCTTGCTCTTGTAATGAGTTCCTCTGTTGTTGACAAGCTCTACATTTGTTTAAAAGCTCTTGTAAGGTTGGAATCAGAGCTGAATTGAGCTGTTTGGGAGTGTGCACTGAAAGCAGCAAGGCAAGTGCTCGGAGGTCCTAAAAAAAACAGAAGTAAACAAACGGAACCAGCCTTATTTCAAACTTGTATTTGATTGACCCTGCACACGGAGCGAGCCGTGCAATAAGCAGAGGCTTCAACATGTTCTTCAACCCAAAAAGATCAAATTCTAACTACATGTACACTACCAAGATTTCCCGCTGGCTACTAACAGGCTGACCTTACCACGATCTGTCCTACGCAGACGACAGCACCGCACCGCTCACCGTGAGACAGAATCTTTTGCCAGGTTCGAATGTTTCTACAATTAACTCTACTGCACGTTGCATTAATTGTTTTCCACAGCCCGCTGCCCTCCTCCCAGTCTTACGGAACCCACCCTCAGCTTGGGAGACCCAAGTGCGCACTTACCCCGTTTAAAGTAGAGCTCGCTTTGGAAATTTCGACTCTCTGGTTGCTGAAGTCAGATTCTAGGCTTTGATACTGATTTATTAGATTTGTTATTAGTGTATTGATTAAGTTGGCACAGTTTGCTTCAGAAAACACCTGCCCTTGGACCTGTGAAAAGAACATTTTTTCTTTAAACCACAAAGAAGTGGAACTGAAAACAGGGTCCTAAACTGAAATAACGTATGTGACGGCATTCCCTGAAATAGAAACTATCACTAAGAGACCACCTACCTTGAGAAGAAAATGGGTCAAAAAGGTGTATACGATGTTATTGTTCAGAAAGGTCCTTTCATCCATCAGAATACATTTTATATATTCTGCAAAAACTGGATCTTCACAGAGGAGCTTTACGCAGTTCTTTGACATTGGGGACTGGTGTGAGAGAGAGAGAGAGAGAGAACATTGCAAAGTCATCACCAGACGCACGGCACCTTGGCTGGAGACATCCGACCAGGCCCTGGGGTCGTCTTAATTCTTACTGATAAAAGTATTTCTATCAGGTATCGGTAAATTGTAAAAATTAATTATTGTCAATTATTATTTTGCATTTTCCTTTTACGAAGTTTATTCCATAGGCGTAAGTAATTTCTGTACCAGTAATAAGTAATTTTTGGACACAGCCCAGACTGCCACCCTGCCAACGTGACGCTGCGCAGGACCCAGGGCGTGCTGGGCTCAAATACAATTTGCTAGATTTTTATACTTGATTTAGCAGGTTTTATCAGATGACAGGCCACACAAGCAGAGGTATTTTCTATTCAAAATACTAGTATTTTTAATGATTAAATGATACCCACTAGTTACAATTTATGGGTTAATCCGTTGGATTTCGCCTCTATTTCCATTCCATTAGTTCTCAAACCCACTGACTCTTACCTGAGTCTGACAGAGCTCCGTCCAAAGTTTGGGGAATAACGCGAGATGAAGCGGTAAGCCTTCGTACGCAACTAGGACGCCTGAAATTTTATGAGAAAATAAGTTATTGTGTGACAATTTTGTTGGGGATACTCACTTCCTGATAAAAGTAGTACCGTATCATTTTATAAAAAGGCCACATTCTAAGGATTTTTTATAATCAGAAAGACCTCTCGTCCGTCAAGTTTTTCCAGTATATTTAATCCGTACACGCAGCCCTTCAGCATTTCTGTGAAATGTAAAAAAACGAAAGAGCTGGCTTTCGTTCTGGGCTTGGAAGTAGGTTACTTTATTCCTGTCTTCCGTTTTCAACTGGTCAGCTACAGCACTTAAGGGTTTTAACTATATTTTCTTTAAAAACCAGTGTTTAATTTTTAAAGGGTAATCTTCATTATTAACCCAGGCACCATTGTTACCATGACAGAGTTAAGGGATACGCTGAAGAAGAGCAAACGATGCGCGTTCCCAGTACACGTTATAATTAACACAACCCATAGTAACTACTAATAATGCTCGAGTTACAACGGGAAGAGCGTGACAAACAATGAGCAGACAGGTGATTCAGTAGGTTGTTGTTTTGATCCCCTGAATCACTCTCTGGATAAAATTAATTTGGTGTAGTTGTATTTGTCTAGAAGTGGTATTTAATCAGAACTAGCCAGCTTCTACAGGCAGAGAAAACAAGAAAACAAACGGGTATTTTCAGAAGGTGGCTCACGCTGCTTAAGATATTGAAGATATTTCTCTTGGAAAGAATCTATGGCTCTCCACTGCCTACAGAGGGAAATCTGACTGTACGTCTAATTTTTAGACGACTGAAGCGACTCAGCTCCCCATCTGCGTGTGCAGGTAATAACGACCTGGGCGACGCTGAGCTCTGGGCATCCGCACCTACCACGCCAGGTAACTCAGCATCTCCTGGGGTCCGCGGCGAAAGACAAAATTAAAAAACTTAACTCCACAAACGTGCTTTGGAGCAGCACGTGGTCTTAACGGGGCAATTCAAGGCGGATGCTCTCCTGCAGAGAACCAGCCAAATGGCTGGAGCAGTCGGACAGATAAAGCCACGAACGCCTTCTTCACACCCCGAAAAAATAGGTTTACATTGTGACAGGAAGAAACCCAAATAGGGGCAGTAGCTACCGGCAGAGCTGAAACAAGCAACAGGTAGAAAAGTGCATCACTGAATGGTTATAAACTTCATTAAACGTTGAGATGGTTCCCAAAACTAGGGAGTAAAGTAAAGCTGGGTTGGTAAAAGCGTAACACTTCAAATGTGCCAGGAGACTGAATTCTCACCGCACGGGCCTGAAGTGTGACAGTCATGTAGGTATGACTGCACCACGTTACACACATCATGCAGTTTTGTGGATAAAAACAACGTCCAGAATAATTAATGCAGCGAGTTCCACAAGCTCTGCTCTTTCTTAAAAATTCTGAATATAAACTTAGCGGAGAAACACTCACAGTTATCACAGGGAAAAAAAAAAAATCCGTAGGCTGTTTAACCTTCATACTTACTCATTTTAACTAAAGTTTCAGTAAACTTTTCACAGTTGATTGCAACGCGACACAGTAGATGGATGAACTGATGATAAGAAAAGAAGTAGTCTAGCAGCATACGATCGTAAACATCATCTTTGCCCTGAAGATTTAAGAGAGCTTCATTTAAACTACATAAGCAACTGGAGAGCAAGCACATTTCCTAAGCACCCAGCTTACGCTTACTGCATTTCCTGCCCAAAAGTGTTTCATCAAATACTACGTGATGGGAAAGGCAAAGGGAGCTTGCAGGTCTGACCCAGGCCACTGCGTCTCCTCGCCCAGCCCTCGGTGTGGTGGGATGGGAGGCGGGGTGGAAAGGCCATTCCCACACCAGTAAAAACTTCTATTGTAGGATTCTGAATCGACAGACTGAGAAGACACAAAGCTGCGCGAATACCACATCTTAAAGATGACAAGAAAAGAACGCAGTGATTTTAAATCACGTGCAGATACCTAAACACACTACTGCTTTTCAAAATCGTAATTGGTCAGTTACGATCTGTGGAAGTCAGAATTTCTTCAAGACTGAGCCTCACAAGCTTTCAAAGCAGTATTTTGCAGGAACATCTCAAACCAAGTGATAAATATATGCCAAGGTTTTGATGTGCCAATATTTTAATGTATTTTGGATGTATAGGCTTAAAACGGCATCAGCTTCTGTAGAGCAGAGAGCCAGAAGGAAATCTCAAAAACTCCAGCAAACAAATGCAATCTTATACAAAAATGAATGAAAAATAAGCATGCAAAACCACCGGGAAATGTAATTGTGGATGTGGTTTTAGAAGCTTAAAAATGTCCTGCTTCATAATATATACGAATTCATTATAGAGTGTAAAATACTGTGTCATACGGTATGACGACTTTTTAAGTTCAAATATTTACATTATTTAGCGTCACATCCATTACCTCTGGATACAGGATGGAAATAAACCACTACAGAAACTTCCTGGTTCTACACGTTTTGGTTTTGTTTTTGTTTTTTTTTTTTTTTTTTTTTAAAAAACCAAACCCAACTTTGGTTCTACAGTAAATTTGATGGCGCACAAATCTACAAAGCATCATTTTGAAAGCTTTAAAAAAGAAGGGTTACTTACCCTACAGTAACCGTGCTTCTTCGAAATGTGTTGCCCACACAGATTCCCATCTACGTGCACATAGGCCCCGTGTGCGGGAGATTGGATTCTTTCTGAATAGCAGTGTCCACTGGGGCTGTGCCTGCACCCAGTGTGTCCTTGCGACCACTGTACCTGAGGGCATAAGGGGTATGGCGGCTTCAACCACCGCTCAATTCCTTCACCCGTAAGAATCCCCTAGGACAGGACTCGGAGTTAGCACGGGAGGGGGACCACAGAATCTGTGTGGACAAAGCATCTTGAAGAACCAGATTTACCCTACAGCGAGTAACCAGTTTTCCTTCTTCAAATGATTGTCCATACATATTCCTGCTAGGGTGGGATTCACCTTACCTGACTTTAGCTATCTAAAATCTAGTCACTTCGGTATTCCCTACAGTCAGCGGAGAGACAGACTCAATCCTCCAGAGGAAGAGTCACCTCGTCTGGACTCGGGTGTCTGGGACAGGAAGGAGGGTGACTCTTTATCTCCTTCCGAGGGTAACTATTTGTGGCCATTAACCACAGACAGAGCTGGACACTGACCTTTTAGATAGGCAAAGTTAGGTGAGCTGAATCCCACCGTTGCTGCGACTGTAATGATGGGAGGTGGCAAGGGACTAGGAAGTAGCCCCACCGAGGCTGGCATCCCATCAGGAAACCCCCAGAGGGGAAATGGAAAGTAAAAGACTTAAAGCCCTATACGATGTTTCAGGTGCCGGTATTTTACCCAAACAAATAGTAGATTATGCCTCAGTCCCGCTGGGACGGCCTCTAATGAAACCTGGAGGATCGTACTCAGCTGCCTGGTAATAACACACTTTGAAACCCATCTGGACAATCCCTGGGCAGTTCCTGAATGTTCCTCATAAACGCCACAAACAGATTGGAAGCTTATCAAAATGTGCGCTATGGGGGTTTTTTTCTCAATACAGGGTTCAAACTCTCA
Organism: Rynchops niger; assembly: GCA_013400035.1. NCBI lineage: Eukaryota > Metazoa > Chordata > Aves > Charadriiformes > Laridae > Rynchops > Rynchops niger. The sequence goes on from VXBH01004332.1 coordinate 258,035, forward strand.
TCACGCCTGGAATAGGACGCTGTGTATCACCAAGGGCAGGGAAATGGCGCTTCTGGAGTGCACATCTAGAATGGAGTATATGAGGACAACACATCTTGAAGAAGAATTATGCTTTGTTTACAAAGAAAACGTAGATGCATTATGCTACTGGATTCATATAATACCTCCATACCAAGGGAAAACAGGAGGAAATAGCGGTTTGTGAGACCATACATCTACATACCTTGCTGGCTTCCACCATTGTAGGCAAGAGGCACATATTAAGTTCAGGACGCGGAGGACGAATATTGCTTTTTCCCCCTATTAATTTCAAATTTTCACGACATGGAAAATAAGGTCCAAGAGACACTGTAGTATAAGTTAGGATAAAATAGGGATATATTAAAAAGGTCAATATTTGACATCAGCAAGGAACACGATAGAGTAATAATAGTGTAAGAGAACTTCAAAATACAATCACTGAAATACCTACTTGGGATATTACTGTGGTGGTATGTACAATGATTGTGCTGTAGAAATGGAACCAGAGTATGTAGGAAATCATGAGGACTTAAAAGTACAAGCTCCTTGAGGACATCTACAAACAAAAAGTTGTTTTTGCTATTACATATTGTTATTTCTTAACAGCAAGCAGTTTAACTTCAGGCTCATGCATTTTCAAACTCTCTTTCATACCACTTTTGCGGCACTTGGCGCGCACCGTGGCAGGAGGGAGGCTCTACTGTGAATAGCGCGTAAAGTGAACACCCCTGAACCAGCCAAGACTCCCTTCACCGCTGCTGCTGGGAGAAAACTCGCTCAGTGGTAGATGGACCACCAACCAGAGGGGCACCGCCTCGTAGAAAGTAGAAGCTCAATAAAATTACCCTCTTTCCTTCTTCTTAAACATATCAGGTTTGAGGCCTGGAAAATGTCAACCAGCAGCCATCAGGAGGACAATAAGAAAACGCTCAAAGTAAGGGGAAAATGCATACAAATCACACAAAAAATGGTAATTCGGACACAGTTTTAGGCCTTCATTAGCATGCATAAAAATGCAGATTATGTCCATTAAATAATACTTAAAAAAACCCTAAACTAGAAAACCCTTTTGAAATAGATCTTCTAATGCAAGAGACACACTTGTATATAATGTCTACGCCTACCAATTATAAATGCAAACCCATTCAATTCCACAAGCTATGTAAGCTTTACTTTTATTATTTTACCTTCCAGTAACGGATCATAAAAACGAACGCTAAAAGCTGTTCCTGAGAGTAACTTGGTCACCATGCATCCTGCCGAGCGGAGCCTTAGTTAATATTTGCATTTTAATGTAAGATTTGGGATTTGATTCTAAACTCACTGATGCCTGAATTTATTCCTTACTTGTGCCCCTTATCAGGTAGCAAGTCGATCTCTCAAAAGTGAAGGCTAACTTTTTGTGCACAGTCGGTGTGCCCGGGGAAGCAGGAATATTGATTTTAACCCGCCAAAAGCAGAATTATTTGGAACAGGAACTATGGCAATACTGGCATATTGACAATATTAATATAAACAACCCCAATCTACAGAGTATCTAGTAAGCGTCTGGACTTGCAAAAATGGAATTTGAATTTCAAAGCAGGGAACTGCGTAGCACGGGTCCTTCCTGCCCGCAGCTCCACGGCTACCACTTACCAATACAAGCGTTTCTCAGCTCTGGAGGACTATAGGAATTCAGCAGCGTCAAGAGCTTATGGGCAAACTCAATGCGCTCCTGCCACTGAATGAGAGCTTGCTTCACATCTGCAAATGTGAAAACCAGAGAAAACTGTTAATTTCTCAAAAGCTCATTAAATAAAGCACAGAATTTTACTGCTGAAGCACCTCTTTTTCCTCTAGCGTGATTATGATCAATGTAGAAACCTGTTAGATCTCACTGGTCTACTGATATTAAATTCACTTAAATCTAGTTTCATATTACATCTATAAATAATTTAATAAGTAACAATTTAATAATTTAATAATAATATCTCCTACTTGTATGGGAAGTTTTTAAACACAGGTAACAATCACGATAAAGTACTAACTTTTAAGTCATTAAAACTGATTAACAGACAACAGGCATGATCCTTTGAAGAGTTATAATCAAACCTTTTCTTTGAAGATATGGACGTGTTGACTTAAGAACCGAAAGGAAAATAGACAGAAGTTCGACCAGGTCTCCAGTCACATGGCAAGCTGTGGCCTCGTGGTACATCATGTGCAACGTGTTAAAGGACTATGAAGAAAAAAAAACCAAACCGAAATTAACACACTTGTTATCATTTCTGTCTGTCCTACAGATACCACTTTCACATGTTTTATTTTATGCTCAAAAAAAGATGTATCAAAATATATGGTGCTGGATAAAATCACAAAATTACTCAAAGATAGCCACATGTAAAAACTGAATAAATCTGCATATAAAATTGGTATATTCACTGTGAACAAAAGAGTCTTAAGAAAAAAAAAAGAAGAAAAGGCCAGGGAAGGGAAAGGGCCAGAAAGAGAGGAGGAAGGACAGAAAGCAAATAAACCCCCAGGTATCTCCTGTAACAAAAGAATAGTTGACCTGGACATCTGGTTCTGGTAACAACGAACAACAGGTACTCTCATATGGAAGGTTCAGCTGAGACTTGCTTTTGGTCATAAGGCCAATTTTTGTTCTTCTCACCTAACCCAAAAACTAGAGTAATCGTACGTTTTCCTCACGTGATGCCAGAGGGAAACTGAATTTGTAAAATTTATTATAACAATAACCCTCTACAAGTAGCTACCGCTCACCGCAACTCAAGAAATGAGCGTTTTTGCAAGCATGTCCAATACAGCTTATACAGACGTTTAAGAACAGCCTTAATTAATTTTCAAGGTACAAGCTTTCTATTAGTGGCTCAATATAAAGGTTCCACACATAACGTTTAGCTAAAAGCCAATAAGCAAAGCATCATTTAAGACACGGTATTTTTATATACCTGTAATCCCCATATTTCTGTGCCAACATGCAAAGTGATATTAGAGATGCATAACGACACACCTGGGCATGTGAATTTGGGGAAAAAACGTAAGATTAATATAGGTGCTAGTCATTTTTCAAAATGCTGCTTAAGGACATCTGCTGTATAATTGCACATCAGATGAATTACTTCTTTTATAACTAGAATACCTTCTAGGCATCTGTGATTTATAGAAATATTGGGAAGGAAAAGCAACTAATTTCAGAACGGCAAAAATTCTAGCACAAGATGTGTGACTTTTCTGGAGGTGACAACTCCTCGATGCAGTATTTTTCACCACGCAGAACACTGCCAGGGAACAAGTGGAAATATAAGAACTGGTAATTTCAAGCTGTAAAGCAACTCAGCTAAAAGCTGATTTTTATCTAATTCCTAGCAATGTTTTACAGAGGATAAATTGCATCTTGAATTATACGTTCTTTAGAAACATAATTATCCATTGTTAGTATGCGTCAGGGTTAACCACAGCTGTTAAACAAGTTCTTTTTATACATACGCGTGTATGTGTTTTACTCTACTTATGAGTTTCATGTATGAATAAAGTTACAGGTCCGTTCCTAACTTCTTAGCCCAAGCAGCTGAATGTCAGCTAGCTAACTAGAGTCAATCAGAAGCTTACACTTCAATAAACTCACGAAAACTCTATTTTCTAACAGTACTACAATGTCATAATTCTTATTTTTCTGATTTTGTAATTCCAGTTTTTTCTATCACTTTGTTCCAGAAAATACAAACTAGCAACATAAAAAAAAAAGGTAAGAGAATTTTTTATATAAACCATATAAAAATGGGGTTGGAATCAACTTCAAAGCATCATCTAGTCCATCCACGTGCTGTAAGGCAGACTAATTATCTTTATATCCTTGACAAATGTTTGCTCAAAGTCTTCTTGATGGCTTCCAGTTGTGCTGGCTGCCACCTTCTGAAGGAATCTATTCCAACATCCCGGTCACCGCACAGCTGCAGCTGCCTCCTGCCACTGCTCTTGCACCATGCGTTTGTACCAGTTTATTATCCCTCCCTGAATACACTGTTCTACATACACCAAGAATTAATTGCATCTTATTTTTACACTGTCTCCAATACCTCCAGATAATCTTGATTTTTATTCTTGTTCTCAAAAGAACCTAGACTCCTTCCCCATTTTGCATTGCTAGTATATTTAATAAACACACGTTCTCATCCATCAATTCAATAATGGAAGAGTTGAATAGAATCCAAGAGCTTACAGTCATCTCAAGGAGAAAAGAAAAAACAAGACAAAAAAGACAAAGACTGTTTTGTGCCCTTTTCCAGTCTTCTGGTATCTCACTCATCTTAAAAAAAGCAGCCACGAACAGTTCCCAGCTTTTTCAGAAACGTCTTTAAGGCTTTTCCTACATTACTGCAGGTAAGGACGAGTGGATCTGTAGAGTGAAACCACTGGTGGGCAGGGGCTCCACATCCCAAATGTACCCATTTCAGAGCTGTGTTAGTTATTCTTTTTTTTTTTCTTCTCTCTAGTTTGAGCTGACTCTGGTCTGGTCTCATCAACCAAATACCCATTTACAACTGGAATATACCGTATGTGCTCCAGAAATGCATCTTTAGCTGTAGTTTCATCAGAAAAAAAAACTAGTTTATGTGTTCTTAAGACCACTCCTTCTTGGAAACAAAAGCAGGAAAGATGGGGAGAACTGCCTCTGAAGGGCCCCAAGAAGTGTTCAGAAATATTAACCACAACTGCATCTGAGCATCCTTTATTTCTGTATTTTAACCTGTTGCCTTAACACTTCTTAACTAGTAGTAATTGCGTGACTGTGCCAAGCCATTTACTCCCAGTTGATCTGTGATAAAGAGAATGACACCAAAACCACATAAACTCACTCCTCTCACCATAATCTGCTGGTGGCTTACCCTCTGTCTTAGGAACAGGCAAACATTTTCCTCATCTTCTTACTACTAAAGAAATCTTATTAAAGACGACAGGGGTGGAGAAAGCCAAGACTGATCTCCGACTACTTGGGACCTCTCTTGCTACTTGCAACTTTTTCAGTAGACCTCATTTTCTCTCCATGATGAACCTCAGCGCAGTGTATCTATCCGTGACATGAGATGACACATCGCCCTTTTATTTCTTGATTGATTTCTTGATCATCTTTCCTATTTAAGCTACATCCCTTTCTAGTTATCCTACCAAATCACCGTTATCAACTAACCTGCTATCTTTAGCCTGTATTAAGATTTGCATTGCCTCAAATTTACTCACTTGACCTCCTACATTAGTGTTTTGACAAACAAAATGTCTGGTCAATTTTTTTTTTTGTCCTTTCTAATATCTGTAAGATTTTAAGGTTTTACATGTACACCAGTACTTAATCAATATATTTCTGATCTTTAGTTTAAATGATACCATCTTAAAACAATTTAAAGCCAACACACTGTCAGGAAGGAAGCGATGACTTGATAAGGAAGCGAGGTGTTCATTATAATTAAATGGCAGTCTTTACCTCAGTCATCAGAATCAATCCTCTATTAAACACAACAAGAAGTCTGTCTTCATCAGATTCTAATAATATTCTGAAGGCACTAGGAAAAAAATTCAAATATTAAGAACACTGAAAAAGACGTATCATCTTTTCACAATTCATACGAATGCTTAAAAGTTTGTGCTTGTGCTATATTTTGGGAAAATAATTACAGAAGAACAAAGAAACCCCAAAAGAACATAATTTTTCTCCTCATTTTTCCCCCCGCTTTTTCATTTAAAAACGCCTCTGACGTCAACTTCCTTTATGTTATCGAAAGAAATTTATGAACAACCATTACAGAAATATTTTCCAAATAACGTCTGCAAAAATGCTCAAAACCGAGGAGAAGAGCATACTTCAAAAGACAGAAGTTTGTGCTTGTCAAATGATATATTTAAAATAGGTCCAGTTAAGTGTATGGTTGGACTTTTAAATGTATGAAAACATTTCTAGCAGAACAGAAAATAAACGATGATGCATAACTACTAAACCATCCCTCTCAACGTAGCAATTCTTCCAGAGCATTGGGGAAAATCTGGTTGTGCGCTGAGACGTGACGGGATGTGACCCCTTCGGCTTAGAGGCATCATTTCCCCTTTTCACGAGAGTCTTTCAATGCATCAACAGTTGCATTTAAACCCCCGATATCTGATGTACATACAGAAGCAATTCATAGGTATGCTGAAAATACCCAAGCAAAGTTTCAGATAGAGGTAGACAGACTAGTAATGAAAAACCATCTGAAGATACGATACAATAAAACTCTGTCCCACAGGCACAATTTCTAAAAAACATTTCTGCCCCAAAATAACATGTCAACAACAGCAGCTGCAATTTCTGCTTTGCCCATCTAGGCTAAGCATAGTAGGCTGAGAATGGAATTTCAGCTGAATTAGAACATTGAGTGATTTGGTTTTAGTTTTTTTTGTAGGGGTCTCCTGACGCAATTTTGTCATAGTGTTTCTTTTTGAGCCCTAACAATATACAACTTGGTTTACACCTGTTTATTGTAAAATATTTGCTTAATTTCTGAATTTTCATCTGATGAAACATTCTAAAATAAATTCTATTCACTAACAATGAATCTCAAAAAAAAAAAAAAGCATGTAATTGAAACTTTCTGTTTGCTTACTTTTGAATAAAAGTATCCCCAAAACTTTGTGAAAAAACCCATCAAAATAGCAACACTAATTTTAATTGTACTTCACATTCGGCAAAATATAGTTCTTATTCAACCAGGATTAGATTATTACACTACGACTTCACTACTAATGTACCTTATTAAAGTAGTCCAACAAGACCGTCCGTCCAAGCAGCGCAGGTAACAGCTTATGGTTGTTTTCTTAAATTGCTTTATGTCTTCTATCTCTTCCTCTCTCATCTCTGGTCTCTGAGCTACAAACAGTTGCATGAGGTTAAACAGCTCTTCTACTGCCTAAAACACACAAAAATACTAGGTTAGAGTCATCTCTCTCAGTATGCTAGGGTTTAGATCTTATTTGTATTACTTATTGCATATTATTTGAACACTAGAATAAACATACACGAGCAAATTTAGATGGGGATACATTTTGAAGGATTACAACGAAGTTAAAAAATCAGCAGATGTTTTAACCTTAAAAAATTAAAACTAAATGGTTCTTAAAAACTAAAATTCCTCTACGTAGTAAAGAAAATCTTTGTATTCTTTCTGTCCCCATACACCTATAAAGGACCTCAAAGCAACATTCACTGAGTAATCACACACAAACGCATACTTTGCCTCTTAAAAACTTTGTAAGCCTGTTTTTCCACTGTTCCACATGGACTATTTTAACTCGTATCTACTCTCTACTGCAAGCATCAATGTTGTAGAGACAGTGCAGCAACTCCCCGTGTGCCCATGCTCTGCAAAAGGTACACCAGTGTTCCCCAGGTGAGCACCCGGTCACCCTCCCTTTGAATGCCACGGGCTGAATCCTGGCTCTATTCCAGAAACTGAAAGCAAAGAAGAAACTCACTGGGAATTCCTCCAACTTAGCGTGTTAGAACACAATGCACTTTCTTGAGACCACCATTAAAGGCTATTCCTTGTTTCTTAGGACCAGACTGGTATACAAATTATTGAAGAACAGTGGAAATACCAGTGTCTGCTTCCAGAAAAAAAACATCTCTCCAACTGCTATGTGGCAAAGAGAAAAATCCAAAACAATCCCCCTACAAAGTATAGTAATCTGATCTAAACACATTATTAATTACTTATACCAGGAAATCAAAATATAATACTTTCACCGCTTAGATATTACATAGGTCTTTTAATCTCTTGCATTAAAAGAGACATTTGGTAAGAGAGCAAATACTAACGATGAAACAGTATTTTTTTGGTATCAATCTACTTACTCCTGGGTACTGACTGGCATGTGGCGTGAGATTCTTAAAGGCCCACTGGATGTTCTGGTGAGAAGCCAACTGCCTGGTGAAGGCAGGGGACTGCTCGCAGCAGAGGCGCAGGATGCCGTAGTAGGCAGGCAGCATCCCGCGGTTAAAGAGCACCACATCCTGATCATCGTGGTCTGCGAGGATGTAATTGAAGGCAATGTTCTTCGTCACCACTGGATTCTGGACAATAAGGCGTACATTCTCTGGACAGTCGACACAGACGTTATACCAAAAAGACAGCAAAGCCTGTTTATTGTGGTTGGTGGCTATAGCCGGCTCAGAAAGTTTAGGCTGGAAAAGGTTCCATAAGTCCATGAAGTAAGTAGAAAACATGAGTTTCTCAGTTTTTGAGATCAAACAGTATGTCATGAAACTGAAGTAGGGCACAAGTTTTGTAGTGCCGTGAACAGCAGCATCAACATATAGCTTAGCTCTGGAAAGAAGGCCAAGAAGCACATTGTAGACTTGATGGAGAACTACTGTAGTATCTGGACTGAGAGGCAGATCGCGTGTAGGGATGTGCAAAGAGCGAGTTGATCGGAACATCTGACGGAAGGAATTGCTTGGAATAAGCGACACCAAGAGATAGGCTGCGGCTTCAAACAAAAACAGACCTGTTACACCTTTGAAAAATGACACACATGCTTAACAGTCATTTAATAAAAAGTTAAATTACATTGTGTGTTCCACTGACAGATTTCAAAGCATTTTAGAGAATCTGGTATTACTATAGTCACACTGGAGATGAAAAGAGAAATAATCAGAGTGGATAAGACTAGCATGTTAAAAGCAGTGCTGAGATTTGCTTTCAGGCCTCCTTACCCCACACTCCTGTCTGCTGTTTAGTTCTAACTATTGTAACAAAATGTGTCCCGTCACAGAAATACAGACCCAGATGACTTCTATGACTAAACTCTGTACCGCTTGATCAAGACGTCATTACCTCTTCAGAGAGGTTTACAACTGGAGTCTGTCGCAAAGCTGTACCTCCAGTTTCCACATCTCCCTCAACCACAGAAAACATATTCAAGTCCAGTGTGGCCTGTTACTGTGCAATCTCCTTTATATAAAAATTATGGGGCAAGGAAAGGCTGAAAACGTGATCTTGGCAATGGCCTGGCAGTGTGATTCCCAGCAGAAGAAACTACAGAGCCAGGACACCCTGGAGTCAGGGAGAAGCACGGATGACTTCTCCTTGACCCACAAGATCAAAGGACTCAACTAAAGATCTCCCTGCGATGGGTAAAAGAGGAACACGTACTACTCCTACCGACAGTACCACTATGTGATGGAAACTACTGAGAACCTCTTGGATTATTTCTTTTTCTGCTTTGGGTTTTCCTGGATCTTGTAGATTAACCACGTAAGATAAAGAAGCTAGTAATGTATTATTCAAGTTACAAAATGAAATCACAGTTTTCATCAAAACCAGCTAGCATGTCTTGATGAGGCACCGCAGTTGTGTTAATATTTTAAAATGCAGCAATCCTAAAACAAATGGAAAAGGAAGAAGAGACGAGTACAAAAGCACATATTTAATTTGTGACAGGAACATCACATACATAGTAACTTGCTACAATAGAAGAATAATTTTCTTCAATTAAATTAACTTACAAGTTCTCACTCTAGGATAGTTGTGTGCCAGAAGAAAACGTTCAACCCAGTTTTCCATATTTTGTAGCACCCAGCTGTGAGCTAGTTTGTTTCGAGGTGTTTGCACAGCCAGCCAATCCAGGCACTGAGATGGGTTGTATTCAATGACCTGAAAGAGGAGCATAAAAATCAAAAAGAATACATTAACCTTGATACTATGTACTGTTTGAATCAAAAAACCCTACAGAAAGCCTATTAAGGCTTTCAAAATAGTTTTTCAAAATCCCATAGGGCTATCAAAGCACCTATCAGATTGAGGTGCTCTGGCAGACAAAGAAAATCCTCATTAAAATGTCACTGGTTTGTGCTTCTGAATCTCATTCAGAGCTTTTGAAAGTTCAGTCTGAGTCCAGGAGTTACTCTAGGTATCCTTTCTGCATATTTTGAGATACTTAAGAGTTGGAATGCTAATGACACAGAAAACTAAACGATTTTGTCTTTATAAATAAATAAATATATTTTTTAAAAATAGCTAACATGAAACCTTAACACCAAATCAGTATCTCCACACAAGTTACATCAAAAGAACAGAAATGACATGCAAATATGTTCATACAGCTTCATGCTGAGGACAGCTATTATGTATTTTATGAATACGGAATTTCAAGGAATAAATTCGTCCAGCGCTTTTCAAAAGTAATGAAAAGCCCGTGGAGTGCTGTTGTACAGTTATCAAAGCCTTACAGATAATAAGGAGAAAACGCAGCTTCCTGTGCCTTTCTGGTTCTGTGTAGTTAAAAATTTGTTGACGTATTATTAGGCCAATAAATGTAGTTTGCTCATTTGCTAGTTTTTAAGAACTGTCTTGGTTTTACCCTGAGGTCCAGGTGCCCAGACAAGGAAAATGGAACTCTACCTATTTAAGGAGCCACAGGCAGTAACTGCATTGCTGAAGCAGTTCCCAACTACTCTAATCCACCTGAAGAATATGAGCAATTGACATGACCAAATCTCCGCTTATAAAATTTTAATCTCCATTTAAAAATAAACACATTAAGAACAATCTCCTCCCTTTCTTTAGAAATGATAAATTGATCTGTGACGTTTCCTTGGTAATAGCTGGAGGGTATCTCCAAGAAAGAGACTATCATCATTCACTGTCTTCATCGCTCAATCACTTTTTAATGACTTCTAGAAACTGAAGTGCCCACAAATGTACATTCTACAGCCTAAATCTGTCCGTCTATACATTAACTGTTGGGCCTCTCATCCCTGCCTACAGCATTTACATGTCTAGACCTGTGTCAACAAGGGAAGGATAACAATGCTGGCAACACCAGACTGAACTGAGGACTTCTGCTGCTAAAGGCTTGGCTTTCCAACAGAAAGCCCTCACTGACTTGCCTCCTCTGAAGGTTCTGTTTGTGTACTGAGAAGAAGGAGGGAAATAAGAGAGGATTGCTTAACAAATTACACACATAAACTTCGTAGCTACTTACGGAAGCATGAAGCGCAAGTATTTCATGCCACAACTTGTGCATTATCAAAACTCTCACGGAAAGGTTTCCTCATTGCTAAGAGAAATTCAAAACCTACTGCTTCCCCGTACACAGAAAGCAGCTGGATGTAATTCTTGATTGTGAGATGCGCTATTTGAAGTCTCTTTACCTGAGGTACAGCAGTTACAGCTAATTTATATTCAGATCAGACACCTAATAAACACTTGGTATACACTTTCCCAGATTACCTAGTGGTTCCTATCCCATAACTTCTCCTAACCAGGCATAAAATACGTTTGATCAGGAATCCATAATCTATCCCACAGCACTTCAGTGGGTAGGACAGGTTTGTACTTTACTAGAGGTCTCAATTCTACACAGTAATGATCTTTTACAACCCCTACCCCCACTTTTCAAAGAGTATTAAAGGTTCAACAGCTTGTCCTCAGCAGTCTTCAGGCTGGACAAACTGTTCTCAGACAGTAATAAAGACAGTGCATTGTGCTGGCAACTCAAAGAGCAGCTAGTTGAAGTTAACGCTTCAATTCCCAATCTATTTCTCAGATCAAGGAATTTAGCCCTGTGCCAATTTGGTCAAGAAGTCTCTTTCTTGCTTTAGAAAGGCAAGCAAGAATGGTCCTGCACCACAGCAATTATTCACTAGATTCAATTTAGCACTATTTTATGGGTTAAAAATGTTCGTGAGTATTTTACAGAGAATAAAAATGCCAAACCAATATTCAAACAGTACATAATGTGGGGGAAAAAAAAAACCAACAACAACTAAGAAAGGGTAAGCCTTGAAAAATTTTACAATCCTTGCAAAAGGATAACTGAGAAAAATAAGAACTATTTGCCTTAAGTAGCATTCTAGACTCTCATAATGAATCAATTTCTCATTAAACTAAAACTTAAACTGAAATACCAGTTAACCAGAATGCTGTTAAAATAACATTAAAATGTAAAGCAGAACTTTTAAACATCTATTAGCTGTTGCTGTTTATTTGGAAGAGAAACAGTCATTAAAACAGTCACTAATTGATGCAGCAAGGATGATAATGAAATGTAAAAACCTTTCCATAGATATGAAAGAATGAACAAGAGAAAGACAATTTAGCTTGTGTTTTCTTTTACATGTTGTACCTCCCATATCCTCTGCAGAATGTAAGAAGCGAAGGGTGGCATTCCTGGAGGTCCCCCAGCAAATTCCATGAGCATGGTCAGCAATTTGAAAAAAGGATTGGCTGCCTGTAATGTACAAAAAGAAAAATATCCATTTTGATCTATTTCACTTCATCCACTAATTTTTTTAGAGGCTTTAAAAATAAACCCCAAACATTTGTATAAAAATATATTTTTATGAACTTCTGACACATTTATATTACTTTTAGTCCCTTATTATTTAATCTGTAAATAATCCACATATATACACACCTTAATTCTACTGTGTCCACAGATGGATACAGTAGAATTAAGCCGTTTTTTTACAGCTAGTGCAAGGCAACACGACCATAGCAGCTAGGATCAGTTTAGGAGAAGTATATAGTTCCAAGGAAATAACTAACATTGTCTGAGACAGTCAGACATTATTCTGAACAAAGGGGTGAAAAATTCTGTACAGTTTTGAAAAATTCACCAATTTATCCTGTTTTACACAAACAGAAGATTTGGCGACCTTGGGGAAGCTATTATTTTTATGTATTTGCATAACATGTAACATGGAGCCCAAAAAGTTTATCGAAAAGCAGCACATTTTGAGGGTTTACACTGATGACTATTATTGGAATACTCTTTTCCTCTGAAACCACTGACACTTCTACTCTAACACCTTGGCTCCAATATGAATGTATTTTACTTTTTAAGCATGCTAAGACTCACCTGCTTTTAACAATGCTTCAATAAAGTGGTTACTTTTTTTATTATGTATTTTGCCCCTCACCAAAAACGTCTCTGGTGCACAAGAATATGTGCAAAGCAAACAAAGCGTAAAAACCCAGCCAACGTTAGCATGGCAGGAGGGAAGGCGACTGCCACCCGATAGTGCCCATTCTATCACCCAAAGCAAAGCTGCCATGAGAATGATTTAGCAGGTGCTTCTTTTCCACCCCTGATCACATCTCCTCTGCTTGACACACCCGCAATTTTGCCTGATGATTTTTTATTTTCTGACAGCAGTACACAAGCATGCCCTTGTGTGAGCAGACACTTCTCGACTCTGTATTTATTTTTCATGTGGAATCCACTCGGAACTTTCAGTACTTTTGTTATTACCAGGGCAGGAATTTATTTTCTGACTGAGAAATGTGTTTGCATGCACAGGACTGCAAAATAGTGCCCCAAAGCTTGAACAACCAGACAATAATTGCATATCTCCACTTATTCTAGCATGCACGTTTTATTGTTACCCATTTTTTTGTTCATTCACATAGGTGGAGAATCTAGAAATATGTTTTTGGCTTTGAAGAAAACTTTCATCTTAAACTGCATACCGGATTTCTGCTTTAGAGAACTTAACATACAGTGCAGTTAGACTTCGTCTAATGTCACAAAAACTTCCATGGATCATCTTCCATGCGAGATATTTGATTGTCAAAGGATTATTTAAGTACTTTTAAACATCAAAATATTAACACACATTATTTAATAGACAAGTAATATGTTTACATACCTCAGGAGTCAACTTTGCTATAGATGTGAAAAGCATGGACACAATCTTAAAAACAAAACAAACAAAACTCACTTAAGACTTGTGCTTATTCGGTTAAAACAATAAAAATCACCCCGTTACACTTATTAGCTAAGATTTTCCACAAACAGCTACAGTTTCTGACACTTACATGTTCTGCGAGTCGATTATTGTAGCGACACAAACTGAAAATGAGATTGCATGTTTGCCTGATGTTGATACCATCACGGATATGTTGAAACAAAAAAGGAAAACCCTGCAACAAATCATAAGATATTAGTATACTACCTGCAGTTACACACGTACACAGCTGTGCATTTTTCTTTGAGGCTTATACAGCCATATTTAAGTGAAGTACCTTTCCTCCTGTTAATGCTGCCATGTCGTTTTGTGACAAAGTCAAATGCCTAAAATACAAAAAAAACCTTTATCGTTTTACTTCAGAGATATTAAGTAAGGTTAAGAAGAAATACAGGACTGTGAGTGTTAGTTTATATTCTTCAGTATCACAATATACAAAAGAAAATAAAGGTATAGACATACAACTGAACAAAAATAATAAGTATTTTGTGCTTAGACCAAATAAAGAGAGAAATCCGAATGTGGGCAACTGAATGTGTTCAAGGATTTACCCTGAGTCTTTTATTTGGTCAACAATGACATAACACTTATCTTTCAAAAGGTTAAAAATATAATGGGCCCCATATAGAAGCTCATTTATGCTGTTAGAAAAGCCCACAAAAAATCCCCCCAGACCCATAAAATCTGTAATTCCTTTCAGAACTACCCTAGATTAGAATTTACTTTGGTGTTTCAAAAGCTCTTGCCTTTCTGACCGAGACTGTTCAACCAGAAGAGCAATCAAGGCGATCATCTTTTCAAGTGCAGCAGGCCTGTATTTTTCTTCTGCTAAAGAAAGTATATCTTCCTCTTCCTCCTCTTCCTCTCCTTCTTCCTCAGAAAGTACTTCAACCTGTGGCTGAAGGGAAAAACAAAACCAAACCAAAAAAAAAAAAGAGGTAACTTCAATGTGGAATTTTGAGCCTTAACTTCAAAGAGCCTGTGTGTGGTTTTGCATAGATTCGGTCCTTTTGTTCAAAGCAACTTACTGAACTTGCATGAATCAAACCAGGTAAATATCTAATCACTTGATTGACATGTTGGAGCGTTCATTTTGCATAAACTAATTTGTATTTACAAACACAAAAGCTAGGTTGGTTGAAGCCACTACGTAGCCTGATACGGTGGTCTATGTAACCAAAAAAGCAAGTAAATTTAAAAGCTTAACTTGTACAACAGGAGTAAGCAATCACTTGTTACCATTAATAGCACGATAAGGTCAACTTTAATTGCTTAATATCTATTTCTATACTAAACAGAAATAGCCAATTCAGCATCTTTTTAAAATATTATATTCACTCACACATTGTAAAAAATTGCGTGAGCGAAGCAATTTGAATTTAATAGCTGAAAGATGGCTGAAAAGAGACAGCACTAATGATCACGTATATATAGTTCTCGTTATACAAGATATTCAAACTTACATTTTCAGGTCCCTTAGTTCCCATGTAGAAATGGACCATTGTAGATATGGCTTGCAGCGAAAGCAAGAACTGGCTCTGAAATACGCAGATATTGAGTTACCCAAAAATACATACATGCACAAACACCCCGAATTCTCAAAACTACAAGGCTATACTCACCTCCTCTTCTCCCATTTTTGCAAATTCATACAGAAAGGCAAAGTATTCTGTGAGATGTTTACTGTGAGGCTTAACACCGTGCTCCATAATTGACAAGAGGGTCTTCACAAAGCGCGTTACGCAAGAGCGACTGCCGATGTCTTCCACAGGACCATCCATGTCATCCGAACTGAAAACAAAATAACAAAGTCCAGTTGAGATATTTCACACAATACACGGAACATAAAATCATCTTGAACCAGTCCAAAAATATAAAAATTCAGAAAAACTTACTCTGTCCTACTCTCATACTTAGATGTCTAACACTTTCTCTTGAGCCAAGTATAGCCTAGGTAACAACATGGCTTAAAAGTAAGATAGCATCGGTCACTCAAAATGTTGAAAGGTTAATAAAATTAGTATTCTCAGTCAGGAAAAGAATTCTCAAAGATACAGTATTAGGGGATCTCCTACTTAAAATCATCTTCTTGAATTGCATGTCAAATTTCCTGAGTTTCAAGAAAGACTGCTGCTATAGCTCATTTTACTGTGGAACTAAGGCAAGGCAGTCTCCTAAACACATAAGGAGAAAACATGCGCTTTTAACCTTATTCACCTACTGAAAGTTGGATCTTAGGACTGAACAAAGTAAGTGACAGAGTCTTTTAAAGATGGGCTTCCAGAAAAAATTAAATTCTCTGTTTTGCCATGAAAACTGTATCTTCATGTCCTGAATTTCGTTACGGCAGCATAGTATTACAAACTCTGACATCTTTCCTCTGGAAAAAGGTTATTATCAGAGTCATAAGCTTAACCCAAGAGATGAAAGAAAAAGCACTTCCTTCTTCTTCTTTTCATTATGCATCAAAAAAGGATAAATATTTCATAATTGGACACAAAGTGACAGTTTTCGTGATAATTAGCAGCACAAAATAGAATCCAATAGTTTCTTTTCTACTTTTTGACAAAAACTGTGATTTAGCTATAAGAGACAAGACTAGACTCATCTCCGACCTCTTTTACTGGGTGTACAAATAAAATTTGCACCCTTATGCCTCTGGATCCAATTTACAACCTACTTCTCATGGATAAGTAGCGAGATTTACACCTGCAGCATACTACTGGCAGTGAAAAGAAAGACTATGCTGAAAATCTAGCCTAAGGGGACAAATGTTTCAAACAACGTATCTTTAGACACTGGGTTTTCCAACCACAATAATATTTTTTTAATAAATCAGAGCTTTTTTGGTAGAATAATAAATAATGATTAAACCAGTACTATTTTAGCTTTACCAGACCATTTTGAATAAGTCATTAAACAAAAGGGGTTGCTCTAAGGCACGTAATAAATAGAGGTTTTCAGGTGTTATAATTTTACCAGTCTTCCATTCCTGGCTGGAGATAAAGATGTGCATGCACTGGCCTCAGTCTCTGTATCACATGAATACACAACCGCTGGAACATCTGCAAATGCAGAAGTAAATGAACTCCACATGTTCATTCTTTTACATATATGTCAATACACATTTTCTAAGCAAAGGATATTCTGTCTCCAAGTACCACTTCCAGCTCCAGGTGGTTCAAAGTTAAAGCTGAGATTGAGACGCCCACATTCCATTTCTCAGGGTACTGACACGTTATATTTTAACACAGTAGTCAAACCTGGTTTTAATAAACAGATCTGATGGAGGAACCCTAAAACCAGTTTTTAATAATGCTGTGCACTGTACACTACTAAACACGACTTGAGACCGCTGCTCATAAACATCGTTTTTTCTTCTATCTCTATTTTCTGAAATGTTTAGATAATTGTGGCAATTTTTTTTTTTTTTATTTGGCCCCTGGCTATAAGAATTTATATGAAAATTTTAAGGAAATTCCTTCCAGTAATTTTTAATCTGTAAAACATTCATCAAGGATTACAGCTCTGCCTAAGATCTTGCGTAGATTTTCGCTATGAAATATAACCATTTAGTGATGCGTTGCATACAGGAACTATGTACGGTTTTATATGGAAATATTAATAATGATCGGAAAGCCAACTGAAGGATTCAGGTGAAAGAAAGTAATTGCTAAAGTTTTTACCTAAACAACTTGCAAAGAAAGTATAACTTATAAGTGAAACTATTAATAATATTTGTATCTGAATATCCAAATGCTACTAGGGCTTTTTTTCAATTTTAAAAGTTTCCAGAAAAGGCTACTAACAAACTTTGTGGCATAATATTACAAAATTAAATCCACTCAAAAGAAACAAATGCAGAAGTTTAGAACTGAAGCTCTGAGAAGTACTGAACATACTTTTTTTATTATTATTTTCTGAATGTGTATCTTGATGCATTATAGTCGAACCCATTCAGAACAAAACATTTTATATGTAAAGTGTTGAAATTTGTAAAGATGATGCGGGAGCTGTAGAAACCTTAATTCGCACCTATTGTCACATTTTGTGATCCTAACTGTACGACTATGGCACTATATTAATATCGATTTTGTTTCAAGCAATAACGCTCCCATGGCCAAATACATTCTCTAAATCATCCACAAAAATGGAACAGACGACAATTAGAGGTATTAACAAAAACTTTCACCATCACTGTATGTGTCATAATAACTGTCCATTTCTGCTCACGGGTTAAGTAGGCACTCAACTTAAAAAGGAACATCTTTTCTTACCTGTCTGACAATCTGATTGGGACACTTTATTAGAATCTGCATTGGCCACCAATCATCATCAGCCATACGATCCAAAAACCACTGCAGAAGATACATACTTTGTTAGTTTTGTTCCAAACGTGTTCTAGTCCAATCTTCTTTTTGCATGATATTAAAGTCTGAAGAGAAACTGGTGTTACTATTATTAAGGAAGGAGCAAGTGTTAATCCAAGGGAAATCTAAATGTCTTCTGTGCATGAGAAGAAAGGAATAAAGATCAATAGCGTAAACATAAATATAAATTTATATCCAGTATCTTCTTATCCCGGTGTTATGATGCCATTATTCATTTACCCGGAAGGACACGCTTATCCTGAAAAGTTATGTCAGCGGAATAAAAAACAATGCTTACAATGAAGCATAGGCTGAAAAATCTTGTAGAATAGAGATAGGCTTAAATAAGAATGTAGATCCTGAATTGGATGCCTTTTGCAATTTAACATGTGGAAAAGCCTTACTACCTCCAGAGACAGAAAAGGTACAGAAATAACAGAGAATGATTCATTCAAAGTTAGACTCAGCAAATAATACAGCTGAGTATTCTGCCTCCCAGAATTTTGTTTTAGTCACAAGGAAAGACTGTTTTCAATAAAGAAGCCAAGTTCTTCCTTTTATTTTAATTATACCTGAATAGTCTTTACTGTATTAAACATCTTCACTCGTTTTAAGCATCTTAGAACCACACAATACTAACAGAACTGCATCACCCGAATACCAAATGCTACACAACCATTTAACGACCTCGAATCAATTTATAAAAGAACAATGAATTTTATTCATTTCTACTGAATAAGGTCTAATCCAGGGTACAGTACATATTGGGGTCCTTGTACATTTAAACTATCACAGAAAGTTTATCACAAACTTTTCTTCAGTATCTCAAAATTGATTTTGCCAATGCTACAATGAATTCTTTCCCTGTGGTTTCTCAGTCCCTCTCAACTACGTCCCAGACACCTTTCAGGCAGCGTCCTGAAAAATTTTATATAAAAACATTCCTCCGTTTTTTTTTCCTCCTCCTTCTAAGAGTTTCAGTCTTTCTACACATTGGGTTCAAGATCCAGAGCTCCACAAACCAGGCGCTGCATGGATGTGTTTTCAGCAAAGTCTGACATGAGCTGTTCTTGTTCCCTTTCTAAACCTCACCTCTCCATTGCTCACCCTCCATTCATCTCACTGCCCTCTTCCCTTGGATTCAACTCCAGGCCCCGCCATTCTATTCCTTAAACATGACGCTGTGTTTCCATTTCTCTTGTGTGATTTCATTTGAACATCTCTTAATTACACAAATCAGTACGTAATCATCAATTGAATTGAGAGGTTGTGACACCATGTCTCTCTCATGCCTGTGACAAAATGATTTTGTCTGAAAAGAAAAGTCAAAGTCATTCCCCAGAACCTGCAGTAATCAGAGAGGATGAATTTCATCTCATAGTGCACAAATACGCCAAATACAGTAGTTCATAATCCAAAATATTCCAGGGATACGAACCTCCAGGAAAGTTAAACAATATATAGAAAGTTGGTTTGTACTTTGCTGAGTTCCTAAGTCACTTACTTCACAAGCTGCCTGACTGTTATTAAACTGTTTTGTTAACAGTTCAATCCACTGAAGCATTGTAGGCTGTAAAAAGAAACACAGAAAAAAACCTATAACTTAAAATACTAAATAGCAACTTCATCGTTAAACATTTCTAAATGGTAAATTAGAACACTGGATCTTAAGAATATAGTTATAAAATGCTAAACACTTTATAAACCAGTAGGAAGTTGCACCTACGCAAAAATAACAGTACCTAGATTGAAACGAATGCAAGTTACACGTAACATGTAGTAGCTACCCAGGTAATTCTCCCAATTGTAAATGCAATCATACTCTTACTAATCCCAGACCATTCAGAATTAATAGCATTATGCCACCACAGACGAGAAAGAAGTAACATCTGACCGAGAATAAAGAAGGTTCAGATTGAACTTTCTTGTTGTTCACGCTAACATTTATATCTTAAAAATTCACGAGCACGACTGTTGCTCAACAACGAACAATTCTCTCCACACCAGACTTTAACAAGTGCTTGTTAAGATGCAAATCATCCAGGAATTTTCAAACGAGAAGAACACAAGAGCTGTTGTTCCCAATGCTTTGCTAAGGCAAAGTAAGTTAAAACCAGAACCCCCATTTTTTCCACTGTGCAGTACTTACTATAAATACATTAAATGACACCATTTAAACATTAATTTTGTATTCTCTATGGTACTTACTACATCTCCAAATTACACTTTTAAAATTAAAAAGTACAGACGTACTTTTCACTATATTCATGCAGCTACTTAATGAGAATTTACAAGTAAATAGAGTACCTTTTCCTTTGAATGAATAAATGTCTCTAGCACAAAGGAAGTGCTTAACTGGAAAAAAAAATAAATTGCACCATTAATTACACATGCCTGAATTAAAATGTAAACAAGGTAAAATTTAAAATAAGCATGATCTACTTTTGAAGTACTTACCTTTGCTGTCATTAGAGAAACCGCTTTTGGATCTGGTAGTGTGCTTGGGATGCTACTACACAACTGCCACATAAACCTAGAGTCAGTAATTTTATTTGTTAATTAAAATAAATAATGAAAATCTGCAAGAAGAAAAGAAGCATTAATATTACATTTTTTAAAGAAAAACTTACCCAAAATATGTATGCTCAAAAATGTTCTTGTCTTGAAGAAACTGCATGTTATCATGCCATATCCACTGAAGAAAAAATGCTAACATCAGATACAAGAAAGCAGTTTATTTCACTACATAAGCATGATATTACAAATATTTAAATGCTTGCCATGGCTAAGAAAACAAAATTTTTTCTTAGGAAAAATTATTTCTGGAAACATTTTCTTCATTTTAAAGGACTGGCTCAAAGTTATTTTATTCCTACTATGGCGAATATTAGTTTCGCCTGCCATACGACTGCAGAACGGAGCTCAGAACTTTCTCCTCTTTCTGTGACCTCAGTTTTACAACTGGATTACTCACATTTTTAGGCTGAAATTTTGAGAACCGGCCCAACATGTTAAAAAAGAACCACAGTTTAAGACCATATTTTGATGGCTGCGATAGTGTAACAACTTAAAAACCCCCCAAATCTTGCTAAACACGTCGTTTCACTGAGATGAGTCAGACTTTCCAGCAGCCTAGCTGGAAAAGGTTCCAGTCTAAAGGTTCAAGTTCTCACCCAAATCCTGACAAGCTCTGGGAACTTTTGTTAAATTTTTTAAGGAGTAAGATTTGAGTCTTCATCGTTAAGCGGAAAAGGATTACATGCCAGGTCCCCCTCTTCCTCTCTCCAAAATGATGTTTTTGACCAAATCCATTTGTAGTATTTTCCACATATTTTAAAAGTTTAAATCTGATAAAAATCTATTATTATTTTTAAGACTGAGAAGGATAAAAAGCAGGATCTGATTTGCCGGCTAGGGATGAAGAGTCTTTTTAAGTTCAGAACATAACACGTGACAGATGATAAAGCAATCCTTCTGGCCAGAGGGAGCAGGAAAACTGGCTTTTCACGAGATAAAAAGGGAGAAGAATGTTTTACAAATCCCATAGTGGGGATGTAGCTAGCACAGGGAGATCCCTAGTGAAATATGCTGCTCCTGTGAGATAGTTTTTCCTGTTCCTCAGATCATACATGGCTTAAATAGTATCTTTACAAAAACAGCCAGGTATCCTAAGAGCAGCCCTCGTCCCCAAGAAGAACAGGGAGATGTAGCTGTTACCGGGATTTGTTTCCCCCACCCATTTTACTAAGACCTGGGCTACTCTGTGACTATGGGGAGGGCAGGGATCCTTTTCTGACTGATTCACTTTGAGTAAGAAGCACAAATAGTCACGTATCATAGATCACTTTCACTTAGAATTTCACAATCCCACTAGCAAAAGTGCAAACAAACAGCTGGAACTATTCTCCTAAAGCAATCTGTTGAAGAATTGAAGGATGAAAATTATGGTAGTTAACAAAAATACTGCAACTGTTCAGAAAATGCCGATAAGCACTCACAAAACCCAAACAAACAGTGTTCTACCAGTTTTTACAAATACGAAGCAGAATGATTCTGTTACCTGAATTAGAAGATACAGGACAGAATGAGAAAACATCTAAAATTTACACACAGTGGAAATCCTGATTTACTTCCTATCAAACACCATTCTTCTAAGGAAGACAGCTAAATGAAACGATTGTCATCTTATTTAGATTTCATTTGTTTTCCTATATTTATTCCGATTCCTGATTTGTTTAAGATTTCCTATAGTATTTTAAAATTGGTGTTAAAACAAATCAACTTGTACCTCCAGCAATTCTGATGACACATCAAATTTGTAGTCTTTGCCATTCTCCTCCTCTGGTTCCATCCGTTTATAAAACAGCATGTAAGCACTGTGCGTCTTTAAGAAAAAAACATCTGTATAATTTTTGCTTTGAGAGATAAATCATGCAAGTAGAAATATAATCATATAACAAGTGTTTGGAAGAGAAATACCTTTTCAAAGGAGAAGTCCATAAATTTATCAGTAACAGAATCATAAGTTTTTGTCTGTCAAGAAGAAAGTAAAACCATTAATTACAAGCTTTTTTAATGGCCTGGTTATTGACAGTTTGAGATAAATGTGCAAGCAAACTATTTCACAGAATTTGTAGAGAGGCTGCTGACAATTCAGTTCTTCCTCAAAGTAGTCTTCTTTCTTTTTTTCTTCTACAGTGGCCTATTCTGATTTTTCACAGTTGCTAAGCAATATTGCGACCTATATCTCGTGCAATTTCCTGTCTCATCCAACTCATTGACACCTCTCTTCTTTTTAGGTACCTACAGGTATTTTATCCACTTGCCAAATAAAATAATTTTTTTGTTTTATTTCTGCATATTCTCTTTATCTGACAAGAGGATTTTTCTTATTCACAGGACTGTTTTAGTAAGATAATGCATTATTAATAACGTGTTTTATGTAATAGTGTATAATTATTAAAAAATGATCAATTCAAGCATAACCTGAGAACGTTTGAGCATTGTTCAACAGTTATTGGTATTGATGCTGTGTAGAACTATTCAGACAGACGTCAAAGGGCAGCAGGCTGACCCAAGAGACAAAGCTGCTGCTGTATTAAAAAAACAATTGTACTACTGAAAGCAAATAAACATCAACTTCAGAAACGTTATTTTCTTACAATAAAAGGAACAAGCAAAACTATTTAAGCCTGTAGGTCCATTATCTTGAAAATTCGCTTGCTAATATCAGAGCTCACACTTTGCTGCTGAACAAAAGCACAGGTGTACACAGATCTGAGAGGGTTTTAGTTCAGTTCTGTCACCAATGGAAAAGGATCTGACCGTAAGAGGTTCACAGACCAGAATCTGGAAATTACTGACTCGAGGCACAGACAAAGATCAAAAAGCCCTGTTTTTCCAGAACAGGCATAACCTTGAAGTAATTATTCCATCAGTCCACACTCTGAGCAAAACCATCCAAGCAAAGGATTCCTAAACTAGTTGCATATTCACTTTTTTTTATAAGTAAATAAATAATATGATGATAAAAACCAGATATAGTAAAGAAACACCTGTTCTTTGGAGAGAGACCACTCGTTCATTTTGATTCATTAGCAATACCTACGCTATACTTCTGACACCTGTCTTTTAAAACTCCATAAAAATATCTGGATGCATAGTCACAAATTAAATAAATATGATAGTGGGTACGGGAGAAATTAAGACCCTTCTCCTTTATCAGCTTAACTTTTGTTCTACAGAAAGCGTAGAAAAAGTAGAAAGCTTAACGACCAGCCCGCAAGCAGTCTCACTTTGACAAGTCTTTCATCCCCCAAAGGAGGGGGAGACCCTTTGAAGAGATGGATGGTGGCAGATCAGCTATCTACATGAACGTGAGATAAAGTATCATCTGCACAACAAAGATATCAGAAGTTTAATAAAACCCAGCTACCACTTTTAACCGTTTCATCTGCATACACAACAGATGGCAGACCAAAAGCTGAACGCTATGGAATCCTTCATGAAAGTCTTCAGAATAGACACGGTAATGGTTGAACATGACAAAAATAAAAGTCATGACTTACAGTCATTTCTCCACCAAAACATTCTGAAGCAAGCTGGGCAGAATCAAATGGTTTTACTTCAGCATCGTTGAAAAGATACCTGTAAAACAGTCAGCTTTTGAAACAACCGCTGTTTGTCTCTAAGGGCGAATAAAGCAGAACAAGCACTTAAAATGAATCTTCACATGTAAGTATCCCTATTAATTTCTAATATCTTGCTTGAATCGCAGCAAACTAAAAACTGATCCCAAAGTGAATTCCTTTTAATAAGATCAGGAAGTCACCATTTCAACATTCCGTGGTTTTCTTTTAGTCAGGAGTCTCATTAATTTCCTCATTTTTCCAGCCTGATTCTGGAACAGATATGGTTTTAATGCAGCCAAGATTTGCCTTTTCCTTTTCAATTTGAGTGAAATGGAAATAAAAATTTTAAAAAGGAGATCCATTCCATATAACAGTAGAACCCAAACTGGCAGGGGATGGAGAAAAGTGGTACACTATTTGGAGCAGGGATTGGGCCACTGGTGGGAACCATTTCAAAAATGGTCCAGCTAGCTGCTCTTGAGATCAGGAATAGGGGAAGTCTTGTCTCCTATTCCATGGCCTTAGCTGGGAACCTGAGATACGACATCCAGAAATGCCTGGGAGAGCTAATTCCCTGCTTTCTTATATCACCTAGCAAGACCATCCCTTATTTCCATGCCCATGTCTCACCTCTTTCCCAGGCTACATCCCCTAATTTTTCCTCCCTCTTCACAACCACGATTTGTCCAATGTGTGCAGAAGTTTCCAAATTAGAAGTGGGATGCCATAGGTTAAATAGAAAATACTACACTGCATTTATTCAGCTTTCTATCACTTATGTTTAAGAAGCTCCTATCTCTTTTTTTAATCTTTGCAAAGAAAGGTCAGAAAAATAAATGTTATCAAGTATTCCAGTATGTCACTGTAAATTGCATCCAGGAGGAGCTGGCCAATAGGAGAAGATCAGCAGACAGATAAACTAAAAAATTAAATGTGAAACCAATTCCACATATAAAAAGCATAGTAAGAACAGATTTAGATAACCTAAGGATGTAACACCATTTCTGCCACACAGGATGCAACGAGTTTAAAGCAAATAAAAATTCAAATTGTTGTTTCGCTGAAAACACACAAAATGAAAAGGTCCAAATTCCACAATCGTAAATGTAGCTGTATGCTCAAAGCTAACAACCAGATTTTATGAAGACAGTCTATTAAATCTTACTACATTCTCCTGTTGCCCCTGTGTCCAGGGCGCTCCACAACTCTTACAGCTACACAAACCTGTGTGCTAACAAATTAACGTAGACCTATCCAACATCTCCTGCTTTTGAGGAGAAGCTATAGCACATATCTCTTACACAACTGCATCTGACAAAATCAACAAGTTTTAGTTACTTAAACATAAGGAATTATCAAATTTTGTTTTGCTTAACTCACCATTTGTTGTTTTTGTAAGCATGGGGATTGACTATATCTCTGATAAAACTGTAGTAATGCCCACCATCTGCTGTTCCTGTATGAACCGTTACGCCTATCAGATCATATTCGTAACTTTCCGTTTCTTTCAAATATTCACCATCTTCCTTAAAACCTGAAAGAATTTAATACAATATTTAATCAGTTATTTCCTAAACACCCGACTTCAACATTACACTTTTCCTGTAGTTGCACTTAAATTTTCAGAACTCCACAATGAAGACAGCCAGAAACTCCATACCCGGAACAAGCAGCAGAGATCCCAACTCATGAAAACAGTCCCAGCTTTTTTTGCAAAGCATCACTATTCAAGAGAGCAGGACTAATAACTAAGTTATTCCAAGTTAGCACATCTTATTTATGATAGCAGTAAGCCATTTGCTGACATTCGAGCATGACCCTGCAAAATCGTAAAAGGCCAGTGACAAACTATGTAACTATTTGTAATTTCTCTCCTACTTTAAAAACAAATTTAAGAAGAATTCAAATTGAACAGTGCATGAAAAGAAACATAATCGTCTGTCAATTATGTCAATAATTTTCTGCTATTATATAAAATATGTGACTTTGGGAATATAGGTTGATTAAAACTTACATTTGATTTTGTTTTCTTAAAAAGAAAATCACTAATTGTATGCACATGTTATGTACCCAGAAAGCAGTACACAGACGAAAGAGACAAAGCCTGCTGAATTCATTTTATGAGGCATACCTTCTTTTCTGTCATTTTTTCCCATGAGGAAATCTTCAGTGTAAGGTGTCATATCCAAACGTAAAGGGAACGAAAAATGCGTATTGACTTTCTCCTTCATCATGGTTACCATATTAAATGTGTATCTCATTGTGTTGAAGCTTAAGATACGAGGTAGTTTCTTAAAACATGCCCTGAAGGATTAAAAAAATAACCATGATCTAACAAAAGCTTCGAGAGTTGAACTGTATTTTCACACGGATTTTCAAGAAATTTATTTCAAACGTAAAATGGGAAATCTGTGGCTCAGTCACATAAATATAAAATTCAGCTATCATAATGCCCTCGAGCAGGGCAGTCTCATTGGCAGCAGAAAGGTCCAACTCAGCCTATCGAACAATTCTCTTTAGGCTATTGTCATGCCTTGGAAGAAACATCAAATATGCTCATATGGCATGAACGACAATTTTCTAAAATGATACTATAAAAGGAGTCGTGAACGAATTTAACAATGCAAATCCTCTCATCAGACGGAGTTGCTATCTTGTAACGGACAAATTTCAGTGGAGAACATACCTGATATTAAATCTCACAACGTTCACACTAATGATTTTAAAGGAGGTTACTCTTTCACCCGTGTCATTTGTAACAGCTACAAAAACAACTACGAGGTTTTTCATCTCTAACAAAGAAATTTGTTAGTTGCAATATAAAGACAATGTAAAATTCTCATTTAGCGTTCTCTTTCTTAGCAAACATTTTAAAATATGAAAATATTTTTAAAACTAATTTTAATTAAGAAGTTTGCGGTTACGTATGAAACCTGAGCAATTATTCTGCATAATGAATAACACAAGTACTGAACAGACTCTGAAAGAATTTGAGCTTTTAAAAATGGGAAAAGTTACAGATTTGAAGAGGTATGATTTCTACAAATTTCTTTTTATTTACATTAAAAAGAGGTCACAAGCATTTTACTGGTTGGGTGATCTTTTGCTCAGATACCTGGTATTCTTTGGTTTGGAAATTTGATTTCTGAGTTACAGGCTCATTTGCACGGGTACCTCATCCTCCCAGGCATACAGAGCAGCAAACTGAATGAAACCACAGTCCCGTTTCATCTAAAGAATTACTCTAATTCAAACAGAAATTTACTAAAAAGAAACATTAGGAATGTTTAGTTGTTCTTATTCATACCGTTTTTCAGCCCGCACTTTCTTCCCACAGTGAGAACATGTATACATGTTGTCCCCTTCCAAGGTGTCCTTAATAGTTACTTCATCAAGAGATTCCTACATATAATAAAAAACCAAACCAAAACCATAAACTCTTTATCTTCGATATTTATATCTTGTGCTTGCATGGCCTGCTTTACAAACCCCTCTCTTTCAATCTTACAGTAAATTTAATTAACAATTCCGGGAGTTATGAAAGTAAAGGTGGTCAAAGGCATCAAAAAGTTTGCAAAAAGCGCATGCATGTCAACTAAGAGAAGAGTCTGACAGGAAAAGCAGTTCCTAACCCAAACACAAAATTAAGGAACCAATTCAGAAAAATTGTACTCAATATTCCAAGCTCTCCCCAAGAATTCAAGTGCTTTAAATTCAAATTCCAGGTGTGGGGATTAATAGTTGTTTAAAAAACTCAAAAACTTAAAAATTATTTTGGTGTAAGTTTTAAATTATCTTAATAAGCAATAGTACATGTATATATCAAATCTGACATTTACAATTCCCCCATACAAAACACGTCCATAGCATTCTTAAAACACAGAAGGGAGAAAGTGATTCCTGACTGTCACAGGCTATAATAATTTCCAAATGGCACCAGCTGACAGCACGTTGCATTGAAAAGATGAAACGATTTGACCAAATGACCTAGTAATATCAACCTAGAAATACACCAAAACTTGAGTACAGATACAGAAAGCATCAAGACAGGCAACAGCATGTGGTGCAGTCTCTTATACTCGATGGCAGTCATTAATAATTGTGATCTATGCTACATGTCTCAGTCTGCCATTACTTACATAAATATTCTTCATATCTGCCACCTGGCATCTTACTGTATAGAACTCTTCAGCAGTCTGACTTACATGCTCACAGTCCTAAATGATGGAAACGAAAGAGAAAAGCAATGAAATAACTGGTTTTGAGAAGTTAAAAAAAAAAAATCTTGAAAAATAAGGATAGGGAAAGAATACTTACCAAAGAAACAACATTGTTTGTGATAACACCTCCAAATAAACTTTTCACTGTATTTTTCTGTGAATGAATTAATACATTCTGTCAAGGAAATCTGGGCAAATCCTCAAGTTTCAAGCTCCCTTTTGCTCCCTCTGAAAAACTCACCAGTTCTGGAGACATTTCTTCTATTTTTGTTATTAGGTCAGTGAAGAACTCGGTCATATCTTTCTGCTCTCCAGTGTTGAGTGGCTGCTTATCCATGGTGTAGGTTTTACAGAAAGGCCTTGGATTATACGCTTTACACTCACTTTCCTTTAGGGAACAAAAATCAAGCAAAACAAATCCTTATATTTTGAAGTTACGTGAATGTACCGAACACACACACACGGACAAATATCTGATTTAAAAAGGATATACTTTTACATACAATATCTCCATATGCCCATTGGGCAACAAAGCTGTTTAAGTGCTGAAATGCTCTGATCTAACGTAAAGCAGTTTTTAACTAATTGATTATCAATATTGTGATGTTCATTATTAAAATACCATTTGTAAAATGTTATTAAATAATATTTAAGAAATACTTAAGAAAACGAATCATTAAAATAAAAGAACTTGGCTGAAGATGCGACAATCCAGTTCCTGCATATCTGTTCAGATACAAAATCGAATATGAGGAACATCAGCCTGTTTTTATGTATTTCTGGACATGACTGACATATCTTGACACACGCTCAATTCTCATTCAGCCTTCTCTATGGTATAAAATCGTGTCATCTATTCTCAACTGCACGTAGAGAAAAGAATGTGTTGTATAAAGCAATTCTTTAGATTACATGCCCCACTCCACTGCCTTGCACACTGGGAACGCAGAACTTATTTACAGCAGAAAGAACTTTCTTCTCGTAAACAACACTATACGTACTGTTTTCTTTTAAGAATGCATGGCAAGCCTTCCTTCAAGATTTTAACAACAGTAAATCTTCACATGATTTTATGTTCCTATACTATTTTATGCTTATGTAAATACCTCAATATTTTTTTTTCCTATGATTCACGGCAGACACTATATGCCTGAATTCCTTTCCTCTATTTGTCTTCAAAGTGGTTAGGAATTTCTTCCGCAAAAGCCAGTGCCAAGAGCAAAACCAGTCAGCTCTCCTCAGTTTTCTTTTCATTATTTCAGAAATGTTTCTCTATTTAAACAACAGTGAACACCTGTGAACTGCCTCAATTTTGTTTGCTTCCGGAATTTCGAAAACGCTAGTTGCTTTTTAACACTTTATTTCAGCAGATTAACTTTTAAAATATTAGAGCAAGGAAAATGCAACAAACCGAAATAATGTATTTTATTTTATCACCAGGGAAACTGGGGCAAACAAATTGTTCCACGATTAAATGAAGAATCAAGCTCAGAACTCTTTACATCAAGGTCCATGTGAAATGGGATTAATGACAATGGTGTCAGACGGACGCTCAGGGCAGTGCGTTTGTTAAAAAGAAAATACTCATTTCTTGGGATCTTGGCATGGTGCTCACATACAGAATCAACACATTCTAACCGGACAGCCAGTAGGTGTCTGGTGGTGATGGGAGTCTGTGGCTAGGTCCTTGCAGTAGTTTAGACCCGCAGAGACTCCTCGAATCACCATTTTGGTAAATTCATATAATCCAGAATTATAAATTTTTATTATCCAACAGTCCTATGTGACCTCCCCAGCATCCGTGTAATTCATTACTATTGATTCACCTTAACTATGTATGAAGTATCTCTTAAATATCTTAAATCCCTATAAAAGACTGTCCTATGTGGTCATTTCTGCAGGAACAGTTTCTATCGACTGTTTAAAAAAGTCAATCTGGAAATTGGACTAGGCACAGCAGAGGCAATAGTAGAACTGTCCCAAATTCCCGCCTGCAGGGCTCCTGTAACAATGTGTCAAATACTTCCTTGGGAAGGCACAGTCAATTATGCAGTTTCAGATTGGTCCATTGTCTCAAGCCACTCCATTATCGCAACCAAGGAGATGCCTGGCCAGGGAGGTCCTGGCCCACTCAGGGACTGGGCAAAGGAATAACTAACGTTTGAGAGCTGGTTCTTGCTCGTTAGAGTTGGTGCCCAATATTAAACCCTATCTTGCATTAGGATTTACACTGCTTCTTCATGAAAACCATTATGCCAATGCTGGCTTAACTGATTTGCTGAATGACAGCTTTAAAGTGGGTAAAAACTATTTCAGTTAAGATACATTTACAAAACTTGGGCACAATGGACTTAAGCTGCCAAGAATTTACACATAGAATGGTAACTACATTTTTCTTGCCTTCTTTTTCCCCACCGCCAAAATAAGATACTTCACAAAATATCCCCTTTCACACCTACCATTAAGTATGTAAACATTTTCTGGAGTTCTAGTAGAGTGGTCTTGTGTTTCATATCTTCTGAATACTAAAAGAAATTAATAAAAGAAGATTTTATCTTTTCGGTTATAACTTTCCAAAAACAGCCCTTAAAGAAGATGAAGCAATCATCTTTTTAAGTAAAAAGCCTACCACATTATTATGGACAATAAAGAAAAATGATTGTGTATAAGAACACACAGTATACTATTTTACCCTTATATATAAAGCACTACCTATTCATTTGTTGGCACACTAATGTTAAACCTAAGTCAAAAAGTAACTCTATTTCCTAAAAATTTACTGCAGCTAGGAGCTTTTGGGGAGGTATTACAAGAGACTGTAGTAATTTTGGAATTTTTCCAATTCATAGATGTTGTGGGAGTTCTCATCGACCCTCTATCTAATGCATTTCATGTGCAGACCAGCAGCTTCCCTCTTTCATTTTATTTTTTTATTTTTTATTTATAAATGGGTAATTGTAGATGAAGTTAAGTGACAACTACCAGTAACTTAATGATAACAAAAAATTATGAGGTCACTGCCAACTAGGGTGTTTCACACATTATATGTGCCCTGTTGATGTCAGGGACTAAAATGAAGCTTTCTCTTTTACTATAAATAGCTAGAAGTAATATTATAATATTTCTGGAAGTTGAGCAATGTATAATAATTTGCAGGACTTGCGGTACTATCTTTTTTTTTGACCCATACAAAAGATGGTAGCATGAGATACATGCTCTGGGCCTTTATAAATATTCAAGAAGAATAACATTTGTTCTTACAAAACAACAAATTAGGAGTTAAGAAACAACAGACAATTCAGTAAAACCGATCTTGAATAAATATAGTTGATAGCAACAGAATTATGAGTTTGAGAACGTTTTATTACAATACCACCTTAAGAACACACTGTATTAAAAATATATTTTTTTAAAAAACCTCTTCACATTAGATATCAGCAAAAGAATCCAACTGAACAAAAAGCAAACTAAACTCCTGCAGAAATATTCTTTATCAAGAAATAAAATCTTAAAACTAAGTCTAGACTTTATTAGCATTTGCGCTGATTCTAAATTTAAATTTCTACCGAAGTCCACCGAAGGAACATGAGACCCTAAATCATACCTTTGCAGTGAAAATTGCTTGTCTGGCCTCTGGTATCATGTACAGTTGCTGAATAGTGGATGCCAAGTAACATGTTGCTCCAAGATTCGTTAGACCCACAAATCTACATTCGGCGCGAACATCATCATGTGGCCAATAATCCCACTTGTAAGGTGCATGGGAAGCTGGAAAAAATAAGTCACACATGCAGAAAAAATAAATTCAAAGTATAATTTACAAAGATATACATACAATTAAAAGCTTTACATGTACATCAATAAAATACATCCTGTTTAGGCATTCTATGTTTGCAGGCATGAGCCAGACTGTATGCTCTTTAAGACAATGCACTATATGTACATCTGGAAAATCATTTGATACAGCAGCAAGCCTTTCTAGATGCCACATTGGGCTGCAAGTGATTTGCTGCACCCTCCAAAGCATTATTCACTGCCAGCATCATCCTCACACTCGTTCTAGAGGTAGTATTACACATAGTAACAGTCTTCCAGCCTCCATCTTTAAACTAAAGTTTGGTAAAACCACATAATGTTTTCAATCATCAAGAGCACCCATAAATTCTAAACACGGGCTGCTAGGCATTTTTTATGCACGAGGGTTTTTTATAATAGAGTAGATAATTTAGATTAGATACTAGAAAGAAATTCTTTGCTGTGAGGGTGGTGAGCCCTTGGCCCAGGCTGCCCAGAGAAGCTGTGGCTGCCCCATCCCTGGAGGGGTTCGAGGCCAGGTTGGACGGGGCTTGGAGCAACCTGGTCCAGTGGGAAGTGTCCCTGCCCAGGGCAGCGGAGTGGAACTAGATGATCTTTAAGGTCCCTTCCAACCTGAACCATTCTGTGATTCTATGAATAGAAGCCAATCACAGCTCTCACAACACTTGCACTGCCTAAACCACTGAGAACATACTTGTATCTGATAACACACAATGCTTCCACGTTCCCAAACATACACCAGTCATTCCCTCAGCACAAAAATTACTCTTAATTTCTACCACCCATTCCTATGCACCCCTACATCACACTGAAAGAAAGCAAAGCAGAGGCTCTGCACCCAGACTCAAGTTAGGGAGCCTTCCCTTCCAATTTGGTATCAGAGAGAACCACACGTGAAGTGAAACCTTTCCGTTCAGAAGAGAAGCTGGTTTCAGAATGATATCTACTATAACAGGGGCCAGGATAGCTAAAGATCTTTTTGACCCGTGCAAAAGGCTGATAGATGCTCATGAGAGATAAGACACAACTGCAGCGAAATAAAGTGGGTGGCTGTACACAAGCTTGTATAAACTTGAGAATAGTTTGTATAGGAAGAGAAGGAATGGCTTTACTGCACTTCAAAGCCACATACACCACAGAAATCTGCAATCTAGAAGCAAATTGCCTAGAGAATAAGATTAAAAAGACCTTTTCTTTTCCCGTAAGTTTTCTATTCCTCTGTATTTCGTACCAGCTGTACCAATCCATTTCTTACACAGCATGGCACTAGACAAGTTAGGCAAGTCTGACAGATTCTTCTTAATAAGCCGCCTTCTGATATGGCTGCCAAGAAATCAGAAGAATGGGAAAGTTCTCCTCCTTTGCCAGTCAAGAAGATGGTAACCAGGCCAGCCAAACCATTTGGAAGCGATTAGCGCTGCTTCTGGACACCAACAGGCTTCTCTTCCAAGCATCCCACGCAGGAGAAAGGAGTGGGGAATTAAGCATTTGAGCTGCAGAGGCAACTAGATGACACAAGCACTAAATTACAGAGGAACTAATCCAGAGTCCAAAGAAATTCACCACAGCCTATCTTCCTTGGTATGCAAGAAGTTGGACACAAAAGCTTGCAATGCATCTAGCTTTGCTGTTCATCTCCACGTATTTCATTCTCCAAAAAGGTCGAGTGCCCTACAAATAATTCAGCACCTCTGTTGAAGTATATGCTCAGATATAAAGAAAAAAAGCAAAAAAGTAGACTGGGCTTATTTTACAATCCACAAAAGCTACACGCATTCAAGATCTAAATTTTAAATCCTTAATTATTTTGGCAAAGATTAAAGGCTCATTAAGGACTCTTCTCAATTCATATTACCAGCTATAAATTTAGGAAACTATTTGGCATCCTCTAAACACATCCTCGCATCCTCAGAGACCAGACCCACAAGACATTCTGTTGCACAACAAAGAATTGTTGTAATCTTCATTTTGGCATTGGCATCAAAACAACTATTAGCCCTGCAGCTGTCAAGTAGGGCAGGAAGGAGTTTTAATTCCCGTTTCAACAAATCTCAGTAGCGTGACCTCACACTACCTGGTTACATTGGGCTGATAGGCCAGTTGAAGCAAAGCTATCCTCCACCTTTAACCTCCTAAAGAAAGTCATTAGCATGACAGAAGAACACAAAACTCCCTCCTTTAACCCAAATTCTTAAATTGCAACATCTTAATTCACCCTTTCTGATGGCAGGACTCAGCATCTGTCGCTGTGCTTATAGCTCATCAAGTTGTAATTACAAAGAAATCAGAGGAATTCTTTATACTTCATGAGAACAGTTGGGTGTGTCTTCCTCCTACCTCAACCCGACAAAGGGCTTTCAGAAATCTGACATGGAATTTGTTAGGAAGATCCTGTTTTCTCCACCCTGGAATTTTTAAGTGACTGTCTTCATTTTGATAATAAAAGGTTTCTTTTTTCCATATGGATCTTAACTAGAAAGGTAAATTTGTGCCTCGTTTATGTCTCTTCTTTATTTCTCACTGTCATTATAGAAAACAGCCTTTTCTCAGGAAAAGATAGGGAAACTTGGAACAAAACTTCCAATATCCACGTTCTATGTTAAGCAAAATAAAACTGAATTTCTTCCTCTTCCCATGACCACGCATTTCTCTATATTCCACCTTCTGATCACGCTTCTGCTCCAAACATCAGTCACTATCTTAAACTTCCCAGAAAGCAAAGCAGCTGGTCCTGTTTCCTTCCTTTGAACTCAATGAGGTTTTTATTACTCTTGGTCTGTTGTTGCAGCAGTTAAACATTGCTGCAGTTACATGTTGCTGCAGTTAAAACTGTACAACTACTTTATTCCTACTAGTATTAAGTCTGAAGAACAGTATACAGTTATACATTTGGATATGACTGACAAAATAGAGTCTTAATAACAGCATTTTTTATTAGAACCCGAAAATAGTTTTTTTTCTGTCCCAAGGAAAATATACTAGATTTCCTTTTACTTTATTTTGCTGACATCTCTTAAGAGCATCCTGGCTTCAATCAGTTAGAAGTGTGAGAAAAAATGGTAGAACAGCAGTGATAGCAACTGGTGAGACCAGAGGACAACAACTGTACAAATGGCAGCATCAAAAATTTCTCCAGTGACCGACAAATCTAAAACATTAAAACCAAAGACAGGATATTTTCCTTAATGTTTCTCCTAGAAGAACGGAGAGACGGGCCTAAGACAAAGAGATTTTTAAAGACTAAGAAGATTACAGAGATAAGCAAAGTGGTAAAATCCCGTTTTAAGGCTCTTTGGATCACGTCAATGGAATAGCAAGACTTTAAAGAAAGAGACAATGGCACTCTGCCAGTTGTCAGAAAATTAACATTAACGTGAAACCGAGATACAGGAGCAGAGACCAGATGGCTTGGGAGAACTCGGGAAGGAACAGACAATCTAGAGCAGAGTAACCTGGGAGAAAGCACCAGCTGTGGTAAATGTTCAGAAAACTTCAGCACCCAGGAGTTACTGGGATTTGGAGTGAGAAAAATACTAACAGTAAAAAAAAAAATAATTAAAAAAAAAAATCAATGGTTGTACCTGGAGAGATACAGACAACCTCAGCAGCTGTACTCACAGCAAACAGAAACATCCAATATTTTCATAAAACATCTTCTTCAGAATATTCTTCCTGAACATGAGAGACTTTGGAGGCTTTTTAGAAGGCCCCAGGCATATGAGTACAGCACACAAAACATTATTACGATCAGATTTCTCTTTTGCTTCCTGAACTGTAAGGCACTAAATCAATTCCATACATTATAATAAATTACAGGTCCTCAGGTTACAGGAATTTAAACTGGGCATGTGAAAGGGAACCTGTCAAGCTAAAAATGCGTAACAAGACTTTGCAAATCAAAGATAAAATATTAACTAACTTCAAATTCTGGTAATTTACGTATTATACGTAGGAACTGAGTTTCCAAAACACAGGAAGCATGAAAGCCAAGAGGCATAACAGAATTGTATTAGCACTAATTGTATTAGCACTGTATGCAGACATCTGGGTATGGACTGAAACTCAACTACAATGATATCAGAGACTCTGGAAACACAGCAGTCCTGTTAACACCCAATACGCCTACAGTACCTCAGTGGGGTCTACACACTTTGGTTTCCATATAAACATACCACTTTTCTTTATGTTAGAAAGGGAAAACAGAAATTAAAATCCAGTAAAACATGTAAAATCCACTCTAACAATGCTATCTGTGTGTTAGTGTCATTTAACAGGACCGTATACTTTAAATAACCCATATGTAAGAACAGATGATCTGAAAATTATACATGCGATTAAATACGTTCATTTGCTAGGTGAGCAAAAGATGCCTTATCTGCTCTGTGACACTACCATAAGCGATGGTGGATAAGAGGTAGAGCTACAAAGTAGAATTTTAAGAGCAGCGTTAGTGGCAACAACGTCTTACTTCATTACTACTTTTGGAAAGCAGGACTATTCAGTTTAAGCCTAAAAATATTCTGTGTCACCTTTTCCTTTCCCTATTTCTACCTACACATTCTTAACCGATCATTATTTTTAGAAAGTCATTAACTGCAGACACTTCTAATGTATTTCAAGAGGAAATGGAAACTCCGTGGTTGCAGGAGTGTTCACAATGGTGGGCAGCCATCGCCATCATGAACACACAGTTTTCAGAATGGGGGCCCATATTACGAGTACACTTCCATTTTCTTTACTGAACTTTATAAATCTGAAAATTCAACACACACCCAAAATGAACAGAAAATAGACTAGTTTTCTAAAAAATACTCAAAAGCTATATACGGATATGGGTTCTTACACTGCATATGTTGTGCCATAACCCAGTTGTGGAGCAGCCTGTAGTTTTCCACGGAGCCCTTTACCATTTCTACCAACAAGTCATAAGCTGCAGCCCTTGAAGAATGGGACTTGCATTTTGGCTGTTGTCGATCTTTCAAACTTGGCAGCAAGAACAGAAGATTGAAGATGTCCCTCAGAAACTCCTGTAAAAACAGTTCAATCAGCAGGTTTAGCAGCTTGACCACATTCTTAAAAGATGACAGTCACGTACTAGCAATCTTCTAGAAGCTTATAGACTTCTCTCATTTACAAAACTTTCTGACTTGTATACAAGTTCTGAATTACGAATTTCAAAAATTTTCTTTATGCTACATAAAGTGCACATGTGTAAACACATTATGGCCTAAAGAGAAACATGTCCACTCAAAAAGAATGACAAATTATGCTCGATTCATGATTGATCATTTAATTTGACAAAACATACACATGTATTTTTGTTAACTTTGAGACTAGATTCTCCTAGGGAAAGACAGCAGGTGACCTTAATCACTGTATTAGTTTAAGTTTTATGAATCAGGGATGAACAATAAAACACGCACTGAATTATGTACCACATGTACTGTAAGTGTATTTTTGTATTGTTTCTTGTCTGGAATATTAACTGAACAACAAAAGGTGCCAAACACAGCTGTACCAAGTCAGGTTGCCTTTGCATGACAAATACATATTGTTATTTATCTTTAGCATCCCACATGAATAAACTAAAAAACTGAGATGGATCTGTCCAAACTTCAATACCTACCTTCTATATGTAGGCAATTTAATTCAATAAAATTAAATCAAAAGTAAAATATTAAAAAGACAACAACAACAAAAAAGAGATCTGTATGAGTCTTGTAAGAACCGCTGATCATACTCTTCCACAACTACAGCACCTTTAAAGAAGCACAGAAAAGGCTTTCCTCCACCTTTTAGCTACAAGGTGAACGTTACTAATTAGTCATTTAAGTGGTATAATGAGAGACCATGAAAGAAGAAATTGAGCAGAATTTATAAAGCAATATTTCAACAAATTTCCTTAAGCAACTAGCAATTCACGTGCATACTTTGTCTGATGACATGATACACAACCTATGCTTCACTGCCTCTGTACACTGTCTGCAATCTTAAGTTGTATTTAATCAGTAAATTATATTAGTAGTGTATCATTTTAGTTGTCTATATATTCAGGCAATAAATCCTCCTCTTCTGTAGAATTGTGATGGTTTTCTCTCCCCAAAGATACCTTCTTGGCTGTTTTTTAGGGACAAAATTCTTCCTTCATTTGTAGAGCACAGGCTACCAATCCAACTATTATACTTCATTCTACAATTTCTAGACTGTAATTAAAAAAATGTTCTTCCTGAATTTCCCCTGAAATTCAGGGTATATTCCTGAATATTCAGTTAAGAAGTCTTTTAAGGTTGAAAGACCAGACTCCGCTGTAAAATCTAACTAAATTCTAAATATTTCAAAAAATGGGCGCTTGCAGAGTACACAGCAAAATCACCATCAGAAGCCTTGTTTCAGCATGCAGGGAAACTTCTATAGTCTTAATATAAAATCTTACAACCAGGGTCTTGTTTTTACAGCTGAATAATACGGATTGGTCTTCTGGCCAATAGTGCTAGCCAAAGTTCTTCCAGATTTCTCCACACTTTGGAGAAAGAAAATGCATAAAATTAGAAATAAATAGATAGGTACCTGGTTTGCTGGTAGTTAGTCTGTGCCAGGAGTGGTTGGGGGGCAGCAGCCCCGCCCCTTTTGATGCCTGACCATGCTTGTCAGGTGTCCACGATTACTGCTCATCAGCAAACCAGCTGCGTGCGCTCAGGGAAGTCTGAGGCTGTGCTTTCAGCTGCAGTCTTTGCCAAACGGGTGTTTTAACACCCCAGCCACATGAAGGTGTCCCAGACTAAAAAAGCCATAACTTCAGAAATCTGGATCTATCTTTTTCTGATTAACACTCTCAATCTTGCATTTGTGCTTATTGAATTCTCACGTGTTGGAGCAGGGAAGACAAAGAACTCTACAGATGATTTTGCTCAGAGGCCGAATGCAAAATCTTATTAAAAATATATCTCTTTACCATCAAAGTGGCCTTAAGATCTACCTTTCTAGTGAAGATGTGCTAGCTAGTGTGTATTAAAAATGTATTTTTGTCCACTTAGTGCAGAATAAGGTAGGCAGTGATTATCTATAAAAGACATCAAAGAAGGTAGATCGAGTATCCGGTATTGTCACAAAATGTGACCTTTTAAGTTTGACAATATTTGCCAAACTATAATTTTGTTTACTTAGTGAGAGAAGGAATCTGTAGGGAAGAAAAGGCACAGCGGAACATCAGATTCCTCTGGGCAAGTCTAAACTATCTTCAGTATTTGCCTGGGTATTTTCCTGGGTATTTTTTCCATCAGCCTTTGCTCAGAGGGAAGCATGTGGTTTCACAATCCTGTTCTATAACACTGAACACAAGACAAAATTCTTCACTAATGCACTTTATAATGTGCAGTTAATAGGTGTTCTTAATTAAAAAATTAAAAGATGTTCAGAATTAAAAAAATAACATAAAATCATAACTTAGTCTCCGAAAACGTTCAAAGAAATTTTTTTTAGCAGCTGCTTCTGCTGAGCCACTCTCCCATCTTACAAGCAGAGGTGGAATGTAATATTCTTTCAATAGGTGTCTGCCTCTGTGTAGACGTAGCGCTTAAAAGCTGCTTTTAGATCACAACTGTCCCAGGATATGGACAAAAAGCAGCTGTTGTTAATGATTTTTAAACCAGTTAATACTGATCAATACTAAAAACATTTAAAGATAATAAATGAAAATAAATAAAATTTCTAGGATTTAAGAACTCTATCCTGAAATTAAATATAGTTAGAAAGGGAAGGGACTGTATGTGCTACTTTTTAATAAAGAATGATATGTGTGTTTTTATCCATCATCCTAAGGCTAGAAATACGATATACTCTCATATATCGAGCCCTGTGATTAAAGTAGCAGAAAAAAGGTGAAATGAAGAAAGTACTGTAAGACGCGACGATACTATTTTGATCTCTTTATGGTCTTTCAGTGTCCTTTTCTTACCTGGCCCTCACGAGAAAATTTAAAGGGTGGTTTGTGCTTAATAACACTTGTTGCAAGACGAAGTAGTCCTGTAAGTCCATCATCTTCTATATTACCATCTTGATGGTCAAGGATTTCTCTGCTATATGTACACATATATACAAAAGAAATGTTAAAACACTGTCCTGCTAACAATAAATATAATGCAACTTACAAGTGACATTACCTTTAGCAAACCTTACCTCCGAATGCAGTCAGCCAGGTGTCTTGCTAGCGCGTCTAAGTCAAGCAGCGTGGTCTGATTAAAAATAAAGAAAATGGAATATAAATAGAAAATAATTATGTACTTCATGAATTACAATTTATAAGCCTAGTCTGAAACTATGGTTATGTTTTTGTTACTGCAGACAGAAAAACCAGGGACAATTAAAACTTGTTTTTCAAACATGCTTGCAACAATATTTTAATACATTTTTATAGATGGGATAAAACTGGTTTTTTTTTTTAAATCAGTGCGGTACAGTTCAAATGAAGTAACATTTAGTCTTTCAATTCTAGATCCCACAAAATATATCTACCATACTGAAAAAATGGCATACTACTATTTTAAAGTGTTTGTTATTTCCCACAAGAACACACAATTTGTCGTCAGAAAGTTGAAAAGTCCTACTTCTTGCTCGAGCAACGTGCAGAAGTAGGCAAGACTGCAGCCTAGCCAAGAGATTCAATGAATAAAACAGAGATGGAAGGCAACTGAGAGGAGGGATGATGGGGGGGGGCAAAATTTTTGCCTCTACTGGGAAGATGCAGAGTTAAGAGAGGAAAAAGACTTTTCCATTCTTGAGAAATGAAGATTAAGGCTTTGTCTTTCTTCTCTTCCCACACTCCTGCCCCAAGACTCAGAATGAACTAGAGAGATTTATGCAGGGCCGCCAGCCAGCACAAGCAGTTGCAGAGTTTGCCCAAAAGGTAGCTTTAACCCTTTAGAGATGTTTCAAAAGTTGTGAAAAAGTTTTCTAACCTCTGCTGAGTGGCTGTTAACTGAAATTTTTTGCTCTTTCAGCTTTAGTCAAATACTTGATTACCTTCTCCTTAGACCGCATTGAAATTATCAACAGAGAATCTCTCAGATAATTACAGTATTCCCAATGTCAGTTACCTTCACCTGAGTTCACCCTCTTTGTGTATTATACCCATTCCCCTTTCTTGACTCTACAGGTTCAGTATCTGAAGCTTTGTTTGGCCAAGAGCCACTAAATACACATCACAGAGTAAAGAAAGCCGGGAGATGGCAAAGTTCCAAGAGCTGTTCACAGCAGTTCACCGTATCTTAACTAAAAATGTCTCTTACTGAAGTAAAAGTGGCTCGAATACCCGAATTTGAAAAAAAGCAAACTTTCATGTGAACGCAAAGCAAAACCTACCTGACTCGCATCTTTGACGTGTATGTTATCAATCAGTTTGCACAGCAGCCAAAAATATTCCTTACAACCTGGTCGCAGCACTGTTTCTTCTTCATAATCCTCTATCTGTGAAAAGAAATTGCTTTTGTTCTGAAGTACCTCAGACAAAATAACTGTGTATTAACAAAACTGTAGTAAACCCAGTTAACTGTTACAAGAAT
This sequence comes from Rynchops niger, assembly GCA_013400035.1. Lineage (NCBI taxonomy): Eukaryota > Metazoa > Chordata > Aves > Charadriiformes > Laridae > Rynchops > Rynchops niger. The sequence continues at coordinate 299,933 of VXBH01004332.1, forward strand.
ATTACTTTCGACAAGCCCCTATTTAAGATAAGCCAATTATAGGAACAATGTATTTTACAACGGTTAACAGTGCACGTTCTAATTTTCTTCTGAAATATTTATTAATTTTCTTTAAAGATTAGCAGGATGATCTGACAGACACTTAAAATAATTAAATAGTATTGACTCCATCCTAACTACTGCAAATTGCAAATTTTTGGATATTGGACTAAACATGAGAAACTTCTGTTGAATTCAATGTTCATTAGTACAAGTCTAATTTTAAACTCTTCTGAAAATGAGTCAAATAATGCAAAATCTTCTGCAGATAGTTTTAATTTTTCAAAAAATATCAACAGTTTAAAACTCTGTTTTTTAAAGCGTCATGGCTTTAACTACTTTTGTGATGTTTCTGGAAGCATCTGAAGTCCTAATATCTCAGTATATCAGAAGCACTACATCAGACATAATGATAATATGTGCTACCATTTCTTATTTTTATATTAACAAAAGTAAGTCTAAATAGATCTTTGACTAAGTCTTGTAATTTCTTAAATTCTTACCCGGATTGGTTTCAGAGCTTGAGCATCAGGGAGAAATTTTAATAAAGTTGATGCAGCCAGCAACAGAAAGGATCGATTAATTGAGTCTCCCCCATCCAGACCAGAGAGAGATAACTTGTATAAACCATTGCAAGACTCATGGCGAACAGCAGTCTTTATGAAAAATAAAAGAATTACATGATTATGCATATTATTTAGAAGATTTTTTTCCTTTTGTTGACTTTTCTTTCCTATGTACATAATTAGTGTTCCTCTCATAATACGTCTCAGGTTATAAAGGTAGAATGTCTTTCTAAAAACACGTATTACAAATAACGTACATTTACATTGCTTACAGAAAAATGCAAAAAAGACCATTCTAACAAAAAAAGCTGATTTCTCTGTGCCCCTTGTCTCTTGAGTTACATATTTTCTATGGTAAAGATTACAGCCAGTAAAACAGAAATATCACTAAGCAGAAAATATCACATCTGGGCAAATCAGGGAAATCTGTGTGATGCCGGAACTTACACTTACTCATTCCTAACTGTATGGTTAGTTTGTTTAATTTCACTAGAAGAATTACTTTCTTCTTTCTTTTACTCTTCAGAAAAATATTCACAGACTAACTCTAAACCAACTCTGGAAGTTTGCATTCTTTCTTTTTCAGGGTTTTTAAATGGAGTCAGCAGGTAAGCTTTTCCTGTGCTTGAGTAAGAAAGCAGCAGGTAATAATTATCACACCATGTCCGTATTGCACCTTTAAGCAATCACTAGTAAATAGAAAAATTTTCTACTATGCATATCTTTATGCAATTTTCAAGTTTTTCTTACATCAAAAAACCCCCTTAAAACTAGGCAAAGATTCAGTAATGACAAACATTTTTACATCAACATCATTCACCTCATTTTGTGATAAAAAGTATAGCTGAAAAAAAATATAATGGGGGAAGTATTTATAGACTAATCCACGTTAGAGGGCATCACCCAGAAATTTCAGCTAATGACAATGAAAAAATTACCTTCAAACAGAAGCCAAGAACAAAGACGAGAGTTTATGAACTAGTTTGCAATCAACCACAAATGCGCCATCTCACATGGTATTTTAGCTACAACTGATTACTTCTTAAACAGGATTACAAGTAACTTGAGCCAGATCCTGCCTAGTTTTAGCAGGAAACAACATGTTTTGAATTTAATGAAACTTGTTCCATATTATGCACTAATTAGTGATGCAACAACCTCTCCTTTAACACACCTCTGGAATAAGCAGGGTAAGTTTCTTGAGCCAGTCTTGCAAATGATCGCTGTCTGCCAGGCTGGATTTCACCAAGGAGCAGCAGTGAGCCCAACTCACCAACAGCCACATTGAATAATGAGTGACTGAAAGAAAATGCGATAAGAGTAAATCACGTTCTAACGAACAGAAGAGGCTTTTTAGGTTGAGGATACTTCTAAGCACATATTTCAGTCGTGCTAATGTACAAGACTAAATCCTTACTGGTAAATGAGATACTAGCTAAACTGAGAATTTTACCAATGTGGTTTCTAAGTACTGACTGCTCTACTACTGATGACAATTAAATGAGATTGCTCTAAGTATTACCTTTGCTAACGGCTTGCATCATGTCTTAACATGAACATTTCCCTGGGCTCACTAGTATATCTGTTTCTTTCTTCTTAACAACTAAAAGTAAGACTTTAGTAGGTGATACGCAGCATTTACTGAGAATTCCAGTTCATAGACGTGAACATCCTCAGGGGAGAACAAAGTGGAAAAATTGAAGGCAATGTGTAAAGCTAGGAGGAGATACCTATATTTACGCACGTCTGTGCTGTACTTTTGATAATTACTTTGATACAGGCCTAATCTGACACAGGTCATTTAGACCTTTTGTAAGAAACCTCCACAAGAGGGGTAGAGCTCCAAGGAATTCTGCGCCCAGAATGATTTTTGTAAATCAGAATAAAGGTGGCTATTGGCGATTCTATTATGGCGTTATACATGCTGCTCTTTGGAAGGTAAGAATACAGCTGGGTTTCCTAGAAAAAACAGCTCTTCTGGAGATGAAAGCACAGCCACAGTACAAAATTTCAATTCATATAAAACGATTTCCAGAGAAGGGAAGCCTCTCTGGGTATTCTCACCTAGATTATAACAGCCCTAATACTATCAAGGAACACAATCTTACAGCATTCTCATAGTGGCATAAAACAAACATGCAATTTGTTCTCATTTTCATTACTATTAGTTCATAACATATAGCTATTTTGCAGCACTAACCTTCATGTCTTGATCTGTGATCAGACTGAGCTTTCAACACCCTGAACAGGAAGAAGATAAAGCCAGTTGAACTTTACCCACAGAACATAACGGGTTATCATTTAGAAATACACACAAGTAACAACACTGTTACTCTTAAGCACCCACTAAGAAAGAAAACTAAAACGTTTATCTTAAAAGGATTCATTTCTTGCATGTTTCAAAATCAGCAACAATAACAAAACTACAAAAATCTTCAAGCTTTACTGACTACAAAATAAAAAGTCAAGAAAAAATACCTACAACCCCTCTATTTCATCCAAAAAAGAGATGTAAACCGGAACTGACCCATACAGAAGAAAGCTAGAATTCTTCAGAGAACTGCACTATGAACAAATATTTGCAAGCTTTAGACAGATTTTAAATGCTTGCATTTATTTGCTTATATTTTTATAAATTGCAATAAAAGGTTACAAAACCAAAACCATACTGTATATATTTAATATTATTCCTGCAACTCATCTAGAGGTTAAAGTTAGGCAGACTGGCAGACTTGACTGGAAATGCTCTGAATGTCCATAACAATTTTTTAAAAACATGGTCAAATGCACTATTCATCACTTGGAATCAAATCATTTTACAACACCAAACGTAGCAAAAAACCCGTCCTCCCCACTTTCAGTCTGACTCTGTCATGATGCAGTTTTACACAGAACTGCTTTTCTCAGGAAAAAAGACAAAAGGGACAAAAATCTCTAATAGCCTGTTTCTGAAGGTAAACTTTTCCCTTTGGTACATGCGCGCTCACTAAAACGCTAAGGGTAATTTCAGCAATAACAAGCGAATGTTCTTAGGATGGGAAAGATAAGTCAAAACCAGCAGATGAATAAGCAGCTTAAAAGTGGATTTCTCTTAATTTCTCCTTTATGTTGCCTTGAAATCGAGAATGCCGATTGCTACAGAGAGAATAAAGAAATAGTTTTGGCATGAAAATTTATGAGAGCATACCATATATATTTTTTTGTTCCGTGTCTTATACCCTGGAGAACAACTGGTTAAACAACAAGGCATTCTATCATGCTTAATTACTTTACACTTTAACAAAAACCCCAAAACACTTCTGATAATTTGTTTAGGTAATTGATTTTTCTATCACTGATGACACTTGAAAGTTCTCACCACTCTCCTCTCTCTCACTCCTCCTCCGGGGGTAGGATAAATACCAAAAGAGGTGACTAAGAAAAGCAAGTCTAACACCCATATCAGGAATTTAAGTCTCTGGGCATTGATGGGGACTACAACTGAAAGAGCTTTTTACTTTATTTAAAGCAGAGATGAAAATGTGCACACTTGATTAGCTTTATTATAAAAATAAAAAGATATTGTACCTAGGTGCCAAGTTGTCATATGTATAAGCAACTGACATAAGTCGCTGAATCAAACTGGTTCCCTGGACAAGTACAAGAAACACCTTTAAAAATTGAAGTCAAAAGAAAAAAAAACACAGTTAATATAACAACAAGCTTTTTGATCTCTTTTTAAATTATACACACTGTGAATCTAAACAAACCCACCTGTGTCGAGGGAAGAAGAGCAAATGACAAATCATAGCATCTCCATAGTTAAAACTTGTACTGTTTTTTATTAAAGCAGATCTAAAATCCTGTGTTTCATTGACTAAGTCTAGACGCAAAAATTTCATTCTATTTCTCTAAGAAAGACAATTTAACTGAATAGAAAAATCAACCATTTATTCAATCCTTTTAGTAAAAACACAGTATTATTTTTAAAAGCAAGGACTGTTCACTTCCTTTTAAAAATCTTAGGCTTGAGGAGACAGGGTTGAGGATGACGTTGCCTGTCGCTGGGATCAACACATTTTATTGACTATACATTCACTTAAATTATTCATCTTTAGAGAATCTGACAGGCTACACAGAATTTTAAAATCCAAGTCTGAAAAAAGTCTTAAAATATTTAGATAGCAAATCCACTGCAATCAAAAATATTCATCAATGACAATTAAAAATTTAAAACCAGTTACAGAGACTGGTGGCAGCATTTACACACACAGCCAACGTTGAAAAATTTAATCCATTTGGTAATTTCCCTGTATCATAGTAACTTCGGCAATGTAAGGATCTGTTTTGTCAAAAATACCTAATACTTAAAGAATAGTTAAGGTCTTTCCACATATAACAATGACAAATGGGAAGGTGGGCTCCAGCTACAGTTCAGATCTACATTTTCTGGCAATCACAGCTGGTCCTGTGCCCAAAAGCAATCCACTTATATCTCTGATGCCAAAATACCCCATTTTCTTGGTCTACATTAGGAAATTAGCTTGCAGGAATCTGGCAGGAAGGTTTACAGGTTTAGATAAGTTTACCATCCACTCACTCAGATATCCTTAGTAGAGTAAGTTATAGCATTTACTCAAGGGATCTAAAATGGGTTTAGTGAGGATGGGGACAGCCTATGTAACAAGTTACCATAAAAAAAGGGAGTAATTAATTTGGAAAACAAAATCTAAGAAATAGGGATAAAGCACTAGAATTCTGAAACTCCCATCTCATGGGCTTACCAATCACCAAAACCCTTTTGATTTCAGCTTCTAAAACTGCCAAGTTCAAAGCAATTAAAATACTTTTTACAGGGGAATAACATGTAGGATATAGATTATTAGTAGTAACTTTTCCACCACATTAATACCAAAATAAAGGCTTCACACACCAAAGGTGTCATTTTTCTAAAGTTCTCAAAACAGACACTCTGTTTATCTCTTACCTCTGTTAAACGAGGTATGTGAAGGCCCTTCGCGTGGTCACTCGCGGTCTTCCTTGATTTGCCTGGCCACGTTCTTTTTCTGTGAGTCTCTGCTACACCAGACCAGGCAAAGACATCATGGTAAGCCAAATCCAGATCGGAAGGATCAACCGCAAACTGGCATATCAGCTTCAGCAAGCAAGCAAGACAGTCTAGCTGCCACTGTGAATAAGAAGAAAATGAAATTTTATTTTTTTCAGGGACTTATTTTACAAATAGTTCTATACCTCTACTACAGAATTCAAAATGAAAAACTTAAGTAAGGTACAAAGGATAAACAGTTAGAACTAACTGGCAAAACCTCACCAGAATGCACTAAAGAGGAAGGCTATTAAAAAAAAAAGTTACTTCTTACAATGAAAACATTTCATAGTCCTATTAACAGGTACATTCAAGGCATTCTATTATTCAATGCATGAAATAACAGAGAGGAAATGGTATAGGAGTTAAAAGCCTTTCCTGCATTGTATTCAACTATAGCACGGGGTATAAAGTACCATATACAGAAGCGCTTTCAAGTTTAATACATTTAACCATGCAGAAACAATAGATACTACTTTAAAAATACCATTTTGTATTGCAACATCCCTTGTTAGATGAAAACCACTGATGCATTTAGTAACCCTTGAGATGAGTTTTCATGGCTCTCAGCTGTGTGGCCATGGCTAGTAATAATGTTCATTATTGAAATCTGCCTTATTAACACCATAGCCACGGTGTGCTACCGCTTTTGCCTCAACGCCAACAAGGGAAAATGGTATTTCTTCAGAGGGGAAGACAACTCACAGATTACTGCTTTTAAAAACAGACTATAATAAAAGCTTCCAAAGCACAACCTGCCCTAGAACAAGCAGAAAAAAGGAAAAAATAAAGTATCCCCTTCTTGTTTGGCAAATTTTGATTTAAAAAAGAAAAAAAAAAAGTGATGTGCAATGCAGTTGCAATCATTCCTAAAAATGGAACCCAGATTGTTTTTTTCCTCTAAGATGTTCCCATGATCTACAATTCTACAAACCTGGAGTTTTTCTAAAACTAGACAAAAAATTAAACCAAAAACACATAGAAAAATACAAAAGGTGGTCTTAAAATGTAAAAAAAGCAGAAGCATGAGGATTTTTTTTTTTTTAAGAAAATAAATTCTTCCAGGAATATAAAACATTCAGCAAAAAGCTGCTTTGCACAGACTCTGGTGGTTTCAATTATAGAATTTATTTATTTCGCTTACTACAGAAAGGTAACTATTACAAAGGATGAAAGTAATGAAGTCTTTATAAATGACAGCTACGTTATTCTGGAGAAAAAGGGTGAATAAACACCTACCACAGTCCATGATTCCTGTTCTTTAGGCTCTAAGATTCCAGAATTGAAAATTTCTAGTAACTGTTGGAGCCCTCCAGCAGCAACAAACTGTAAGTATATTATGGAACCAATGTGAGAAAAAGCAAATACAGACATATCACTAAATTCAGTTAGATACCAACCTAAGCTTTATAAATAAATCAGAAAAAATAAATCTGATAAACTATTCAGCTGGATATATTATAAAAACCAAAAGAAATAGCTGTACACAACTATGATAAATTTACAGGCCTAATAACACAGAAAACTTTAAAACACTATACCTAAATTTGAGACCAAAAACTTTAAGGCAGTTAATGTTTCAAATGGGTTTTCATTTTATATCCTTTTTGGAAAGCTGTTATTACATATCACAGAATACTGTAGGAAAATCAAACCTTGCAGCTCCATGTGTTTTTACTATTTTCTATTTGGTCTTCACTGGAATCATCTGAATCTGGGTAGAGATCACTGTAACTTCCCTGAAGAGAAACAAGAACAAGTCATTGTAAAAACAGTTAAAGAATTAATATACTATGAAATAACTCATCAAGATATACTTTGGTTCAGAGAGAAAAAACATATATTCTGTGCAAGGAACTCTATTACCGTAGATTCACGCCTTATTCTCCTGTTGGGCTTTCCCAAAGCTTCAATAATTTCCAGGGCATACAAAAGTTTATGGGCACTTTTTATTCGCAGAAGATCCTTCCAGCTAAAGCCATCATTACTCTTAAAAGATAAAAAAGACAGAAAGCAATTAACACTATTATATGCAATGCTGATCTATCTAAAAAAATGCAAGGAGAGAATTTTTAAAGTGGCATGGACAAATTATTTGGGTTTTATTTTCATCTATTGTTTGAAATTAGACATTTTAAAGCATATTTCTATACATGACTAACAATTTGAATAATGTGAATTCAGCAATGAAATTTGAATAAACCTCCAACATTATTATAAGCTAATGTACACACCATTTTGAAGTAGAAGAAGCCAAAAGTTATACTCTAAATTATAACTTTCACCAAGATTTTGATGCATGTGTCCATAAAGAACCATAATATCTAAAACCTGTTAATTTCCACGACTTAAAAAGAGCCAAATTTCCATCTACGGGGCAGAAAACCAATTAGGTAAGTAGCTATGTTTTGAAATCCTAGAAGAGAGTACAAAAGGATTGCTATCACATCATAATGTTAAAGCAGGGCCGTAAGTGAAGAAACTGCCGTTTCAATTCAAACGAAAAGATTGCGACAATTAGTATTGACTACTCTTTTCATTTATTAATTTTTTTTTTTAAGAAATCATAAAAATAAACTTCAGGGAACTAAACTGACATCTCTGTTTAGTTTAATTTTGTAAGAATTATTAGGTTTGTTTATTACGTTTACTTGTGTTGCAGCATACTTACTATTTAACATTCCTCTTTGGGTAAATTTCAACTAAAACACTAGACACTAAAACATTCATGTATAATAAAGATAAACATGTTAAAAAAAAGCATTCTTTGTTTACCTGCTCATCTGAAATATTCTGGAATGCCTGCAACATATTAGGGCACGTTGGCAGAAGCATTAACAGTTCCCAGACACGTCTGGATAAGTTTTCTGCATGGAGATGGAGTTCTTCACACCTTGCACTCTGACAAACCATAGAACGACCTTTCTTATTGTGAATTTCATTATGAAAACAAGATTTCAAAGTACAAAAATGCATTTATTCTTAACTAAGAAGCTATCTGTTTCCTATCTAATGTAGATTCTTAAATAGAACACGATAGTTGAAGTCTCCCTGAAGCTGCAAGTTCCATTATCTTTACACCATTATCATGTATTTTGAACTATCTGAGTGTAAACCAGATAATTCAAACCAGTTAATAAACTACTGGTTTGAATATACTAGTAGTTATTTAATTTCCCACAAGCCAATGATGGCATAGAAGACCTAAAACTTGAGTTTTTGCAATAAAACCTTTACTGACCTTTCTTCCAGCCGATTCCCATTATTAGTCACATCTATTTAAATATTCAATATTCTTTCTTAAGAATTACTTTTTTTATAGCTTCTACAATATTTAAAACATTTTAAATATTATCAGAACAATGTTGTTAAGCGAATCAGAAAAATCATAGTGATTATACCATACATGAAATGTGAATATACAGACAATAAACATATTTACCAATTGGATAAGACTACACAAGAAGTAGGCTGGACAGAACAAATAGATCCAATTAAATAAGACTTAAATGTAATTATTCTAATAAAGTTACTCTACCTCACTATCTTCTATAGCCACTTCTCCAGAAGGAGGCTTAAAAGAAGCAAGCATCTCTAACAAATCAAAAAGGGTGGTAAGATGAGGCTCTTGCAGGAGTAAAAGCATCGGAATGTTGTCTTTCTGAGGAGGAGGTAGGCAAGATGCTGGAAGCTGAACACCTTCACCTTTACGTTCTCTCCTTGGTGCGCCCAGGGATACAAACACCATCTAGGAACAGTGAGAAACAATTTGAAAAACACATATGCTAAAACCACAGAATGTTTTCAACAAGATCAGAATTAAGAACTTACAGATACATCGATACCTTTGTTGTCAAATCTTTACTGAGCAGTATTTTGAGCATCTGGCATAATTAAAACTTGGTTTGGCTTAAAGCTTTCACTGAAGGCATTCATGGTGCAGTTGCATATGCTGTTTGCTGTTGTTACAGCAGACAGTCCTGTTTCCTTGTCTGGTGCCCCTAATTTTGCCATTCAGGCTGGGGAGACTCAGGTTGTGACTTCTCAAGTACATTAAAGAAATGGTACAAAAACTAACCCAAACGAAAAATGAGATAAATTGGCTCAAAGGACCAGAAGAATGCTAGCAAGGGGGTAGCAACGCAAATAGCAGTGCAGCTGGAAAAGCAGACATTTGTTACACTGGCATAACCATGTTGTGGAAAGCCATTCTCAGGTCAACTCATCCCCCTGGCTAGGTATCACCTCCACATATTGATTTAAACTGCATGTTACTGCTCCTTCAAGTTCTGTGAACATAAGAATTCGTCTGACTGCACCATAGTTCAATTCTGTTAATCAATGTTAACAAGAAAAATTTACTTTAAAATCTGGTTTCGCTTTTGAATTAACCCAATTCATTTAGCAAAAGGAAGTAACGAACAACTGAAGACGCAGTCCAACAGATCATTCTGTTTGGAACCTCAAGAGTCAAGACAGTCCAACTGCTACAAGTGCTAAGAGCCAGCAATGGCACACGTAAGCATTTCAGCCAGTGATTATCATTCCAAAAGTATATTAGCAGATCCCTGAAGGTGTGTGGTCGAGTTTCATTTTCCTTTATATAGAAAGAACGTATGAGATGTTCTGCTGGTAAGCGCTGTTACAGTCCCAGCTCCCTAAAACAGTCATGATGTCATTCATGTCACTCATACAAATCAAATTAGGCTTTTCCATACTGTAGACTTCAGCAAACTTATGAGTAGACCACTAACAGGAACTCTGAATCAAAATAAAGAAGTAAAAATAAGCATTAAAAATGCTTCAGGTTTAACCCAAGAAAGGAGAGCTAGTCACTGCTACTGTGGAAATAACAGGAGTTCAACAATCCAGACAAAACGTGGATACTTTATTTTGTTTTCATTGGTCCCTAGTTTTCCTTGATGAATGAAAAAAATGGAAATTTTTTTTTACAATTTGAGTTTTCACATCCGCTAATGTAACTATTAACTATAAATTAATTATTTTAAAGACTGACAAAAGCAGCAAGGACTGACAGTATTAATTTGCGCTTACAGGAGGCACACATTGGATAGGATGAAAAAGCCAGTTTCAGAAAACTGTAGGATGCTCCTGAAGAAAACTATATTTTCCACCACCACGACATATATCAGCCGCACAAGACAAAAGCAACATATCAAGCAACCTTTTTCAGTGACTGCTATCTCTATGCTGGTAATACCTGCATATCCTTAAAACCCAATTCATGCAGCGTCTTTTCATCATAATCAGTTGTCAGTTCGTGTCCAGATGAAATCATTCTCACAGGTCCCATGAGGCCACCTAGGATAAAAACATTATTTCGATACATTTCTGCAATCATAACTTCATTTTCTAATGAAAGTGCTAAGACTTATTTTTAACAGTACACCCTTCAGCAGCAATTAAAATGAGGCAAAAATGCAATGCAATTTCCTTATGAAATAAGGTTAGGACAATAAACTAAATTTGCCTGCAAGTATTTAGAAATACTCTTTTCAATAACAGTTCACCCAACCTTGTAGTGAAAAGTGTCGGCAATGCAATTAAAACACGCCCTCCATATTTTGTAGTAAATAATGCTACGCCAGAGAAGGATAACGGAAAACTATCGGGATCAACAAAATCCCTTCGTATCACACACCTGTGATAAAGTCAGCAAAGGCAAAGAAGCAATAATTTTCTTAAATATAAGTTGGAACTCAAAATGTCATGAACTTCAAAAAGGGAAAATCAAGCACACCCTCCAAAGAATTCTCAATGCTGAACAAGAAAACTGAACACCTCCCATCCTCTGCACTTCAGCAAACTAGGGGCAGATTTCAGAAGACAGAGGGAGAAGCAAATGAAATCACACATTTCCCTGAGCACTGCAGATTTCAAACGAGCAAGAGATGTTACAAGAGATATTGGGGCCTCAAAAGAAATATGCGGTAAATGTCTGGTAAATGGACAAAAATAATTATTAATTTTATTGTAGTGAAAGATAGTTAAAAGGCACATTCAATAAATGTGAATGCACCTACTACTTACAGATACGTTTTGGCTTCTTGGATATTCCCTTGACAGAAGCATGATGGCAAAAACCTTCAGAACGTACCTGTAACTAACAAATGCTCTAAGGTTCTTCTAGGCCACCTGCAGCTTCACTTCTGACATTGATAGTTACCTCACCTCTGTAACAATCTGATTAATTTTCGGTGAGTTCATCTTTCAGACTGAATTTCCTTGTAAGACAGCGGGTGTTAGATGTGACTGGTAGCACTTCAGATACACCATTTGTTCATGAATCCCAAGAGTGGCAAAATGAAGGTAACACTTTGCACGAAGATGCTGGAAATGACTTCAAATTTTACTGGAATTTGATAAATTCTGTTCAGATTTCTACTTCAGTTGATAAAATAATAGCCGTTTTCAGTTCTTAACCAGGAACTGGTTTTTGTTTAATTAATGCAGGTATATTTAAGTGGACATAGCAAAAGGTCACCGAGACAGAGGTGTGCACTACGTACCTTACAGCACGTGCCACCTGTGATGCAGAATGACTTACATTTTTAAGTGTAAACAGTCAACACTGAACCATAATTCACAGAGATCTTTGTTATTAGACAGTCCTTACAAAAAAAAAATTAAAAAAATCTACAGTACAGTCCCACAAATAGGGTATGAATGGGTAAAACTACAGGTGTTAACTGCAAGTCCCTGTTTCAGTCCTATCTTCTGAAAATTAGCAGTTGAAAAGCAAAAATCCTGTGACTAAATTATTCCAAACACACAGTGGCATGCACAGGACAAGGCAAAGACACTTCTTCAGGAGTTTGGTTAATAAGAGGTTTAGCCACTTGGAGGATTTTATGCATTTATCAGCCAACACAGATACCAATTACAAGACAAAACACTTACAGGCTTGATACAGGTTTTAAACCTAGTGTAGGACACTAGATTTATGAATCCACAGATATAAATGTTATGGTTCTCCAGTTTTCCCACAGTTAAGGTATGTTAACAATTAGTGTAATAAACAGAGAAAAAATAAAATAATATCCACAAAATGTGTTCAAAATTATGGAGATCAGCACAGGCATTCTACAAAAAAGACATTGTATGTATGTAACATGACCAAACTGCTGGACTGCAATTCTGAATTTTCTGAATCGCGTGTTTCTAAACTCCCATCTAAAACAAAAATAAAAACTTCTGCTATGTGGCTAAACTTGGTGAAAACAAGATAGTTTCTTCACTAAAACAACTTCTGATGAGTGGCTGGAAAAGAGGGTAATTACACAAAGAGGGTAATTAAGATGTCTTAAAATTCAGGTTTACTGACAGCATGTCTCATTAAAACATTTTTTTAAGAAGTTGTTTAACTATGAAAAGAAAGCCAGATTCATGTTTACATATGGTCAGTGGTGTTGGAAAAAGATGTTCATGGACAGAATTTGTTGAGATAATATGCATTATGTGCTAACTCTTACTCATAATGAGAAAGAAAGAAAACAAGAAAACACGGACAAGAAGATAATTCAGAAAACATTAACATTTTGTACAGCAACAGTCGATAAGAATGCTATCATATATATAGCATCAGTAAGATTTAGAAAATGCCCTCCTCCTAAAGGACAAAGCAGAAGTTTTCATTCTCTCCAAAATACATAAAGAAAGGGAACAACAGCAGGATGCATATTCATCACCCTGTAAGCAAGCAATGAGCATCTCAGAAGCAAGGTGATGTTCCAAATTAAGAGCATCAAAAGAGGATGAATGATCATTTTTGCTACAGGATGATCATAAATTAAAAAGCAGTTTGCAGGAGTAAGGAAAATCTTACACCCGACTGGAATACATGTAAGTAGAGTATAAATTATGAATTTGAATTATGACTTCAAATTCTGAATCAATGGCAGAGAGAGAAATGTACAGATTTCACAAAACACAGAATAAGGTTCTCTGTAACAGTCTCCAAATTACAGAAAACAACATAATTAATTAAAACAACAACGAGAAGAAAAACAACGTGGAGCAAAGTCTATTGGGACTTGGAGCTTGGCTACATCTAAGCTCCTTTGGTAGATCTACATTTTCTTTGCTATTTCAGATAAATGGCAGCGCTTAAGAAACAACACTATTAATTAAAAGTGAGACTGATGCTAAGTATAAGTACAGCTAGAAGATAATAAATCATAATGCCTGTTTATTTAGGATACCTGGGGAAGAAGACGACCATAATCTTCTAAACTCTAAATGGATGAACCCTTGTAAGGGCAAACAAATACAGGTACGAGTACTACATCTTACCAGGGAAATCCCCTTTGCGGCTGCTTTGGCCAAACTCCTGAAGCTGCGCTTGTTGATTTATCTGCTCCTTCTGCAAATTTTCATACCAATGGGTGACTTCTGCCCGTAGATCGGCCACCTGATCACTAGGGTACATTTCTATAGTCATCTGAAATAAAACACATAGTTTATTTTTCTAAGTGCCCAGTGGACATACTGAAATTCAACAGCGTAGGGTGTATTTGTAAAAGGGTGACATTTTAACTACCTTGTCGGGAAGGCCAGCGGGCTGACATACAATTCTTAGCGGTAGCGACTGTTTGTCACTCAGGGCTTTCAAGTGACTGCTGATACCAGTGCCTTCTATCTGCCACTGCCTCAGATGATACGCAAACCTTAAGAAGCAGGTAAAAATATCGAAAAAGTATTTTTGTCAAAATCTATTTAGCACAAATGTTCTACAAACAATGAGAGGAAAGACAAAACTTGCCCCTGCATTCACCATTTTTTCAAAATAAGAGAAATTTACTGATATTCTCACTATTTTTCAAACAAAACTAAAACAACTTTGAAAAAGTTTCTTTGGAGAAGGATGGGGCAACACGAACCACATCCATACTTTATACAAGGAGAAGAGCCAATTCTTGTAACTGTTTAAACCTTATATATTACAAATTTTACAATTACAATTAATTACAATATTACAAAATTATCCACTACTGTCCTTACTTTACACAAAGAAAACCAAAGAAATGATTACTTAAATTAACAGTAATTCATAACTCCTTCATCACTACGATAAGAGCAATGGAAGTAAATTCTGCATCCAAATATATTATCTACCTTCTCCTAAAAGCCTCCAGGTGTGTCTTCAGCATTAAGAGTCCTCTTTCAATAATGGTCAGACTTGAATGAGAGTCTTGCTCGAGGTTACTGGAAGCTATCATCAGACTCTCCATACACTTGCTAATAAATTCCTGCTCTTTTTCAAGACCGGTTTTACCTGTGACATCAGTTAAAGTAAATTATATAAGCCCAACTTTGAGACCGTGCATTTTAATACTACAAATAAGAATAAAAAAAAGTAACACTAGATATTCTTTACAACATTTTAAACAGAGAACAAAAATAACAAATGAAAATTCATACCATTGATATAATAAGAGTTGATGTACTGGATAGCCGCTCGACTGACGTCACCAGACTGTGCCCGTAAAGCAATACCCCAGAACTGGTCCATGCCACACAACTGTTTTGACAAAAAAGAAAACAAACACACAAACAAAACATTGCCTCATTATTTTACTGGAAGTGATGCTTTTCTGACCTGGACGTTTTATTTGCCTCTTGATGAAATTACTAAAAATATTTCTGTTTTTCCTCTGCTTGGGCTCTCATCACTGCACACATCAATTACTGTAAAATCCTTAACTTTCATAGAAATATCTGCCTACTTTGAAGCATAAGAAGGCGTTAAAATTCAAAAGAGTGAATTTTCATTTTTGATGAACAGGAATACTTTTAAATGAAGCCTTAAAACAACAACTATTATTGGTATTCATTGCAAGAATAGAAATTTTAATAAAAAATTGCCTCAAATCAATTCACATAAAAATATCCTACATACCATTTTGTTTCTAAGATAGTTTCTCTGTATAAAAAACTAAAAAACCCACTCTTTAAACACACTAGTGAATACAGTTCAGTTATGGTAAGAATATGACAAACTGCACAAAGAGACAAAGGTAACAGGTATCATTTTCTTTGTGCTTCCCTATCCCTACCTCTAGAGGCAAAATCTACAGATGCACAAAGTCACGAGGGAAGGTCAGGATCACTGGTCTCTTTTTATTTCCACTTCAGTCCCGCATTCGAGTCCTGAGCTTCTGGGGCTGTCCTCAAGGCAGGAATCTGTACGGACCCCACCACTATGGGCTGGGGCATTATTATCTCCAACCAGTAAACAGTATTCAAGCCAGTAAGTTCTCAAGAGATGTGCCGTTGCAGATAAGTGATTTCACGTTCCCCTTCCCTCAGAAAGAAGAAAAGCACAGAATCTAGGCTTACCTCTGAGTTTGAGCCTCCATCATATGCACTAGTAGCCAGTCGAGCCAAATTACACAAATGCTGGAAGAGGTTTAGGCCAGTCATGCTAATAGTTTCAGGTTTTAGTTGTGGCATCTAAATAAAAGAAATACAATTTAGTATGGAAAAAAAAAAAANACACCATTTTTTATATACGACAGAGTATCAGAGTATCAAAGTGCCTGTTTGAGAAACTCATCATGTTTTCACTAACAGTGATAGACATTTTCCTCCTGCGTGGTCACAGCTGGCACCATTCATTTGTCTATTATTTGATACTATTTTCATGTAACAGCAAAGTCAAGTAGAGAATTCAGACTGTGTGCAGAACTCTGTAATTATTTGCATGTGCAAAACTAGGGGTGTCAAAAATAACCCGAACTGAAGGCCCTTTGCTCAAACAATAATTTGGATCTTCAATAAGATGTGTAATATCTATGAAAAATACTGAAAAAAAATGCTGATTTACAGCACGTTTTAACTACAGAGTTTTAGTAGTTTATTCAACTCTGTAGTGTAGGAAAAAATATCCTTCCCAATTTTCAGTGTCGGACTGAAATTATAACTCAGTTCTACACAAACAGAAACGTTAAGCCTAAAGAAAAAAGAGACTTCTTACTCAACTGTGTTTCAGGAAAAGGTATGTACTGGTTTTACTGTCTGCTGGAAGACAGCAAACTTGGTTCTGCCAGACCAGTGAAGAAAAAAGTCAAACCTTCGCTAACATACCCTCCATTAAATTTAAAGGGATAACCCAGAAAATAATAAAGCTGCCACAATAGCGTATGGAACGATGACATAATTCCTGAGAAGGGTTTTAGTAGCATCTTAAATTGCACCCTGAAGTAAACTAGAAGATTTGGCAGTGTAAGATGAAATAGCATAAAATGCCCTTTAAGGCAAGCTCTCTAAGATATCAAGTTATATTTTAACTCATTTTTCCAAAATTATCCTCTGTACAGCCCATTATGGTTAATTCATTTAAGATGACAACCACACCGAATCACAATAAGATCCACCCACCAGAAGAAAAATCATATAAGGCTTCAGAGAGGAAAAAAAAAATATCTCACATTTCAGTCCCACATTTCTCTTTACTGTAATAACTGATTACAAAAAAAACCACATTGGCTGGGCTCTTTCGTGCCTTTATTCGTTTTACTTGCCTCAAAAGCTCCAGCAGAAATGGGGGGAAAAGAAATTAAAAAAGGTAAACACAACTATATCTAATGTGATACAAAAATGAATCTCTTGGAAAAACAATAAAATCTCAGTAGTCACCATGGTTTCTTTGGGCAAATACACATGTACGGTTAAAATAATTTGATTATTTTAATTACTAGAGACTAATTTAAAATAAATTAGAATATAAATTTGAGTACGATGTTTTCCTGTTTTCTTTTTAACGCTCTTACCTTGAGTAAGATGTTCATGATAGATAGAGGCAAGGTTAGGAAGGTGCTGCTGAAGATGAGATGTGAGCTCAGCGTGTGAATTAATCTGTACAAGCTCTTCTTCACAGCCAGACTCTTCCCCATCAAAATCAGCCATATTTTTCTCTGATTTTGCACTGACTTGGGAACTACTGCAACTGACATCATCTGCACTTAGCATATCATCAACCATATGCCTGTAAAAGAGGAATATTAGAATGGACAATATCCAAGAGAACATTGTTTAGAGCAGACTAGAAGTGAGTACACATCTTCCTAAAGCTAAAGTCAAGACGAATCATCTATCTCAACAGCAGACCTTCATATGAATTTGAAAAAAAATCAGATAAACTGGAGCTCTCACTATCCTGATGACTGTGTTGACTCGTCTAACGTTAAGTAAATAACAGCATTTTCCAAAACAATTTAAACATTTTGTTAAATGCAGTCGTATTTATTCAATACAAAAACTTTACAAAAAAACTTTAATTGGATGTTAACAAAACAGATCCCTGGGTAACTATCCGCGGTAACTACGATCTCTGTTAGATAAAATTATCCTGAACTATAGCAAAATGTCCATACAAATTTCTGCCCAAACTGAGTATTTTGCTACTGCTTTTATTTCTGTTACAGAAGGAATCAGAAGAAAAGTCAAGCTACCTACCCGTCATGGTGATGATGGTGGTGGTGGTGGTGGTGGTGATGATGCTGTGGCCCAATGAACTGTCTACAGTTAAATAATTCATTTCCAATAGTTTCCCCAAGGAAGTCCCCTGTGTGAGTCATACAAGAATCTTGAGACCCTTGCGAAATGTGAGCAGTGCTCATTTCTCCTGTCATATCATGCTCTGCATCTTCAGCATGAGAACAAGGATCTAGCATTCTAATTCGATTATCCACCGGCGTCACAGAGTCAGTGTTAAAAACATGGTCCTTTCCTGCCCCATTATTTGCACCACTCCTCTCCGATGCCCCTTGTGAATCTCCCAGACAAATGCCCGTTTGCGATTCCAGTTTCCTGCTTCGTAGATCTGTGCTCCTACTGCTTTTCTGAGGATTATGACTCCTGTCTTCTTCCTCTTCATCTTCCTCCTCTTTGAGAGCTTCAATATCTGCAATGTCTTCAGACTGCACCTCACTGCCAGGGCTTCCAGCAGACTGGCTTGCGTGACTCGAGTTGGCCTCATTACTGGATCCATCACTGTGGCCACTGCTACTACCAGGACCACTACTGCCATCCTCACCACTGTTGGCTGTCTCATCAGAGCTTCCTTGCATCGATTCCTGAAATCATTATTATTTTTATTAAGATTGGTGAAAAAATAGAACAGCAGTTAAAATACATAACCAACATCATCACCATCATCATTCAAACACCATTCTTCATTTATGAGGAAATCTGTCAAATCTACAGGTTTTCATTCATTCTTTCTCAATTTGGTTGCCAATGACAAAACGCTCCGAGCAAGATTCAGATTTAATAATTTAACTTTCGCATTACCTTACTCCTAAACAAGGTATACATGCAGGGCTTGCACAAACACAGAGTGACAGTGTGACACACAAACAATATGCCATGCATTCCCTTACTAAGAGATTAATCTTACTGAAATACAATTTAAATGCAGGAACCCATTTGTTTGAGGTGTTTTTTTGTAGGACACTTGTTCATAGGCAAGGTACAATATATTCTGTGTAAACTGCACAGAACATTAGATTCTAGCTATCTGCTATCCTGCTGCAGGTAAGTATACATGCTATGTACCTGTTCAGGTTTTGAAATGATTACAGAAAAAAATTATTTCCATAGCTGACAATAAATAGGCAACTCGGTAACAAAATTCACAGACTAAGATTTACACTCTTACCTCTGTATCTGAAAGTCGCTGCTGTACATGTTTTGTTCTGTTAATAAGCTGTTCCTCCATTTCGATATCACTGCCTCCGCTCTGATGGGTGTCACTGTTGTCACTACTTTGAGGACTTGCTGCTGGTGACCCTAGTTCAAAACCACATTTCCCAGTTACTTTGTGAGATATATTAATTGGACTGTAACAGCATTACATAAATCTGCCTCAAATGTTGAACTCAAAAGCATTCTTCCTGCAAACAGCTGAACAAGGGACGTAACTCAAACAATTCTTACACCTAAACACTAAAAATTCTTTTTAGAACATTGAGTGTTTTACTACAGAATTTGTATTGTGATGTCTCCTCTTGCCAGTATATAACACAGCTATATGAATTTACTAGATTCTAAGTGAAATATAATTTTCGTTTGACTTCTCATAAAAACATAATTTCCAAGTTTTACTAGTTCTTCTGTTCAAATTCAACAGCTGTAGAAAAACACTGTAGTATCAAACAGATCAGATTGTGGTGTACTTCTAAAACTATACTTACAAGGTGAAGGGGCTGCTCTTCTGAGCTCCTCTTCTTCTGAAGGAAAAAAACAGGATGGAAAAATAAGTGACTAAAAATCTTTTTGTCAGCATCTAGTTGTCCGTGATTCATAAAAATCAGCAGTAGAAAAAGAAATGGAAATTACAGTAAAATGGCTTGGCAGCACCTTTAGTAATGACTGTGGAGAAATACACAGTCAAGTAATAAAAGAAAAACAATGCAGAATAGCACATAATAACAAAAAACAGGTAAAAATTAGAAAAGCTTTTGTAAAATTTTATGTAGCTATGTAAGTAACAGATGTTCAATAGAACAAAAATACGTTAATGGATGAGGTATGGACCATCCTCTGAATGAAAAAAGATAATAGAAAATACATACTACGTTAGATATACAAACAGAATTGATCTGAAATAGAAAGCTTTCCGAATGCACTCACAAAGTTTTAATGCTTTTGTCTTTATCCTCAACTTCTGCTTGAAAAATATGTCAACAGGACACTTTTTAAAAACAGTCAAGTAAAAAGTTCTATACATCCCTTTTGTCCAAAATCAACAAGGAGAGTATGAAAATTAAGAAATTAACTACCAGGTCTACTGGAAAAACACATACCTTTTTTGTTTCCCATGGGTAGATTGGTACTCAGTAAAGATGCAAAAGAGCTTTGTTTTGACAGCTGAGCCTTAGCTGCTAGTGCATTATTCCACAGCGCTTTTATAAGCATTGATGCCAAATACAAGGTCTATAAAGAAAACCAGAGAGCAGCGCCATTAAGAAGCAGTAGGCTTTGTATGCAAAATCCACTGTTAAGCTTTCAATATGCTGATGCTATAGTTCACCAAGGCAAACTCACTGGAATACGTGAATGCACAAAATAACATTGTGTGAAACACCTGTTAACTTCAGACATGAAGTTAAAATCTTTTATTGGCGGTTACGCAGTCTTCAACAATCTTGGAAAAAGATTATAATTCAAAAGCCAGAAAAGGCCTACTTGAAGAAATATGACTTTACTCATCTAGTTTCCTCTCTTACACATTAGTGAATATCACTTTTACATGCATTCCTTTGCAAAAACAAAGACAAATCCATAATGCTTGTTTAATATACTGATTTCTTTTCTCGATACAGTGATGTTGTTCACCTTGTCTTTACCTGTTCAGTGTGGGCACTCGGGTGAAGAGTTGAGACTAGGTTAAGAAGATGTCGAAGTGGGACAGGGTCCAAGTTTTTGATCAAAGAAGGAAACAGGTCATGTATGTAACGACTGCAATGCTTTAGCTACAGGGTACAAACAGACGGAGAAGATAATAGGAACAGCAAAATAAAACTTTTTAAGAAAATTCAAAGATTCATAAAATTGCAGCAATTAAATAACATCTTCGCACAAATTCTCAGGAAGCACTTGTCCACTAATTCCAAACTATGTCAGACTTGCAGCGTTGACTAAATTTAATCTTTATATTGTAAAGCATGTGAAGTTTAGTGAAATCAGATGTTACAATATCTTCCTCAGTTCTAGTTCCAAGAGATCTGGTGAAAAGAAGAACTGGAAGCTTACTTTGCATTTTAACTTCAATATAACTTCTAAAATATTAGTGTATATGCTAAATCCTGAGGGAAATAATATTTGCAATGATTAACTTCTTAGTGGTGGTAAATACAAATAAAGACATTACAGGCTAACATGAGACTGAGAGAACAGACTGTGTGAACTGCTTGAGGTCTATTTATAATTCTTTTGTCTTTCCAGTAACGGATGTCAAAAGCTATGACAATGTATTTAGCTAACTATTGTACTTAAACATTAAAGTGACAACGCTCCTAGATGTTCCCTCTTAGGTTAAATGCTATTTCATTATGTTTGTAAGGATGTTGCTATTCAAAATATAAAATAATGGTTACAGAAAACTTCTAGAAAAAACATCCTTAATGTTGGTTACCACACATGCACCTCAAAAGGTTTTTTTAAAAATTATTTATTTGTTTTATTTTGCCTTCCTGGCATAGAAAATATTCGTGTCAGTAGTTTATGGGGTACAGGCCATCTTTCACAGGATTCAAACTGGAAAGATTATGTGGGTTCTATACAAGGATGCATTTAAACTTCTTGAGATACCTGCTTCAACTCAGAGAAAAATTTTTGTCAAAAAGTTATTTTAAAAAAGTGGAAAATATATAATATAAGGCCTTCTATTCTTTTAGACTAAAGGTGTCAGCCTTTTAAACAACATTAGAGGTTTAAAACTTTTACAGAAAGCAACAGGACATTCTTAATTTTAATATCAAACATACATATTATGAAAATGTCAGTATGTCAAAATGAACATGTGAACCGCAAAAGAATTATCACATTTGGGTGATTATATTAAGTTCTTAAAGTAGTATAAAAGATAGGAAAAAATCCAGAGGTCTAACACTAGCGTGAGTCACTGTATGTGTGAAAACATCAAAAAAGGTAAAATATCACTGTAAAAATGTAAGTGAAATAAGTAACTATTAATTACTCTGATACAGAAAGTTGTTGGAGCCTATTAGTGAATGCTGTTATAATGGGCATTTATTAACATACCAGCTGCATGTCATAATGACAATGGAGTACAGAGGTTTTAGAATGTATGTACAGTAGTATTTGATTGAAACAAATTACAGAGAAATATTGAACACATTAAAAAAAACCCCAACTTTCAAATTCTAACTTGTATAAAAGTACGTTCCCTTTACCTGTTCAAAAAAAATCAATTTTATTTCTCTGACCTTCATTTTATTTTTCAGAAAAATTGACACTGAAACCTTAGAGGGTTTTTTCTGGGTTTGTTGGGGGGTGTGCGTTGTTTTTTTAATAAGGCAGAATGAAACCATGGAAAACCAGTTTCCACGTCAGGAAATCGAAATGTCTATTGTATTCAAATACCCAAAATAAAAAAAACATCACAACCTAAAATAAAAGTCATAGCAATCCACTAAAGTGACAAATAAATACATCTTTCTGAAGGAAAAAAGCCTATTGGAGTTTCCAGGTTTACCAAGCAAAACCCAAAATCGCAATGCCTTCTACAGATTTTAACATCAGCACTGTAGTCACTGCCACAATTTTCACCCGATTGTTCCCACCAGGAGTAACAGAAATGGAAGCTACAACACAGAGGAGCAAGGCAATTTAGCACAACAGTAAAAATATTACATCTACCCTACAATCTTCATCCCCATTCTAAGTTAAAACACCAAGTCTTTGTTATACAACTTCTTTTTTTTTCTTGTATAGAAGTGAATTCTTGTATCTAATGAAAAAACAGTAATTGTGGCAGTCACCTAACTTAAAATTTTGGTCAGCAAAAGACTCAGACAGACAGACAAGAAAAAGCAAGAAACTCAGCTTTACATAAATATAAAACAAAATTAACGTGCTATTTTGTTTCTTTTTATCACTCCTGCAATTATAAAAATGTTATATATACCTGTGCTGCAGCCCAAATACAGTCTATATGTTGAGTACTAAGTCTCCCTTCAGCTGCAAGAAAATTCAGAATCACTTGGCACTGTTTGATGATCTGCAAAGTGAGAACATATTGAGGAAAGATTTACTAGAACAAGAAGTTACTTCTCCATGTTTACACTAAAAATAATAATCATTTTATACAAACCTCAATATGTAAATTTGGTCCAAAAATGTGCTCAACTACATTGTTGCTGATAAGCCAGTCTGCAAGCTCTTTTGCAATTGACCTAGAGGTGAAAGAAGAGTGGAAACATACATAAAATTATCTGCCTATAATAGACACATTGTGCTCTTCTCCAGCACAGCACGTCTTTCAAATTATTACCTGTAATTGCACTAAGCGTACAAAACCTTTTTTGAACATAGAGCATACTCAACATTCATACATCCAGGCAGGAAATAAACGATTTCCATATTTTTTCTTTGGCTGGAAGACTAATGCCAAATATTACTGTTTCCCACTCACCCCTCTGGATCATTAGCAAACAGGTAACCGACGGCTCTACCAATGTCATTAGTTAACAGAGCTCAACAGACCACCTGCAGACCACTGTCAAAGACCTCACAGGTAAGATTTTGATAAACACTCCTATTTAACCCAAGTTTATAATGAAATTACAGAACTATTGAGTTCAAAAATGTAGCTAAAGGTGGGAATGATAGAAATTATTTTTTAAAGAAAACCACGTAAGTATTTTTAGATTCTCCTGCATAAGTAGCAACTCATATAGCTTTAAAAACCTATGTTTTCCATGGTCCTACTTACACGCATATAGCATACAGACACTTCAAAATTCTCATTGTGTTTCATCCGTAACAATAGGGAACCTTCCCCACTGCCAATCCATAAGCAAACATCCAAACAGAACAGGACAAGGAAACTGAATGTTCCAAAACGAAAGTTGAACTTCCAGAAAGCACTGCCTTGTCTGGAAAATACTGCTTAAGCTCCTTTTTATTCCTTCCTTTCAAGCAAAGGTTTGTTTACCCAGATTTTGGCACCAGAAGCAATTAGAGGACATGACGGTATTTAAAGCACAGCCTGGAGTTTAAATGTCCCTGGAATAAAAGCACCCTGTTTCACAAGGAGGAGAGGATGGGAAGGAGGGGGTGTCTTCAAGGGCTACAGGAAGAATTAGTTTTACCGCTGTTATCTGTGTCACATTTATGGTCACTTTTAAAATTCCAGGATTACCAATCTTTATCATTCACAATAAGAAAACAAGATTCTTCAGGTAAAAAGGTTTTCCAGACAGGATTCACTTTTCCAGGGCATGTTGCCAGTTCTTCAATGGTTTTGAATTGCGTGATCCCTATGGCTGAACTCCACATAGTTCATATTCCTCACCATTCCTATACTGTCGTCTTCTATTCTAACTCCAGGACATGGGGAATCAAATATTCTTATATTGTTCAAAAAAGATAACGTCCTCTAACGTTTTAAGTAATAACAGGCTTGCAAAGACCAACAATTGACCAACAGTATCATTTATGGCTTATTATGACTTAGTTCTCAGACCATAAAGTCTGTTTGACAGGGTATCTGCTCGAAGGGGGATAAAAAAGGTAAGCCAAGTCTGCCCGTGAAATCCAGATCTGCTTAACTTCCCACAGCCGTATTTCAACAGAAAACCAAATCCCAACCACCACCCCCAACACCCCAAAGATGCTACCCTGATCCCAACTCCGGAGCATCCACATTACACACACTCATTCAGGGCTTGGATTTCCGTCTAGCAAAATCTGAAGACCTTTTCATACACGAGATGTGATTTTGCACGTTTTACAGCTAAAGGGAATTCTGATTCATTTGAGTATATTCTATCAGTCTCCTTTAGCCATGAACACAGCTCTAAAAAATGCTCTTATCCACCTGCCTCCATGCTGACAAACACAAGTGACCATAGTGGCATAGTCCACATAGCTCAAGAGACTAGAGCTCTCTTAGTGGTAGACTTGATATCACAGATTCATCTTAAATCACAAGTGCCCAACCCCCACACTGGAAACTGAATGCAGTCTGCAAAAAGGTTCCTTGAATTAGGGTCTGTTGTCCCTCAGCTCCTTCTTGTGGCTTTGCGTTGCTGCCCCTTGCTGTGGGCAGAACTGCTCCTGCTACGGGACCAAAAGATAAGCAGAAACCCTCAGAATTTGCATTTTGCATGTATAAAAGGTACACAGATACGGTCACACAAGTGAACATACAGCCATCAGATGCAGGAGACCTGAATGGATATGGAATATGAAACTTCATCACTTCTCGTTATGAAATGTGAAAAAAATCATTGCATGTGGTCCTCCGTAAGAGGCAAAAGCCTTAACACTTGAGTTTTAAGTCAGTAGAGATAATTTTCTTCCAGGACTACTTAATTTGTTCTTGGATTTGGATTTCTAACCCTGTAGATTTCAGAAGGAATCCCAGATAAACACTGCTATGAAAGGACATATTGCCCAGCATGTCTCTTTAAACCAAATTCTTCTGCTGGTGGCACAATGGCCATCAGACATTGTATCCACAGTCATATGCTCTGTTTTAGCTACTGCTAAGAACAAAAACTCTCTTACCGAGTGAGTTCCTTCACATTTTATTAAATGAGTACAGTGGTTCCCTATCTCTAGTCTGCAACATTTTTCTTCTGAGAAATAATGGATTATTCTTTTGAAGGAATGCCTTTTTTTAATAGATGTATTCTCAGTGGTAAAAAAACTCTTTATCCTACTGGTGAGCTCAACTGTGATAAAACGACATCTCAGATTTCTGCAGGTAAACGTTCATTCGATATGGATTTGTTGAGGATGACCAAAAACAAGAGGATCCTTGTGAGAGGCAGAATGCAGCCTTTGTGTTTCCCAGAGAGAATCGTTCCTCCCAGAAAGTTTTTGCTGAGGGTAAATATACCACCTTTGAAAATCACCAAGTTATCACCAGCGTTAAGTATTTTCTTCTCTGATATACTAAGAAATAAGTTTATGATAGCGGATTCAACGATTCACCAAAGAAATCTGATTTCAGTGGAAATGAAGAATGTCTGACATTTCCTGAACACTTCCATTTCACGAATGGTTTTCCAGTTCCTTGATACATTTCCTGACTTACAGACAGAACATCTTAACTCACAGGCAATTCCAGAACTTCATACAAACAAACTGCCAGCCTATGGATGAATTAACCTATGATTTAAGTTTGTATATCGTCGCTTATCCCATTTTTATTTTATTAATTATCAGAAGCCCTATAGCCTTGAGAAATTGCAGATATGCTCAAGTTCATAAAAATTCACTGAGTTCTGAGTTGCCTCAGATAAGCAGTGCAACCTGGAACTACTTTTTGTTAAAAGATTTAAAGTGTAATTTTCAGTATCTTTCAATGCAGTTTTATTTCAATTTCTAGCTATGTTAAAAAGTCTTTCATATAGTCTGTATTTTTCATAATTCAAAAGTATTTTTTCATAGAGCGATTTGCAAACTATTGTACGACTATTACTATACAGTATCACTACAATTCAGGCAACTTAGCAAGAACTCAATTTTCAGTAAAAATATGCTCAAATTTTCTTTTAAAAGACGTTCTTCAAAAGGTTATAGAAAAATTTTCCTCCTTCATATTGAAAGAAACAGTGAGAGTGAAAACCATGCATTAAGACCAAAGTATAAATTTGCTTTTCCCTCTAACGCGAAAGTAGCAGTACAACGGACGGCTTTACAAATCCAAGTCATACAGACCTTACTAGTGAGAACATTCACCTTGATAATAACACATATTAGCTATTTCTCGTGGATTTCGTAATTGGGATAATAAGAGGAAAAGTAATTTAAAGAACCTGATACTCTCCGAGTCTGTGTTGTGGGCGAGGGAGCAGGAGAAGAGAATGAAAAAGTAAAGGCAGCAGCTACTCTAGTTCAATTGTCTCTAAATCTTTCTCACACTGGAAATCTACTCAATGTGTTAGGCTGCATGATCTCTAGACTTAATCACTTTCTCCCTAGACTTGTAATTTAAATTCACTGCTAATACATGTCTGTCAAAAAGAACCGGTTTACTTCCAAGAAATGAAATTCAAGGGCTTTTGATATTAGTTTCCCTAGGCGTTCCACGAGACTGTGGGGAAGAAGGTGGAAGTGATGCTGCTGGTGACAGAACCTCATGTTTGTGAACTGTACTTACCAAAGGCAAGTACTAGAGCTTGAATTTTGTTCATTACTGTAAATAACTCTATCCAGAAGGAAACTACAGTTTACGCATTTTCCTGGTAGGTCAAAGAATGTCTCTCTCTAAGAGTGGGTTAAAGTCCTAGAAACATTTTAATCTAAGGCTGTGGTGCAATACTTGGTAGCCACATGATGATGCAGATCCAGGAACAAATCCCACAGCAAAATAACCACCCCCTTGAAGAAAAACTTATTTATCCAACCAGTCAATTCCCAAAACAATTCACCACGCAGCTACAAACCCACGCCGGCTCAGTACTGGATGAAATACAATAGCAAGTCAGCAACGTCACTGAGGAATAGAATGTAAAACCTTAAAAGAAAAAAATGTAGAAATATAACAAGCAGCTTGCAAAGGATAAAGGCTAACATTTCTTGACACAATCACTGAAATACCATCTAGAACACAACAACGGATGGGAAACGCTCATCTCAACTATTTAGAATTGGAAATGCAAAGAGGATCTAGCAGGCACCTTCCCAACACACATTCAAGCACATGGTTTTGTTTATGGGCACACATTTTCTTCTTTGACACTCCAAAATCACCACACTGACATAATATTGAATTTTTATTAAACTACTGTGTATGCCACTAGAAAGAAACATTAGTGAGCTGACTGGAAAACTTTACTACTATTTTTTTCAGAGAAAATCTGAAAAAGATCTCTGGAAAGTGGTATAGAGAGAGGGGAAGAGACATTTAAATGATGCTGCCATAAATTCAGTTGGTGAGCTTAGACAAAAATTGAGAAAGCCAGAGTTAATATGAGCTAAGAGAACAGTGGTGAAAGGAAAAAGCGATACAAAACTTGCAGTTTAGTGTATCAATAAATAAGGAAAGAGAGAGAAGAGAAAGGAGAAGAAATAGTCCAGATCTTTCTGTTCAGAAGTATTTTGGACACCTGAAATTACTCTGTAGGAAACTTTTTAAGTGAGGGTAATCAAGTTTTTAAATGAGGTGGGAGGTCATCTCAGCATCAACCTGAATACTGAAACTCAGATTCATGGCTCCCTGCCAAACGAAGAGCAAAACAAAGTATCTCTCTACACATGTTATTTCCACAAGCTGACAGTGTCCTTGTTAAGGAAAAAACACCGCTTTTCCCTCTTGTGGTCCAAATAGCACAAAAAATAAAAATAATTCTCCCCCTGAAAGGCATGATCATTTTTCACTAACCAACGTCAGCAAAACAGTTTTAGGAATCACTCTTCTGTTCAGTCTCGTTATTTTTAGCTTCAATAGATTTCATACTCTTCAGTACCTCAGACTGCAAAGAATTTGATTCTATCTTAAAAGCCAGGAATAGCTAAATTAAAAGTACATCTCTGAAGGTTGAGTCACCGAGACATTGCTTGTATCTGTACAATAAGCATACTCAGTCACCACAAACCCTCAACCCTAGAGAAGACAGTCAAGTAAACTAAATCTAAAAAGACGTACAAATACCTAGAGCTAAAAACCAGATTTCTCTATCTTAGCTTTCTGCTGCTTTCAAGTGCAAACTGTGAAATCCAGTGTTTTCCCAGATGGAAGATGCTTTAGCTTGTCCTGCCATGGAAAAATTTGCAACCACGTAGACAAAGGTGGGAAGCTACTGTTGCAAAATATTTGCTAAAAAATCCTGATGATACTTCCAAACAAATGGAGCTGGGACTAACTGACAGCTATTTTTTTTTCTTTTTTTTTTTTTTTTAAAAAAGATACCTCCCGCAAACCCACCTTATCAAGATACAGAAGGAGAAATCCCAAAGGTTGACAGTTCCAAACGCATCTGGAAAAGTCAAAACACACAATGGGGATGACCAGACATAATGCAAAACATCTTCCTTTGATAAATCTGCAGAGGCTACAAATGTACAAACTACATCTTAGACTTCCTTTCTCCACTAAGGAAAGAAAATAGGAATGAAAACCTTTCCTTTTGCTGCTCATTCAGTCACTGCCAAATCCATAGTACCTTGTCATCCAAAAATTTCTCAGGAACAGAGTCTCTAATGAGAGGGAAGCTTTGTACAGAACAAACTATAGAAGTGAGACATTTTCCCCATCCTTCTGCACCAGCCTGTTATGATTATTTGGCTGGAAGAAATCAGTGATTTCAAAAGATTTCTGCAGATGAGCAGCAATACGTGATACTCATTTGTACCCAACTTTTCAGGTTGAACACTAGAATGACTGGAATTCAGATTAAAAAAAAATAAATCACATACTACAAAAGTGGAAAAGAAGGTCTTCTGTTCGTGCTGCATTCCTTTCAAATGACAGGCTGTTTACTGATGCCCTTGCCAAGAAAGTAATATCCCAAATGAGAATTTGACAATTTCCTTCAGCTTTAAAATAACTCTGATGTTCTTGCATAGAACATCTGCTCTGCTGCAGGGAACCTGAAGCGCCCTTCTCTTCTTCCCCTGGCAGTAACTTTCCTTTTTCACATTTGATACAGAAAATCAAACGGCTTTTTTTATTAGGTTCAACTGGCAGAACAGCTTCTTGTTAATGTTCCTTAAGTACTTACTACTAATTAAAAACTATTTAATTCACAATGTGTTTCAGAAGATAAATAACCAAGAAACACCTCAGTTTCAGATTTTCAACATGTAGGAAGGAGGAGAAGAACGGGATAAAGTTGAGGTTCGGCATTCCCTGTGCAACCATACACCATAAACTGCCAGGAGAATATTGAGGATACCCCGGTCCACCAAGCCACCTCAAACACTCAACCTGTTACGCTCCTCTAGGATTTACTTCCACTGCTACAACAACTAGAGGCTTTCAAAAAAAGCCAACACCTCCCAGAGCAATAATAATGATATAGAACTATATGTTATATTAATATTATATTTTAAAAGTAATAAATGTGTGCTTAAATTTATGACAATAATGCATTTTTTAAAAAATGTATATGAGCTTAATGACATTGCATTCAGGTTTCATCAGATCATAGTAAGATACATGTCACACGATGAAAATTCTTTAATTTTTTATGACATGATAGATCATAATTTACTTTGAAATAAATAGATAGCATAGATTCATGTTCACCTATTGATGACAAAGGACAAGAAAAATTTGATCACGAGTGTTTTTTTGTTTTGGATTCTCAAGGTATTTTCATATCTTTATGAAAGCAAAACTGCCCTAGATTCTGATTCTTTATTTTTAAAATATCAACCCATTACCATAAATTTCACCTCAAATATTCAAGTTGTTATTTACACGAAACCTGCATTATTGTGGTCCTGATTGCTGCCAGATTTCACAAGCAGGTGTTAAAATAAAACCATCTATAATAAAAATACGCAGCCAGAAAAGCAAGGCAACCCCTGCTGTAACAGACTTCTCATTAATGAGCAAAAGAGAGTGGAGAGCGTGTGTCTGTAGTGAGATAGATACGCACATCAATACAACCCCCAAGATAAACGTGGAGTATATCACACCCCAAAATAAAGAGTATATCACAAGTAAAATCCCAGATTTTTCATACTTTGCCTGTTATTTCAAAAGAAAAGTTATTTCAACTACTTATAGACATACTTTCATCTAAATTCTAGACAGTTCTAACATGAAGTTTAGAGTTACTACAAAATTCCATACATTTCCTCACTGGAATAGAATCCCATGCGTGAAAGTTCGCAAGAATTTATGGGAGTCTCCTTTAAAATTGCTCAACACATCTGAGTTATACAAATATTAGACAAACAATAACTAGTTCTAAAAGCATAGCCTCACAGACTCAGTGGAAAACCAGTAACGAGACTGGGAGCCAGCAATGGCAAGACAAGTCTTAGTTAACTAAATAATCAGCAGAAGTGAGAAGACGGCAAAAATACTACTTGGATATGAATTAGTTGCTTCTTATTTATACATCACAATGGAGATAATGGCCTGTTATCAGTATTTATTATTTCAGTATCTACATTTTTCTAAAGGTTACCTTGACTCTATCTTTTAAGACGGTGAAAAAATCCAGAAACATTTAGAAATAATTTTGAAGTTACTACCTAAAACTATTTTTTAAACCCTTGAATAGAATATTTCTAATAAACGCCCTGGATTATCACTACTCCCCACTTTGTATAATCTATAACAACAATACAGAAGAACCGCAATCATATAGCGCATTTAAAGTATTCATAATAATGTTCCTACTTACGTTTCGGTGTCTGAAACTAATGACTCATTATTACACACATCATTGAAGGTATGAAGTTGGTTCTACAGTTAAAAAAAGGAAGAAAAAATTAAAATTTTATCTAAATATTTTGTGAGGTAGTTTTCTTATATTTAAAAATAGTATTAGTGATAGTAAACAATTTTTTCTAGTACTTTCAACATTTGTAAATAATCCGCTTTGACAAATATTTGAACAACAGATTCTAGCAGGCAAGAGGGATCAATTTTCTTTTTTCATCAACTTTTCTTTCACTAAAGCAATTAGATGATGTTAAAATCTCCACCCGCTCCAGAAACCAGAGCAAGGTGTGTAGCAGTCACTTTGCAGAGGTTTTCATGAGAAATGAAATGCATACTCTGGAAACAGATGTAATTTCCCCATTATTGTAATGCAAAGATTTCTTCTGTCACATTATCAGTGCTGAAAGTCTACAAAATTGGAGAGTGGAAATTAAGTATTTTTATATAAAATGAAGCTTTGAAAGGTATCTGAACTGATAAATTCAGGATATGCCAGAGAAAAGAAAAGCCCGTTAAAGGTTTACGTCTATCTTCCATTCTTTTCCTCGGCATCAATTTTCCAGATAGCAATGGCCCCGCCTCCAATTCAACTTGTTGCATAACGTCAAAATATTTAATTTTTTCTTTCTTGAAACAAGTCTGGTACATGCAGATTTGGGTGACACCTAACCTCCTGCAGTCTTTAGACAAAGATTTATTCATGTCTAATCTCGACAATTTTCATGGGAAAAAATGTTTTTGAAGAAACAAAATTGAAAATATGCATTAAGATTAGTGAGACATGACAGCCTGATTACACAACTATTAATAGATAAGTTATTAATAGATACTTTCAAATGAAACATAGTTAGGAGTGGAAAAACATGTGAACAGAAGTTCATGAAGAAGTTGTAATGGCCAATTAGAATTGGGTCAAATAAAGAAGTGAAAGTTTACTGGCTTTTCCGAAGACTTACCCCCCAACCGAAAATGTTTTGAGAGGATCAATGAGTGAAAGAGCATCGAACTGTTACTATCATACATTTTAAATCCATGGTCACATGTTGTTCCAAATTTGCCACACAAAATCCTCATTCAAAAAAATTCTGACAAAATATGTTTTTTCATATGATAAAAATTGTTTGAAAATTCCAGCAATTTCAATTACTATCTTAGAATTCTGACACAACAGCACAATACGAAGTGCACAGGGGACAGCGTTGCACCACCTTATTCTCACTCACCTCCCAACAGTTTTTTCACTTCATGTTTTGTTACCATGAAATGACAGAGCGAATAAAAGACTTTTACAGTTTATTACCATATGTGAAACATTGTAAGAAACTAAAGAGGCCTGTGCCCAAACAATCACTTGATTAATGTAACACAAATGTGTTACCTATAAAGTAGAACAGAGGTATAAAGTCTTCGGCAAAGAAAGCTGAGAACAAAAAGGCATCTCCCTAACTAGTCTTGTCTCAAGACCCAGGCATCACAGGTAATAAAACTTTCTACATAGGAAAACAATGCAAGAAGAATAAATACCCACTGTTTCAAGTTTTGCACCAAATTTGGTCAGGAAAACCCTAACCATGTTGCATTTGCATTTTCACTAATGCACAAAAGCAAATAAAAAGGGGCTGGAAAAAGGAAAAGGGAGGGATGGCCAGATCAGTTGAGCATTCACTTTCTCGCACTTCAACTGATCTGTAAGCGGAAGGGCAGGAAAAGCATATCCTGTTTGTCAGGGTAGAGAGAAGAGGGTATTTTGGAGCTGAACCACCTCAACAGACAACTGGGAGATGAAATCCAAGAGAAACGAGGTAACAACAAAAATAAAGCTTCAGGTATATTTTAGTTTAGATTTTCCTGTTCTTTTCTATAGCTATTTCCAACTTCACATTCAACAACTGCAGCTCCCACTTTGCTAAAATTAACTTTCGTGTGTCTGTCTTCAACCTTGTTTTGTAAATAAGAACTTTAGTCAGATGATATGACACATTATGTATATGCTTCTCTTCAAGGGAGGCAAGTCTATATTTGGTGGTAAGCAAACATAATCCCTGTACGCCATACTGCGTGTATTCTCTGGGTCTCAAGAGGTTCCACGAAACTGAAAGGTTTAATTTTAGGACTGGTCACGTTAGCTGTAAGACAGAAAAAAAAAAAAAAATCTCTTGGCAGACACAAATCAACACCTCCGTGTTAGAAGGCGTTCATCTGTTTAGCTTCCCTGATACTTCTGGTCAAAGATTTCTGTCTCCATGATGAGAGCAAAAGTACATTTATCTTGCAAAAGGACCAATCAGGCAAGCTGTAGAAATTATTTGACCAAACGTATTTTAGTCTTGATCTTGTGAGTTGAACTTAGAACCTGCATCTGAGTCACCTTTCCACGTGAATTTTCAGAAGAAACTTGTCGTTGAAATAAAGCACATATTGAAAAGTTCACACTTTAAAATACTTTGTGCATCATTTTGCTAAAAGTTTTCTTTGAATCTTCACATCTATTTGCAAAACAAAATGAAGAATTCCTTCAATGCTAAAGGCCCTACTTTTGGCAAACGGAAGTCCAGCAAAGGAAAACATTTTGCAGTTGCGGGTATCAAAGTTCTGAAGTCTTGAAATCCAAACCAGGAGGCTGAAATAGTGTTTGTTGGGAAGAACATTTCAGTGAAACTACTTTGACAAATTTGACTAGCCATCAAAGACGGGAATAAAAAAAAGAAACTTCAAAAAGTAGTCATGGAATTACATCTGTAATAGAGAAGGTTGTGTGAAAATACTAACGAAAGAAGCTCAACTACACTACATCTTTGAAAACACATCTTTGTTTGCAAAGAGGTCAAAAAACTGCAGTAAAAAGGCAGTCACACTTTCTGGAAATTTTGGTTCGGATTTCACACTCAGAGTTGCCCAGAGCTGGCAACTAAAATTGTTCCAGGCAAGGCGTACAAAACTAAATAAACCAAAATGCTACACCCAAACTCAGAAGTCAACCAAGATAAATCAAAAAATGCTTCTTCCAAAAATAATTTCATAAGATCTTTAAAAAGAGAACAAAAGAGAAAATTGCCTAATTTGAATGAGAAAGAAGAATGGAATATCAGAGTTCAAGAGCAGTTTTAGAGACTATTCATATTAAAAAAGACTCAATAGCTTATGAACAAATAATATTCCATTTTTTTACAAGCTAAAACCTCTTTGTTTTAGTCTAAAAATACATGTCTGTTATTAAAAAAGTCTCACTTTTATAGTAATATTTATCAATCGTAACAGGTCAAAATATGTTATAACTACTTAAAATTATACAATTTCACATTCCCTTAAAATGAACTACATGCCTGAAAAAAATAAACAAACCGATGCATTCTTATTTTCAGACTTTCTTTTGGTAAGGATACACAAAAAGACAGACATTAGTAGTTGAACACAGACAATTGTACAAAACCAAACGGAAGTACTTATAGGAATAAATATCTAATGTAATTGGAACTATGCAAACATTGGAAATATACTTTAAATTCGATACTGAAAATAACATTTTCCAAAACTGTGCAGAATAAAGAAAAAGGAAGTTAGTTTTATGCTCAGTTAACAGCCATATTTTAAAATGTATCTGCCAGAGATTATGTCTGTAACCATATAAATAATAAAGCACATGGCAATGAAAAATCAAAACAAAAATATATGTTATACTTTCACATAAGACTTCACCAACTCTCTGAGGATTTCTCATTACACAAGAAGAGCCCTGAACATTCACTTTACACTAATTCATTATGACAGAAGATTAGAATTCAGGCACTGAATGTATTATACGTAGCTTTCATATAAAGTCATATGACTTACGTATAGAAATTATATTTACAGTAATGCCACGATTTCTTCCACAAGTTAACTTTCTCTGTATCTTGCTTTAGCATCTCTACCTGATGAACTGCGTTATGTTTCTGTTCAGGTATATGCCAAACCGAATGGACAATGCATTAAAGTCCAACAAACGCAGTTACCCTTAGAATAGCATTTGATTAACACTGAGTGGATATAGCTCACAGACTTTTTTTTTTTTTAACTTAGTAGGTCACATACTACATAAATTAAGTATTGACTTCGGTTAAAAAACACCAATAATCTGACTGGGAATACTTCCAGGTTACTTTAAATTGCCATTTATTAAAACAATTGTAAGTAGTTCTATATGTAAATATAGTGGGAAGCAAAATTAAACTTAAGTAAACTTGTATTTACAGACAGTCAGTGATGAAGAAGGTCACTGTGTGATGCTACGTAACCAGTTAGAACAGAGAAGGCCAAATGTGTTCAAAAAATACTACAAAACTTAAGAAGAACATGTTCGTTCTAGTGTCGTTTGTGCATTAATCCTTTATCATTTTGTGATTATAATCACTCATTTCGTGCATTGAGGCAAACATGACAGTATGATCTATAAATCTTAAATACAGTAGCGTGAGAAGAAACACAAAATTGAAAAGGCTCAGATGAATAAAAATATTCCCTTTTGACCTTCTGTCCACCTGTCTCTCTATGGCTATAACACAGTGTAGGATGGGGGAAACAATGACACAAAGTATCTTGACTGGGGCAATGTGGAGCATTTCCATGGGACAGAGAAGGGTGGCTTTTTTCATTTTAACCTATTTCTGTTTGATGAAGACCGATTCAATTTGGTCTTCTGCTAATTAATGCAGAAATACTGTCTCTTGAGCAACAGACTACACTAAACAAACAGGAAAAAGAGGTATGTACAATACAAAGAAGCAGCTAATTACAGTAGAGTCTAGACACTGTCAAGGTAAAAAAGCAAACAGATTGAAAGCCTTTGTAAATGACAAATATAGCCATGTCAAGGGACTTAATTTCAACATAGCTGCCACAAAATATGCTTATAAGAGTTTTGTTTAGCATGGTAAAGTGTTCAGGAGAAGTGTTACAGTTCCATGCGTTGCAGAACACAGCCTTCACTCGGACTTATCTCTTATTAACCCTATTTCCCAATTTCCCATATGATTTCCCAAGACCGCATATAAGAGTATTCTGACATTTTCACACATTAAAAAAGGCCCCCAAACAAGTCTGTAACTCCTAAAACACAAAAAGAAACATTTTTTCTAAATATTATTTATATTTTTAAAAAGTTCTTACTGTTATTTGACTCAGCCCAGCCAATCTCATTGTTAGAGTTGGAGACATAAAGTATTTAAACGCAAGATCAAGACTTTCTTTATCAAAACACAAGGCTGTATCCAATGGTTCTTTAACTGTGCTCCACATTAAATCTGCCATGTTCCGGGCTGCACTCTGTCGCAACTCCTGGTCTGACAGTTTACATAAATACCTAGAATAAAGTACAAATGGAAGGGGGGGGAAAACAAAGGTATGAGTCAAACCAGAACATACCTGGAACACCATCTTGATTATAGCAAATATATATTCCCAATAGCTGTATGAGTACTAAGCCTTAAAATACCACTATCAAAAGTTGGCAACCATAAAAAAACCACCATAGGAAAACAGAATTATATTTTTATATATATTTAAAAAAGATAATTATATTTTTAAAAGTAAATAAATTTCATATTTTAAAAAGTAAATACATTTCTTATTTTAAACCTTTCCTGATTTCTTTCGCTCCACAAAATGACAGGAAACCCACAAAGTTCTTTGGAAATGTAGGCTGAAAGCCTTAACCTCAAATCTGTTTCATGGGAAGGTGCCCTCTCCAGATAGCTGCATCACGTTTATTTACTGCATTGAAAAGTGAAGTGTCACGATACGCTTAACATATTTTAAAACTGAATTTCTGGGAACAGTGTGAGTGGACAACAAACAGCATGCTCTGACAGCAAGAATCCTCTGGAAGTGAATATATCCGTTTGTGGCCTTAGTCAGAAGAGGAGTATAATTGTGCAATCACGTTCTGATACAATTACAGTAAATGCGGTGTACACACATTTTTTCCGCTGTAACCATATGGCGTCTGTGCTTGTACATCAGCACTCCCTGTGCCACAGTACCGCTTTCACAACAGGTTAGGACAGGAACACGTGCCCAAGTTGTTACTTCTGCTGACAATAATCACCATCTTTAGGGACACACGTGAAGCATCACCACGGATTTTTACAGAGAAACCAAAAATGCTAAAGAATTTTAAACTCCTAAATTCTTCCTACTGCAGACATCTTAGATAAGGGGTCATCTAATCATGCACGTTGAGACTCAGCACAGATACTCT
The DNA here is from genome assembly GCA_013400035.1 of Rynchops niger. NCBI lineage: Eukaryota > Metazoa > Chordata > Aves > Charadriiformes > Laridae > Rynchops > Rynchops niger. The sequence continues at coordinate 337,981 of VXBH01004332.1, forward strand.
TTGCAAATGGGAGGCAGGAGAAATAATGATTTTTAAGAATTAATTTCCAGAAGCTCCTGCACCCTCAGTCTTACCTAATCAACTAAAAGTTCGAGACATACCAAGAAAATCTATACCGAAATGCCTGTAAAGTTCACATATAAAACACTGGCACAGTTGAGAATTTCTTCTAAACTGAATGCACAAGCGAAAAATGTTTAGAAAGCTTTCCTGGGCTTATTTTGAAGCAGTTAAAAGATTGCACAGTGAAAGGTATGTACATACAAGGTTAGCATAATTATTTTTTCTGCTGTACTTCAGCATTTTGAAGTTTCAACTACATCCAAACTAGATTTAACTATGCAGAAATGCGTTAAAAATCCATTTGTTTGACAGCCTAAGCCTGGATCTATCCTTGGAGACCGGCCAATTAGATAAATGGATCTTTTAAAAAAACACAGGAGATATTAAACTACACTTAACTACATTTATGCACCATTCCTTAGCCTTTACTTCATATAAACAGTAATATTTTTTTTAAAAAAGCAAAAATACAGACCCTGATTCTTATTTACATTGAGGCCCTTTTTCACAGCTCTTGTGTAGAGGCCTAAAAATAAACACACTTAAAAGATACTTAACATTGTCAAACATAGAAAAGAGACTTCAGTGCAAATAATCATAGATACTCTAGAACTGTGACAGATATCACAGATAAATAACGGTAGGACAACAGAAGGACCATTCAGGGCCAAGGCAACCAGATCCTTCACTGTTATCAACTATGAAATTTGTCTTCTCATGTGGAGCACCGGAAATTGGATAATGGCAAAAAAGAAATGCTTCTGTGCTATGATTTCTAAGGAAAAGAAAAGTAGCAACGAGAAGGGGATACTCATTTGAGAAAGTTCATCAGCAAACCAGAGCCAGTGAGCTATCTTTAAATACAGACAGGTGAGAGGAGTTACACTGATGAAAAATGCATCAGTCCATGTTAAAACATAATCAACTCAATATAACTAGCAGCAACCTCAGACCAGGTTTCCTCTCCCCATTTTTATATGCAAACTATATTCAGCCCTAGTTCCCAAAGCTCTTCAGTGATCATAATACACATCAAGTCATACTCAACTGTTTTGTGAAGGATTTCTAAAGATCTCAAAGACGATAAAATAAATTATACGAATTTTCTCATTCTACATAGGACAGATAAAGAGTGCCTGTATGCAACAGACAGGTGGGAATGGACACAGATCTACATATAAGGAAAAAAAGGTGCATTTGTGGCTTCACTACATTTCTGTAACAGGACTTTCGCCTGAAATCTTCCTCACACTAGAGTTTGGTGAAACCACTACACTAATCTAGTTTATGTAACAAAAACGTTTTCTCTTTTAATGCAACAGTATCAGTATAAACCTACTTTTATTCATCAAATTCACACTACAACAACATTTTTGAGGTTCTTTCAACACATTTTCTGTATTTAATCCAAGCCTGAATAAGACTTGTGTCATGTTTTCTGTATTATAGGATCATTAGGAGACAGTGTTTTAAACAAATCCGATTTGATATTAACTGAAACAACCATGTAGGTGCATCTTCACAGCTACAGAAGTACTTCAACAGTATAATCTGTTTTGCCAACGCCCTAAAGGCAGGGAGAAAAGAGCACTTTTTACTTGTTAACCTGCCTCCTTGTTTTTTTTTTTAACACAACTGGGTTAACCAGGCACAGTAGAAATGTAGAAGATGGGATACTCATCTTTACGAGTATAACTGCAGCTACACTAGAAAATTTCTTGACACTAAACTGTTCATAAATCAAATATGATCGTATCTTTAATACCAGAATTAAAACTGTAGAAACTTGCAGAGCAGGCCAAGCCTCACTTTTTATTGTGGAAAGATACAGTGGCCTAAGCCCGACTGTATCAGTAAACTGGGACCATTTTACGCTTTTACCAGTAGAATGTTATTAACAGAAAAGAAACCTTCAGCTAGCACTGGCAATTAACACACATCTTTCCTTAGGCTAACTATAAATTTGCTGCATTGTCTTATGTAAGAACAGAGATAATGGAGAAGGCAAAAGGTCCATTTAGCCCGAAACAGCCACTCTAAAAGCAGATGAAAGACTTACACCATAGATTTAAAAAATGGATGAACCTATCTACTACTGCAAATCGCTTACCTCTTTCTATTTATACTTTTGGCCTTCTCATTAACCTATGCTAGTTAGCTTCACAATTATGTTGGCGTGAAAACCAATCTGCTTTCATTTCTCTTAAGTCTGCAACCTGACAATTGTACCGTATCCTCTCCATTTCTTGTTTTTGAAAAACTGCAAATTATCATTCCCTATTTATTGTCTTCTTATCACTTGTATAACAGCCACCTCCCTGTCAAAAAAAAATCCTAGACTATGTCTCTCCTCCTATCAATATAATTTTTTTATTTCCTACCTTCTCTGTCACCTTTCCTATCGCCTAGGCAGTTCTGTTATTATGTCTGCGAGATGGAACGATCAGAACTCTATATAGTATATAAACGTGAATGTGACTGTAGCTAATGCTACACATGGCTCTCAGATTTTACCAGAGGAACATTAAGTAGGTGATACCAACTGGGTATCAAAGAAAGAAGAATTTTAGGTCATTTTCCTTGACACTATGAAGCACTTTTTGGTGGTTTATAGAGGCACTTACAATACCAGACATTCAACTTTTATCTCTTACTTCTCATAAAACTGGACTTCATTGCTAGTCATCTTCTTTCTAAAAGACAGAGCTATCCATGATGCTTTCAACCAACAGTCTTGCCACGGAAAAAACACTGTCCTCAAAACACTGCTGTTTATAGCTACTGCTTTCTCGAGGCATTCAATATCTGGAACCACGTACAGCATCCCTCATCTCTGACTTTGAGCTGCAAGTCGGGTGGAACCAAGGGCTTTTATAAAGAGACATCGTCAACAATTTGCCCTCATTTATAATTGCAATAAGTTACGACTTATTTTCTCGAGTCGCTTTGCCAATAAGTCTCTTACTTTTTTCATGAGAATTTTGCACTTTGAAATGCAGAATTCTAGGGTATTAGGATCAATAGAATCTTCCTTCTGAGAAGGACAAAACCACTTTGATTCCTTACTGAAAGCATGTCCTTTCTTTCTTTCCTAAATTGCTTAAAAACACAGACCCTTCAGAGGCAAGATAGCACTGCTAGTGCTCCATTCCCCAGGCAGAAAATAACATTTATTAGTCTTTTTTTAGTAGCAGCAATAATGACGGGATTGTGTCCATGATCTTTGTAGATTACAGCAGTGGCCATCTCTACACAAATACACACTTTGCTATTCATTTCATCCACTCCTAGCAGAAATAACCACAGAACGGGAACATAAAGGTTAACCTCATCTGATAAAAGATGCTGCTAAGATGCCAGTCAGGTGATGTCTCTTTTTGCTTATGCTGATCAGCACTCCAAAATGCAGTTCTGCAAGGGATCCACATGAGCAGCAACTTGGACTAACAGTCAATTAGAGCCCCAAGATCTCATTCTAGACTAAACCCCTCTTGGAGCCCTCTTTCTTACCTCACATAGCAGCAGAAGCTATTGCAGGATTCCTTTCAAAGGTACTGTGCTGCTGTACCCAGGATTACATTTTCTTTTTCTTTTTGTTAACTGAAGTAAAAAGCAGATGGAGATCTAGAGACCCAAGCTGCTAAGACAAGATCTGTAAGCTTGACAACCACATGGGGTGAGCTACATATATCAAGAAATTCATCTTTTACCGAAGGCATCTGTGTTATCTTCTGTCCCATATAAAGGTATAGCACCAGAGATTGTTTTTGTTATACGGCCTCTGAGCTTCATGTCCCGCTCTGTAAGTGCATCTTCACAAACAAAGCTTTGCATTTCATAATGTTAAGAAATCCCACATCTCCCATCAGGATTCAGTTGTGAGAAACAGAAACTGGGAGAACTTCCCCTTCCTTCTCTAAACTGCTGGTGTTTTCAGTATCAGTATTACCGTTCTGATTGACACGAACGTATTGTAAACGCTAAGAACAGACATCAAGGGCATTATTTATGGCAAGAAGTTGCCAACATATCACATTTTAAGTCAGATGCAAACATTCTATGGGTAAAGAGGAAGAGATGAGGAGAACACAGGAAAAAAATCTTCTGTTCATTCCAGCGACCCTTATTACACCTACAGTTATAAAATAGAAAATACTTTAAGAATTATAGGATGACAAGTGAGGATTAGCAGCAAAGACTGCAAGCTGTGTTATTCTGTCTCACTCAAGTTCCTTCTTCTCAGTCTATCTCCAATTCTTGATCCTTCAAGGCTCTTTTTAATTTCTATACATTGCAAGAAGATAGGTAAGGTTCATCAACCAAATTCCCAGGTTCACGAACAACCATTAATGGAATATGTACGGAGACAAGAACTTGAAGATTCTCTGCCTGTCCTTCCTGGACTGCTTCATGATTAATAATTACCTTTGTAAGATTTCAAAGATCACATCAGCAGTAAAGGAGCACACACGGCTGGACTGTAACTCCAGAGCAGTATGTTTTAATAAAAGATCAGAATACTCTTCTCTCAGCTGGTATCATTTTAGTAGAGACCATATTATAGGAAGAAAGATCGATACCCAAGCCAGTACTTAAACTTTCACAGTCAAAATTCTTTACAATTCAAACCAAAGCATTTTTAAACACAAAACCTAGTTCTGAACCTCATTGTTCTGTGCACTTTTTTGTTGCCAATGCAATCACTTTTGTTAAGACTGTGATGATATACTGGTATAGTTAAGACAATATCTTCTCTACAGGCACATTTATTGCTATCAGGGAAGTAAGCTATTACTAGTATAAGCACACTTCTAACATTACAGTTGCAGGAAATCCAAAGCCTTGGAGGAGCTGTGGTTCCACGCAAAAGCAGTAGCCTTTTAGGTTGTCTGCACCAGAAAAGTTTAATGTTGGGCCACTGGAAGGAGAATTAGCTGTGATCACACCCCTCCACCTCCAGGCAGACACACATACACAAGATACCTTCAGCAGCACCTCATTGGATTTTTTCTACTGTCCTGAGAAAGCCAATAAAAATAAATTGCTTGTATAATTAAATATCTTTATAAGCACTTTAATTTTAAAGTGCTTTTCATGATAAGTCAGCTTGATGTAAAGAAAATCTTTGGGACTAGATATATTTAGATACATAAAAGTGCGAGCAGACTTTTGATCACACTTCAGTTCCTGCCAGCTGGAAATACAGAACATCAAAATGTGAAGCAGTGTTAAAACTCAGAGAAACTCAGTATATGAAATCTCAATGACTACATATCGCTCTTCTACTTACATCGTCTCATTGCAAATTTTATGTAAAGTTTGATGAAGATACTGCAGTAAATGAAACTGCATCACAATTGAACACGACACGTCAGAATGGGGCTGGATGTCACACTAAAAATGCTATGAACAAGATTGATTTGATCGATACTGGAATCAGATAGATATAAGGAGCTGCCCAAACTAACTCTAAACATTACCTTCACTCTCCTTGTTGAAATGATACAGTCAGAGCAACAACTTGAACAATTAAAAGTGTATCAGCTGAAATTATAAATAGGTGCTGTCAAAAAATCCCACGAGAAAAATTCTTAAATTAAAAATTTACCTGATAACATAAGTCCTAAAGGGTATAATGTGCTGCATGACAGCAGGGATGTGTAGCCATATTCTGATCTATAATGCAAAAACATAAATAGATAAAAATTTCATTAATGACATTTAATGAGAATGGTAAAAAATGAACTATTGCTGGTACATTTGCACATGCAACCCCACTTTAGAAAAAGGCTTTGTTGTTTTTCATTCAACTTCAATTCTTTCAACTTCTTAATTTTCTAATTTGGAAAGCTGTTAATCAGAGGAATCTTTCTGCGACTTATAAACAGGAGTTACATCTTTGACTTTAGTCAGTTGGAAAATATAAACTTTGTATGAATAGTATCATACTGCCCAGATGTCTCATTTCTGAATTTTCTGTAGTTTCTTCAGTAGGAAAAACTGCTACTCAGCCTTGTGGGGTTTCTTTTTCCTTTTTCTTTTAAAGTTTACAAGAAAATTTTTCCATTCTTTCTGTTCCTTGCAGATCTCTCCTAAATCAAGTAAAATTATTTGACTTGTGTTGATGTTTTGCTTCTTACGGCTTATTTATCCTATAAAATAAAATTATGTTTTATAACCAGTGATTAAGAACAGTTTTTTACTACCATATTTGCATTCCCATATTTACCATTCTGCCTTTACCACCTTTGCAAAACTGTATGCGGGAAGAAAATGCATGTAGAGAAAAAAAACCCTGAAACAGCTATTTAACACCGCTGTGAGGAAAAGGACCAACCAAACTACTTACACAGGCAAAGTCAGAAGCTCCATCTGCATTTCAAAAAGGAATGCTGAGCCTGTTAAACCTGTTACAGAGAGACAACTACGTGCCAGGTAAGGGATCTAGCACAGACGAAACATCAGCAGCTGCTACTACTACTCGCACAATTTTAATCATGGGCACACACAAATCTTGTGAACAGCTAACAGCGTCAGTCACTCAAAACCATCATGTCGATTTACATCTCCATGTTTGCTCTTAGGAGAACGGTTCATCTTTGCGACTGATGCAATAAATTCTGCCTAAGGACTAAATTCTCACCAGGATTTTGGAAAATTCTGGATGCAGAAAACCTAAATTCTCCTTGCCAGGATGGAAAAAATATCAGGGTGCAGTAAAACTGTATCACCAGCATTTATTTTAAACATTTTTTGAATTAGCCAAGTATTTTAAGAGTCAGTTCTGAAAAAAATATTTTCAGACTCACTTTTTACAATGCAACTAACACCACAGAGTAACAATACCAACCTACTCTGCAAGACAAACCAGCCAAATCTTCACGTTGCAAAAAAGACCACATTTGGAATAGGCTTCCGATCCTATCGGCAGTCTCAAGAAGAAAAAAAGGCTAACATCCCAAAAATAGAAAGTGTAACTAAAAGATGCTTGTTCCAGGAACAGGAATTAAATACTATTTTGACAAGGAATTGCAAGGATGACAAAGATACTACTGCATTTACACAATTTGATTTTTAACACAACGATGTGCTCTTTTTCGTATGCAAGTATCAAACACAAAAGCAAATATCTTTCTTTGTGAAATAGAAGTAGGAAGCGTTGGTTTTACAGCTTTAATTGTTCATAGTAATTTTTGCTCTAAGTCATTTCATTTATCTGTATACTTGCATTATGCACAACTTTCATGCTCAGAAGTGAATTAATGGATAATTTCACATATTATAAATGAAAATGTAATTTTCATCATGAACTCAATTATAAAGATACTAATTTTTTTAAAGTAACACAAAATGTCTAAAATGACAAAAAAATAACATATATAAATTTACATAAAAAATCCACAGCTTTCATCATACTTTTTTTTGCTTCCACCTGCTTTTAAAACAAAGTATTTACTGCATCTGTTCTATTTTCAAGCTTCAGAGGTTTCTGGGTTATTATTTGCTCTTTATCATAGGTAATTCTTTTCTAAAAGGCAGTGTGTCTCTCAACAGTTTTTACTTCTGACTTGAATTTTGAAGTTGCATACAGTAAAATTAAACTAACATTTGGGAAACCATCAGCATTATTTCAATTAATTCACCTCAACTGAGCGGGCAGTTATTCCTCCACAACATCCACAAAACTGAACTCATACAGAATGATGGAATGACAGGCTTTTTCAGTGAGGTTTAAACTCTCCACAGAACAAGCTGTAGGTCATGGACTTCTCTGCATCTGTTAGTTTTTTAAGGCCACCACACCACCAGGTAGTTAAGCCGAGCAGATACCACAGAATATGAAATGTGGGAAGAACCAAGTATCTAACTAAAGACAGGAAAGAAATATCCTAAGGAACAGTCCTTCCACAACACAGGTTGCTAAGAAAGCATCTCGCAGAGCCATGAGCTGGATTAAAAACAAGAGTACCAACTAGCCAACTCCCTATGTAAAGTAAATTGCATTATATTACATTTGCTGGCGTTATTACTACAAACATAAGCTTGTCAGACAAAGACGTTCACTCAATCGAGATTTGCTGGATAAAATTCAATGAAACATCTTTTCAATAATTTTAATGTCCTGGATATAAAGGAGACACCAGTAATCACAAACAAGCAGCTCAGTTCCTCACGGGCCTTCCTAATTTGTGGTAACGGTCTTCTCTTACATGCACCTGTAGAGTGCACTTAATGAGATATTCACCTTCCTTTGTGGGAGAAATGGAGCAAACGCTTTCCACACCACAATGCAGCTTTGTCTATTAAAAGTTAACCGTTATGGGGTTTTAGCAAATGATTTCTTTGGCTGCTGTTTAATATTTCCAACTTCACCTATTCCACTTCCTGGACCTTACTACTAAGCCTAACTTTTTCATGAGAAATTGATTGGTTCATCTGCACTACAATCTTTCTGAAAATATTTTTGAAATATTTAAGGTAGTGGTAAGCAATTAATTCTTCTCTCAGACTTTAAAATAAATTCCAGCATGGATATTTCTAGGAGTCTTTACAATAATGGCTACTTAACTGCCATTCTCAAGAGTTGGTAGGACTGTGAAAATTTCTTTAAGAATTACAGTGCACTATAGTTCTGCCCTTACATGTTGTGAACCAGTTAACAGTTGACGATGCAGAGGTCTCCACTGAGCTATTATTGACAGGATCATTCACAAATCTCACACTATCTATAAATAACCAAAACTCAAATGCATTGGGGTAAAGACAAGTCAAATTAGCAGAGTTCTTACTGAGATCACCAATACTTTGTTCACAAAAAATAGAGTTTGGTGAATGTTTATTTTTGTTTTATTGGAGTTTGGTACATCATTTCCCAGACAAACAGAAACATTTATTACATTATTTATATTTACTTAAGTTGTATGAATTTTATAGTGAGATGATATAAAAAGAAAACAGGGACAAAGAAAAACTAGAAGATTAAGCACCATTGTAGAGGTACAGAAAAAAAATATTATTTTTTAATATATGCAAGGTAAAATGTATTTTGTCAAGAAGATTAGCTTCCTCATTTGGAACCAATAAACATATTGCATTTGAAATTCAGGAGCACTGCTGACAAGTACTCTGAGTGACACCAAAACGCAGGAAGGGGATGAATAAAGCACATTACACATAAATCATTTTCTTATACTTTCCATAGCGAACTGACAGATAAAACCTGAAGATAAAAAATTTTCTAAAATAATTTTGCTCCAATTCACACAGATTTGCCAGCAAAGCCAGAGAGAGTTCAGAAGGAAGATTCTAGTTGAATGGTAAAAGATACAATGCTGGAAGAGGGTGAAGAAACAGTATTTCTATCTGTTATGCTTTGGGTTGAATTTCATTTTATCTGGCAGGTTTAACCATAGCATTAATCTAAAATAGCCACAAGAGACAGCTAAATCTATTACCTACTATAACAAAAGATAAATGCAAAGTTGCTAAGTAATTATCTGAAAGGCGAAACTTTGCTGAGAAGTGTTTTGGGTTAGGGCACATCACTAAGAATAAAGAAAATAAATTATCTATGTGGAGAAAAATAAACACTTCAAAAAAGGACAAAGAAGAAAGGCAGGCGCAGTTTATAAACATAAACTAGTCTGGGATATTTATGAAATGGGATTTGCAGCCAGAATGCTTGTTAAAAAAAATGTTGGTGTGAGTTGCTGCCGCTTACTGTTCCAAACAGTTTTGCGCATCCTCAAAAAAAGACCAACAAAAATCAGACACACAAGACTGTCTGGTTCCATGAGCAAAATTTACTTCTACACCAGAATAACCTAGAAGACCATACATTTTCAGCAAATGGCTTGACGAAGACTGCAGGCTGCACTGACAACAGGTAGAGATTAAGAACTCCTCAGACTATCACCTGAAATCTCATCAGATCATACAGAAAGGGCAAGAAGAGAACACATCTCCACAGTTTAACAAAGAGAGGTCCTGCAGCAGTCCTCCTGTGCAAGCTTACAAGAACAAAGCATATCATGGCCTTAATCACTTGTTCTCTGACCTACTAGCAAAGAACCATTACACTAAAAGGATGAGGGGCGAGTGATACACATCACCAACGGCAGCTTTATTTCAGTCACTGGTTCCTTCTATGCAAACATATTCCAATACTTATTTGGAATATCATCCTTGCTGGTCAGTAAAAGCAACAAGGAAAAAGGGAAAATACGTGGAAGGAAGGATCTGATTTTAAGCATTCAAAACTGCAATCAATGTCAAAATCATGTTAAACTCACTTCATACAAGGCATAACAAACTATTGCTTTTTGTTTGCCCGTATGTAACATTCACAAGACAGATCATGACTTCACATTCTCACATTAGTCTTCATATGTACTCCTTCAGAGATTGTTTTTTATTTCTATCACCACTCTCCTTCAAATCTCCACCAAAATCAATTTGTAATTCTGCTGCTCAAAAATCACTGTTATTTCAAAATGAAGAAATGATGATGGATGTGTATTCTAAAACTAGACGAAATACAAGACAGTTACCTCTAAGCTGCAAATATGTATAATGATATAAAATCACAGGATACTGAGAAGGAAAGAAATCCATAGGCTTTTCTTTTGTGCCTCACAGGAAATAGGTGAAGAGTTAATATAGCCTTAAGATGCTTAAAACATTCCCATGACACAATTTCAGGGACAGAAATGACCTCTGACAATGTTCTTATAAGTATTTTCCGGGGCTGTTACAATCTTAAAATCTAGGCACAAACCTACAAAACTACTTGTGGGCTTACAGGAGATGTATGGGGTTTGGATGACGAAATGCTCAGTGGACCAGCAAACCTCACATTCCTAACAAGGAAAAATCTTACAGTGTTTTCTCCCTCCCTGGTCCTATTCCTCCAGAATTCCTCCCAATTCCTCCAAACTTCAGCCCTTTTACTTTTTGTGTTTAACATTAAAAGAATTGAAAGACAATACTTACATTAGATACCACTGTAATAAACGCATGTGCTATTAGAAATGGCAGTGTCTCGGGAGTTCCGTATTCAAAACAATCCTTCATGAGGGAAAGGCCATTTTTGCCACAAAAGAGACAAACATAACGAAGCAAGTGCAATGGTACTTCTACATCCTAGAATTATATTAAAAAAAAAAAAAAAAAAGAGAATAAGAAGAATTTGAACAATCAATTTGAACAATCAATACAAGATCCATTCAGACACACAGGAAATTCAAGAAGCTACATTAGTATAACACAAATCTACACAGGAGAGAACATGGATATTTTAACTTTGTAGAAAACGTGCACCTATTTAAAAAATGGACAACTTACATTCATATCACAGAACGCCCCTAATATATTGCTTTCTTGAGCAGAAATATCCTGTTTAAAAAGAAAAAAAAAATAACTGAAGCAATAAAAAAACATTTATAGAACAAAAAACAAATGACCATTAACAGACATTATAGTCAACTAACAGAAAAAACCAAAACCCTAATTTAGAAGATGACAGAAGCTCAAACTTTGCTCTGCTTTTATACTGCAAACATACTGTTCTGGTTCATCACTTTACCTTTGTTAAGACGTATTTGTAAGTACACAAATACATGCTTAGGATAACATCTCAGCAGTGGCTCTCAATGCCTGGATTAACAGATCATTCCTCAGTCCCACCTCCCTTCAAATCACCATTTTTTTTCCAACAGGAATACTCCAAAGGGGGCAGTCTGGCACACTGGCTGCACACCAGCCTGAGAATTACAGAATAAACCAATCTAGGTGCTTTTGAATGCAATTTTTGCATAAAGATGAGGCGTATATCCAAACATCTGAATTTAAATGAAATGTAGGATGTTCTACAATCCTACATTTACTGACTTAAGGGGCTAAATTGTCAAATTATTCATTCCCATCAGAACATTACCATTCTTTAACGTCAACTACTGTATTCTCTTAAATATAACAAAACACATCATATAAAATAAGTGCCTAATACTCTTTACAGGATTAAGCTAACTAAAGAGAGGGAAGAAATCGTATCACCCTATCAATCTGTTAGATACTTGCTGCTATTTGTTAAGTATTTTCTAGAAGTACTAAAGTGAAAACGGTTTTGAAAAATAGCTTTTCTTTTTAACGTTCAAAACACCCACTTGTTGGGCAGTATAAGGCAGGAATTTTATTTATTAGGGTTGTGACACATATGACATGTATCTTACATATGGCTGGGGCAAAAGGGCAGTAAAGAGAACATAAAACCTGAATGTAAACCCACAACATTGCCATGGGTACTCGCAGGTAGTTACAGCGCGCGTTCTTCTTCCCATCCCTCCATGCCGAACACCTAGTTCTCATATTCCCAAATCTAATGTAAGTTTAACATAAAGTGAAATTTTTAAATGAAATTTCCTGAATATATTTAAAATAGCTGTGTAGGAGTAAGCTTCTTAAAACTGCACCAGAGGATGCTGGAGGCAAGCAATTTTGGATGGATTAAGTGTGACACAAACATTTTGAATTATTCAATACGCTCATATTATATCTAAGCATTTATTTTCTTTTTATTTCTGCTGAACTCTAAGTCATGCCTGAACTCGTGATACTCTAACAGTTATTTTTAAAACAGCTTTGAAGCCAGTAGGTGGTATGTTTTCAAGTAGCAAGAAAAGGTGTTCAGTGCTCTGCTCATGAAAGCTGCAGAAATAGTGTGAGAAATTTCATTAGTTTTCTTGAATAAAATAGAGACTTGCTGTCCAGTGAGCTACATTTCTTAGAATACAGAGATCAAAAACGCATGGCAGTCTGTTGTGCGAGTCCTGCAAAGCTTACTAAAACTGTTGTGGTTGAGAGACTGAGTCTGGAAATGTGACTTCTGTTCCTGCAGAGGAGAAACAGAACAGAGACAGAGAATTCCTTAAGATCAAGTTTATAAAGAGATAAGAGAATTCCTCATGGGAATCTCATATGGTTAAAAAACACCATCACTTCAGATAAAATATACTAGCTGAGGTCTGACACGGACACAATTTTGGTGGAGGGCACTTAACTTGGGATATCTTCCAAGAAAATATTTACATGAAAAGAGAAGGAGAGAGAAAAAAGAGAAGCAAAGAATCAGGGACTACAGCTACAGACACTTAAACAACTGATTTTTTTCCTCTTTCATTTCACCCTCTCTCCAGAACTGCTTCATTGTTCATTCCGAAACAGTGCAAAATTCAGGAGCACACTTTACACGGTTGCTTCTTTCTCTACAGGACTTCAAGAGCCTCCATTTTCTAGGTATTTCTTTTCCCCTCTGAAGTGTCCACTCATAGGTATTGCGCTTGCTGCACAAAGTAGGTATGAAAAGAAGAAAAGCGCATACAGTCTTAAACTACCCTGTATGCAAGATCTCCTAAAAGATAACCCATATATTAAAAAAAAAAAATTAACTAATTCTAAAGTACAAGCATTTGTTAAAAAAACAACAAGCCATGTTTATAAAAATATTTTGAGTTAGTTTTTGTTTAGGATGAAAAATAGACAAAAAGGCCTCTCTCTCTGGGCACAAAAATATTGGTAGATTTCAAAAGAAGCAAATGGTGTGTTTTCAGATCTTATCTTTACAGATTTTTTTCAATATTTATTTCCTGAAGTGGGCTGTCCTCTAAGTGACCACAACCAGTTGTGCTGTTTTGGAAATCCAAACTTAATAGAAAGACATTTTTCATTAAGCTTCTCATCAGTTTAAGAAAAGGTGAGACAAATATTCTGTCTATACAGACATATATCCATTCTACAGTTGTCAAGACTATATGCTTGTCAATATGCTTGATTTACTTTCACATGATGTAGTTTCATTGTCCTTGTGTATAACATAATTCTATGACATTTCTGCCCTCTGCAAGGCCACTCTGCTGTTGAGAGTACACAGCCCTTCTGGCTACCAGTCAGGCTTCCATGGTCTTCACTCTCTCACTTTAGAACTGTCATACGGGAAAAAATAATTCCTAGCCCATATCATTTACGGAGAGAATCCACAGGATCACGTTCAGGCAGACACCCTTTTGACTACCAAGAAATCATAGAATGGCCTAGGTTGGAAGGGACCTTTCAAATCATCTGGTCTTTGCTATTCATTTTCATCCAAATTCGTGAACTCCTAAACTAGGGAAAACCTCACACTTTCTTCTGCACTAGATGGTCAAGTGGCTTTTTTCAATGGCTTTGGCAGCACCCAACAAGAGGATCAGAGTTCAAGATTTGTCTTCTATCTGCTGTCATTAAGAACAAAGATCTTGGAGGTGCACGCAGAACAATGGCTAATGGTACCATTGACTGCTAATCGTTACCAGAAGGCAGTAACTCCACGTGAAAGTCTTACATTGGAAATTTTTAAATGACAGCCTAAATGGTCATTTCTAGGCAAAGTGAAACCTTTAACTGGATGGAATGACTTAATGAAATTGTGTAAAAATTCATCTCAAGAATCTAGAACAAGGAATTTTTGAAGTCAGTGAGAGTGTAGATTGGAATGTGTTTTGCATGAGGCAAAAGAAATGCTTAGAGGGAGAGCTACACAAGCTTCTCCCAACAAATTCTTGACAGATTTGGTCTGTTCAGGAATACGTTTAGCTTACAAGTATAGAAGATACATTTAAAACAGGGATTTTTAATTTGTGATCCCTTGAGGACCGAGTCCAAGCCTGATCTAAAACGAAAAGTGCTCCCGTTACTGGGACAAATAACTTGTCTCAATTCAACTAAGACGTGCTCCAGGCTGCAATCCAAAATTAAACTCTAAACCTTAGTGAGTTACTCATGGTAGCAGAAAGTTTTGACATTAAAGTAGGCAATAGTACTACTTCAGAATAACAGAACCCTAGTGCTTCCTAAACACAGCAAATCTCAGTTTGTGAGAAAAATGATTGATGCTGGAACCTTTTAAATGCAAATGAAAAAAATCTCCCCCCTCCCCAAAAAAAGAAAAAGGTACACAAGAAATATGGCGGGTTAGCATACCTCCATAATCCAGACCTGGAAACACAAAAAGTCTAGTAAAAAACTTCTCTCACTTGTCTGTACCACAGGAAAGTGTTTTTCATTTCAGCTTCCCTTTAAGTTATGTTTTTTGGATAGCTAATAAATGTATTCAATAATTCAAATTACATATACCAGTATGAGATATACTAGTATGTCTAGAGTGACAGCCAGTCACAGCACAGCAATCTACAGCATATCTGTGTCCAAATCACTTTATGGCTGCACATCAAGTGAAAAAGAAATCCCAACGGGCACTCTGAGATTTTCTTTTTGTCATTTGGAAGTTAAATTGAAAGGGAAAGGGGAAAAAAAATAATACATGAAATTGTCATTTAAAAGAAGCAAGTGTGCTTATACATAGGAAAGCTGTTCCAGAATTGTTCATTGCGTATTCCTACAAAGCCAGTTTCAGTAGGTGTCCCACAGGAGTACAGAAGATAAATCACTTAAGTAGTCATTGATTTTTTTTTTTAACTGACAAGATAGATCTACCCACTACAGTTCCTACTTGCAGAGGCTGAACTACAGATTTATTTACATATGGTGAAAGTTTAAAAGGCAGGCCAAAATGGATGATGGGAAACCTGAAATCCACAAATCCTAACTTTGCCTCATTTTTCCATACAAATATTTGTGAAACAACCTCTGTGAACTTATGCCCATGTGTTTTAGAATAAGACAAACCAAAATCCAGCCCACCCAAAAGCCCCACTACATTGCGGGTTTTAACTAAATTTATTGTCAGATATGGCAGGATTCATTCAACAAGAACTGATTCCAAATTGTGATCACTCTAGCATACGTAACCAAAAATTATATGTCACTTGGTATCTTTGCTTTTTAAACTTAAGTCCAAAATAAGAACTTAACCACTCAAAGCTCCAACAGAACTTCCCAAACTCTCTGAATAAAAAAAATTTAAGAACTGGGTTAACTGTAGTTTGATTCTCCACTGTGACTTTCTCAGAAGTTTGTTGGATAGAAGCTTTCTTCATATAGCTAAATATACATCTTCTTTGCATACAAATATTGTAAAAGAACTGTTATTAACTGTCATTTGTTATTAGCCTACCACAAGTTGGATCAAAACCCAACCTCTCCAAGAACTATATTGTTTCAAGTAGGAAATGCTAACAACATCGTATTTATTTCAGAAACTGTGAATTAAACATGGCATGATTTTTGAAAATTTTTTTGTGTGTGTTTTTTTTTCCAGAAGAAAATATGGAAAATGTGAGTGGCAGCCACAACAAATATCACAGAGAAAAAACAGCACTGTAGAACAAAGCTACTTATGTAGAGCTCAGTTATTCCAGTCAATTAAACATCTGTTCCAACAAATAAGTTTGGTCTTGCACAAAGTTTAGATTATGAAGATTTGCTTCTAGAACCATAGATTGCAATGAAAAGAAATTAGTAAACTATTAATGGGTTACCTTCTGGAAGAAAGGCTTCGCTATAGTCCCCTTTTTGCCTTCCTGTTATTTAAACAGTACAATAATTCAGTGTACAGTTCCATCCAACACTTATCAATATATTACCTATAACAATTAAGCATATTTTAAAGAAAGTATAAGAGTATGTGTCATTTAAAAGTTCTATTGAAGTCAACAGGAGAGCTCAATTTGCCCATCCTGTGTGAAAGCAACTATCACCAAACACGCACAGCTACTCATTAAATGAGAACAAATAACCTTTCACAAAATAATTAAATATACACATAAAGATAAGGTAATACCTCTATTGTGGGATGAGTATTATGCTTATAAGCAGTGTACAGAGGAAACTGAATCTGAAAGATTTTTGCCACACACAGCAACAACTTTTCCTTCTCATCAGTGCTCCATAAACTAAAAGCATCAGTGTTCTTTGCAGACTCCTCCTCTGTCAGGATACAAGTTCTTCCAGAATCTAATTTTTTCTCTATAGATTTTTGCCGTTCTCCATTTTCTTCTTCATGAGACTCTCTTTCTACATTCAGGGGCTCATCAGCATGGTTACTCTGATCTTGCCATGTTGAATCTATATTAATAGTGCAATGTTTACAGAGCTGGTCCCGCAGGGCTTGAACTTGGGCAATCACTAAGTTAATAAGCGCACATACTACTTGGTTAAAGATCTCCAAATGTTTATACTCCTTGAAACAGCACAGACATTGTCTGTAAGAAAACAGAAAAAAAAAATAAAAATTCCTGAAGTAGCTAAAATCAGAACAGGTAACTGACCAAAAGGACTCTTCACATGAAAACATTTTAAACAACAAAATACATGACAGACCTGTAAAAGTAAGGAAATCCAAATGGAATAGACTCTATCCAGCAGCAAGTGGGAATCACAAAGCCTTCCTTAAACCCTGTGAACATCCCGTTACTTTCAAGTGCTTACCAAAACTATGAAGTCCTTGTTATCTATCCTTCAGCAGCTGTCACTGTGAGTAAAATATACAAAAGACATCTAAAAGGGAAAGGTCATCGTAGTACTAAAGCATCAGTGTTCTTCAGCATGTTCCTAAATCCGCTTCCTCCTCTGGTTTTCTCTATTGACATTTATTGCAATAAACCACCTGACAATGCTTGTCAGCTGTGTAAGAATTGTTACTTTTAAATCAACAGGGCTGCAAAATAATTCTATTTTTAATTGACTATTTAAGCTTACTACTTCTGTCTGCATTTAAATAGAAGTCCCATGTACACTGGTACCCCTTACCTCATGGGGAAAGGCAGTATCAAGTATTTTCATTAATTCCTTCACTATATAGGCTCAGAGATTATTCCTCCGAATACCTACTGATACACTGTAAACCAAAGAGCACAAGGGGGAAAACTATACACCATCCCTTTTATCAATATAATAAAAAAAAAATCAATCAAATCATCAAGTTAGAAAACTCTGTAATACAGCTATAGTTGCAGCAAGGATAACTATGGATGTCAAAGAGATTCTTGGTGCATAAACCCCCTCAAGACAGATACCCTAGAACCTATTGTCTGGGAACATTTGGTTCTTACATAGAAACAAGCAATCTCCTCATTCTGAATAAAAGGCGAAGGATATTCCCCTAAGAGGATCTAAATCCTGGAGAACGTAGAGAAGGAAGCAAGCAATAAGCAAGGGGGCTTCAATGAAGACTAAAATTAAAGGCTATATGCTTGTAGCAGAATCTTCGAGATGGACTCAACTCTTCTCAAAGTCTACTAGATGACATAACTGCTATATACACCAGTAGCTCTTTTGTGGTAGAGACCCTGCTCAGGGTACATGGAGCACAATGGGCTCCGGTCCATGACTACAGTTTTCAGATACTAAAATAATACAAATTATTACACATATAATTTCTGAAAGAAATTAGCAGGCAAAAGACAGGGCAAAAAGTCATCAATAAGAAGTGATTAAAAAAAAAATCTGCTGCAAAGCATAGCATTTAATCTAGAAATTGGGCTTAGTAAATTATATTTTGTAAGAAAAAATAAAAAGACAGAACTCAGAACTATCACAGGTAGAGGGTGCTGCCTCTCTCGAAGGAATACAAACGTGCCCTTGAGCTACAGCTCTTAAAGCATATGCGTTCTGAATACAGGGTGGGTTTTTTCAGTGGGTTAGACAGAAAGATAACATTCAGTATTCTCCAATTCCAGACACAGTGATGGAAGAGTCTAAAACCTTTTGTTCCATCTATCCAGGAAGAAAAATTCTTTTAATATTGTGTCTTCACCCATTTGAAAAATCGATTTTGTGATTTACTTATAAATATATTTTCATATTAACAAATGGCAGGAACGAATTGCAGGCAGAGCCAAGTGTATACTCAAGCATTTATCCTTGGGGAAAGCTAACTACAATAGGTCCATCACTTATGCCTACAAATTACTACCCCACTTGGCTGTAACAAATTATTCTCAATAATAATGAAAACAAAGTCTGGCGAATACTTCTCATATATCTGTATTTGAATGCCAACCAATATTGGAGAATTCTCTACCAGGCAAAGGCACTTTTTTTTTTTTCCAAGACAGAGGTATGTGCAAAACCTCCAAGTCTTCATGTATCTGAATGTGTTCCCAGGAAGAAGAGCTCCACCCAAAATTAAAGATCTAAAAAAAAATGAGCGTGCTACAAATATGACTTCTTTGAACATAAAAATTTCCAGAAGAAAACTGAAATGGAAACACAACATGCAGATGGAAAAAAAAGGTATTCTTCAGGCTGAGTTACCAACTGATGTTCTGAAGGAAAGCAGAGATTTAAACTACAGGTAACAAAGTAAAAAGTAGTTCTTAAGGAAGGCGTCAAGCACAAGACAACAAGCAGAACTCTCAAAAGCCCATTTGGCAGAATAGAAACAGGACACAAAATTAAAATGTAAAGTAAAACTCCTTCCTGTGGCCTCTTTGCCAGACTCTGCTTTGAATACGTTAAGGACCGATTTCCATACTTTTTTCTTAGTATGCAACCTTACATATGGAAGGTAAAAAGAAACCAGAAGAAAATAAAGAGGTAAATGTTATCCAGTCTTTACTTTTTCTTCAGGTTGGATTTGTCCTGGTATAGCTGTTGAACAGAACAAAACTCCAAACAGACAATGACCTGGAAAATGACAAGTTTGCAATTGTTCGCAGACATACTTCAGATCTAGGACCTGTTAAGAAATGACAGGATTCTGGTTTCTGTTGCTGCTGTTTATTTTGATTTTAAATTCTTCTGTGTCTAACAGCATATTGCAGAAGATAATGAATTTGCTTTGAATGCCTTTTTGGGCAGAATGAAGAACAGGAGGATTCTGCTTTTGCAGGTATTCAAGTGTAACATTCCTTTTTGTCTTTTGGAGTCTTCTAAATAACAGAATTATGTTTTCCAATTTATTCTCTATGCTTTTACCAATTATTTCTTACAATTCAGTTTGGTCTTGTGACTGCTGCTGAACACTGAATTCCAAACATTCTTATTGTAGATTCTTTATAAAAACTAGTATCCATACAATTTCTTGTGCTGGAAAAAAATAAGTAGGTGTGAGGTAAGCAGAATAACTGATATAACTACTTTAAAAAAAACCAACAGTAATTTAAATAATAGATTAAAAGGAATAACGTAGTTGATTTAAGACAACGTGCAAAGGATTTTCTGTATCAGTTTAGTAGCTACGAGTTGCAATCGTTTGTCATCTTGACTCTGAGTACTAGGATATTGAGAAAAATTTAATAGGACGGTCCCATTCGGAGTGATCTTTTCTTAGATTCTTCTTACCCTACCCTGTCCCCCCCACAGAAGGTCAGAAAATTTCATGTTAAAGCAGCAACACACATTATTTGTCATGGCAATATAGCTATTTATTGCTACACAATTATTACAGCATCCAAAACGCCAATCAGATTCAAAATATGTTTTGCCCAAAATGCACTGGGTAACATGTTTATTGTTATTTCGTAAGTAGCAAAGTGTCCTTTACTCTCCAAGTATTACTTCGCTATACATTACTAAGTTGCCCATTCTAATTCACTCTACTGTATTTTTTAAAAATGGAGACCTACTGTTGAGATCCAGTGTCATCAACACTCAAACTCATTCCAAAATTACCTTTGAGTCCAGGAATTGATGTAAGCAAATATCTTGAGGGCATGTTCCTTTCTGAGCTGCAACCCATCCGCACCTTCAATGTCTGATACTAAAGAACATAAAAACATAAACATACTATTAGCAAAAAAACCCTCATGCAATTGCTCTACTTTTATTAGAAATTACCTCTTATATGAAAAATAAATATATTTTGTAAATATATTTTCATATTGGAAACTGAGTTCTCAACCAAATCTACTTTTTTTTTGCTTTAGTAAACAGAGATAGGGTTTAGATGCAACTAACTTGAAAACAGAATCTGCACAGTATCCTGGAATACTGCTGTGAAAATTATTGATTGAAAACAGCCCCTTCTTCTAATCCTGCTCTTATTTAATACTCTTCATAAGCTTCACTGGGAACTACTGATTGATGTGCACTTTCAAACATGAACCTTCTTCAACAACTCCACCCATTAACCAGGTACCTTTCCTGCCCCCCCACCCGGATTTTAAAAGTCTGCATTTTGAGATGACCATGAGACCTTAACTTCCTTTTCCTGATCAGATAAAGACCAGGAAAAATACCCCACAACCACAACAAAGCTATCAAGATAAGAACAATGTGCAGGTTATGCATAAAGTTATTTCAGAGTAGCCAAGTTGATGATTATTACTGTCAAATATAGACATGTCTATACTGACGCTTAACCATAAATGAATCAAAGTGGCAAAATGATAAATGCGTACCATATTTATTACAGCTAGCAAACAGAACAGCTATGCACTGAATTCAAACCCCAAATATTTTAACGAGGTATTATCAAACATCCCACTTCCATCTAAAAAATGCTTATACACTGTAATAAGCCAAACATCAGTGGTAGTCCATTTCTCCACTTAACGCATTAACCAATAATATATTAGGGCACTGAATTCTGTCCACTGGCCACATAACTATCTAACTATCAATGCACAATTCTCATTTCCTCCTTGTCCTAAATTTCCATACACTTCTACAATTATCTAATTGCTACACAATTTGAGAATGTCAGTGTTCCTTTTAAGTCAACCATTTCATTTATAACAAAAATAAGTATTCATTTCCACATTTCCCACGAAATTTCAAGTATTATATGCTTAAAAAACTACTTCACAAGCAAGCTTTGTGGGAAAGGCTCTCTAACAGAAGCAAGCTCTTCAGAATCCCTGCTTCAGCCTCTTTTCCAGCCTCAGCCTGGTGAGGTCCTACGCGATGTATCAATACAAGTTTCCAACAACTGAAGCTAACGAAAGTCTGCTGGCAGAGAACAGGAAGTAAAGTTCAGAAGAATACCGACAAAACAAATATCTGTGACTTCTTTCAAATAAGGACTTTACGTCTGCACATACTCTCCTGCTTTCAGCTGGGATAGAGTTAATTTGTGGCTACTGTTTTGGATTCAGTATGAGAATAACGTTGATAACACATATTGTTTTAGCTGTTGCTAAGTGATACTTACATTAATCGAGGACTTTTTCAGCTTCCCATAGAAGCTGAGAGAGAGCATAGGCAGAACAAACTGGCCAAAGGAATATTCCATACCACAGATGTCATGCTCCACGTATAAATGGGGGTTGGCTGGGGACAGGAATCCACAATCACCGTTCGGGACAGCCTGGGCAACTGATCATCAGGTGGTGAGAGCAACTTGTGTTGGATCACTTTATTTTGAATATTCTTTTACCATTATTACAATTATTATTATTACAATTTTCCTCTCCTGTTACTGCTCTACTAAACTGTCTATATCTCAACCCACAAGTTTACTTTCCCCCTCCTTTTCTCCCTACCCTGCTGGGAGGGGAGTGGGGAGCGAGCGAGCCCCTAGTTGCCAGCTGGGGTCAAACCACAACAGCACCCATACGTACCTCCATGTATATGCGCACATACAAATATAAAAATACACAAAAAGCAGCCTCTCAATAGGATACCATTAAACTTTAAAAATCACCTTTCTGTCTCACTGCTAGAAGGCTTTAAAGATCCCTATATAACACTGGACGAAGTACAAAATTGACAAGCAGGCTAGAAGGCGGGTATCACTTCATACTACTTTTTATTCTAAACACTACAAATTACCATGGCACTTGACTCTCTTAAGACCAAAGCACAGCACTGAAGAAACCAACAACTCTGTCAAACAATTTAGGTCAAGCTGACCAGAAAAGACAGATCCTTAACTACAGATTGTATCTGAAAAAGACTTGCCCAGCATAAAAGTTTCATAAAACCTTTGTTTTCCGATTTGTGAGCATTGTTTCATGAAGATGAATTCCTTCAAACCTGACACAAAAACTGTTGACAATAATTTAGTAGCAACAAATTTAATTCTAACTTGTAGGATCTTACATATATGTTTATAAAACTTCCTTCATCCCCACACCACCCTACTTAAAAACACACACGCTCACAAGTAGCACAGTAATTCCCAACTTCCAGAGCAGCCTCTTCACTGCCAGTTTGAAATACTCTCAACTATCCCTCTATGAGATCAAGAAAAAATGAAGAACTGAAAGTAAACTGGTCCCTTAAGAGCTACAATTGCCATGTAAAGTGTATAGAATGTAGACGTTATAGAAATACTGAGGCGCATGACCCACATCAAAAAACCAGGGAGGTATATGCACCAGTTGGAGAAACATTTTTTCCTGTTTACACGTTCTACATCTCACACATAGAACCAAATTCAACTGGTCTTATTTACTAATCACTGCTGATCAATATAGCGGCTACATCCACTGTTTCCCTTTTGTTTTCTGTACCTAGAAATAATATTGTTCTTGTTCCTGAAAATGCTCAGGCAGTTGAAAACAGGAGCAACCACACTGAGGCCGCACTTTTCCACTGAATTTAGGTTGATCTAAGTCTGTGCCACTACCAAAAAGGGTAATGACGCATCCTGCAGGGCTTCTCCTACCGGACCTTAGCTGAAGCTCTCTCGTCTGCTCCTTAGCAGAAATGATATTTTTCAGCTCACCTAAATTATGTCCTCACAACCAAAATTTAAATCTTAGGCTTTCGAGTTCCTGCCTTATTCTGAATATCAACTTTGTGGATGCTCTTGATTTACAGGCCCTCTCTTTAGGGACACTTGAAGCATGAACAATTGGTTATGAAGCCTTTGTAATATTTTTTGAATTGAAAAAAGTACAGACAGAAAAGCAATAGGAACAACCGCACTCATTATCATACCTGTGTATTTGTTGATTTTAGTCAGTTCTATAAGGACTCCCTTGATGCATATGATTTCACTTCCAATTGATGATGCATCTCTCTCAAACTAGTTCTCTTCTACCTTGAATGGACCAGTAGTTAAAACAGACTCATCCACTTGTAAATAAAGTACTACCCCTTATTCTCTCCCATATTCGAGCATCCCGCATGCCTCGGGTCCTCCTCAATCTTTTGTCTCCCCAGTCTCCCACACTCCCAGTGTTTCAAACCCAGCCGTAACAATCATGTCAAACTTTTTCAAAACATTTTACTATGACAAACCCCATTCTTGCAAATTGATTTTGTGGGTAAGACTCTCCCCTAGTTTCACACCTAAGACAGTGATTCCCACAGGGTGTGCTAAGGCATACTTGTGTGCTTTGAGAGCATCTGAAGCACATCAAAGTGGCAGCTTGTGTGCTCTCATCAATAAGAATTGATAATACGTGCTGCAGAGCTTTACAGCCAGTCATTCCCTGATCTAGTAGTACCACTCTCAGCAGTGGCACGCCAATCCCAGGCTCAGCTCCTTCGTCCCTGTCTCCAGCGGCTGCTTCTTTCTCCAGGCTCCTTTCTCCACAAGCTAGCAGTGTTAGAGATGCCTTCCCTAATTTACTCCTGAGTGCTCTGGGCTCAATTTTCTTCTTCTTCCTTAAATTGGCTCTAGCAAATTTTTCTTCTCAGTTAAAGCCTCTTTGACCTTCTCACCCTCCAGTCCTTCCTTTTCCCTCTTATTTCCACACACACAAACACCTTTTCCCCACACTAGATCCAATTTCAAGATCAACATAACCCAGTTCAAGTCCACACTACTAATGGCATCCATAGCCATGCATTTCAACTACTCCAAACAACCATTAGCACTCCTGCAGGAACCCAGAGCGCCGGACTGGGAATTAAGGAAACGCAACCTACCAGTCTAACCAAAACCTACCCACTTTTTTGTTGGCTTTGTAAGCCACCAAATACTCAGGGTGGCAGCTATGGAAGCAGGGGGGTGCTGGGAAGCGAAGTGAGGAGCGTGAGGCTGAGAGAAGGAAACACCTTTGTAGTGACTGCAAAGGGGGGAAAATCACTCCATCCCATCTCAAGTAACTTCCCCCTAATACTGCTCATCTCTAGGCAAAGAAACTGAAGATACAGTTACCATTGGAACACGGAAAAAACAGGACAGTGAAGGCCTTAAACAGATCCATCCAAAACACAACTAACCAGCAGAAAGAAAAAGACCAGTATGTAGGTAAATTCCAGCTAAATAAATTCAACAAATATAATGAAGGAAATAGCATCTTTCTGCATACTTGCAATGTCTCATTTCACTGAATCTTTACAACTTGGTTTAGAGATCTTTTTGTCACAGTAATACCATATAAGAAAGAGCAGAGCTACTTAGCTAACCCAAAATAACAATTAATAATTGATTGATTTTTTAAAAAAAACATTTTATAGTGTTCAAGTTTTCAGATGTTCTTAAAAAAAACCTCAGATATACTTAAGATGTCATTGTTTATTTAGGTAGCTGATGAGAAGCCAAAACACAGAAAAAAGAACATTTCCTTGCTGTTTCCCCAGTCTCCCACTTTACTGGGCTAGCTTTAAATGAAAACTTGAGTAATTTAGCTAATCTTCCACAAGAGTGATTTGCTAAAAGTGTATTATAGTACTAGAAACAACACAATCTCCCAAGCTAAGGAAAAGAACTATTAATAAAGCTACTAAACCAAGAAAATTACAGAAGATGAGAAAAATATAAATCAACTACAAAGAAGGGGGCAATACAATTTCAACTGTGAACAAACAAAGCTCAGATCATAAGTGCATTTTTAGCAAGAACTTCAGAGCTAGAGGAACAGACTGTAATTAGACCTCAAGGACAACTATCATACTAGACTTGCGAGGAATATCTTATATCCAAAGGTCACTTATCACACCAAGTACAAAATCAAATGGCAAGTAAAAGTAATATTTTTTTTTCCAAAATATACTTTCTCTACTTTCAGAAGCAAAAAATAGTAAACAATAGAAAATGCTTTCATATATAAAACTGTAATTTCTACATATTTGAGACTGCAACGAAGGACAGTTGCATATAGATTCTGCTCACTCCCCCTTCTCCCCCAAGCCTCATCTGATATCAGCTTCTCATGGGAAAGAGTAGATCACTTTCAAAACAGGCATTATTCTCAGAAATTGTTCCCTGATACAGATTAACCAGAAGAAACAAGAGCCATACACTAAACGAAACAGTACTAGGGACACTAATACTAATCTTGAAAGAGATTTATACATAATCTTCTCTTTAAGTACCATTTTCACACAGAGAACCAGCACATCAATTTTTTATACATCTATGCATTGAGATGTTTTCTGTTATTTGTAGGGGGCTTCTTTTTGTTTATGATCAATAGTAAATAAGACTATAGCCACAGAGCTTAGTGTCTCCCACTCCCTTTCGACTTCCATCTGTTGGAATTAGTCCTTTTTTATTATAAAGAATTCATGGCTGCCTTAGACTTATTCAGAGTTCTTCCAGACCTTTACAAAGCCACCTTTGACAAGTATCTGAAAGGACAGTGTCAGCTTGAAGTTCAATGGCAATAGTTTAACTGCCCAAGCTCTCCTACAACTTTTCAGGGAGGAAAAGTCTTCTTTCCACTCCTCAGTCTCCACAAAATAAAAGTGCCTCAGAAAAATGTCCAGATACACATAACCAAAGAGTGCTGAAACACTACTGTACAATGTACTATGAAGTAAAAAAAGCAAGTTAATTCTTCAGTATTAGAAACATTGCTCAGATACCAGGTTAACTCAGGAAAAAAATAAAATCTGTAACACAAAACACTGTGGTAATAAAATTCTGTAATTGTTTTGTTAAGGTGCTTCTGAGTGCCTTTATGGTATCTTTATGATACTGAGTTATCAATGCCCACCCTCACCATATCCCTACAGCACAGCATTAGGGATAACTAAACACACTTCTATCCCATAACACACCTGAATTCACTTTAAGTCTAAATCTAACTCTAAATTTCTTCTATTTATAAATACTCCAACTTGGTAAATTTATTTCTTTCCTGCAAGCTTTAAATTACAAAGAAAGTATACAGAGATTACAAAGCCAATATTACAGAGACGTAATAGCTTAAAGACAGGAATTAGTAACCCTTTTAAAGTCTCATTTCCTTAGAAAAACAAACTGTGATCACATTACTGGCCTCTGTCAGACACTTTAACTTTTGAACATAAAAGCAATTTCAACCAATACGGCAAAGGTTTTCAAGTATAAGCAATACTGTGTTCCGATGAATGGAACTAGAGAAGCTACTCAAAAGAGTAAGGACAAAGCAGTTACAACTGGTCCCCCAAATAATCCCCCAAATCAGTCATCTGCTGGTTATTCAGCACCTGCATGATTCCTTATGGCCACCACGAGATCAGAAAGGCCTGAAGAACCTTAATTCAGTATTCCAGCGCATAGCATATACAACTGGGAGTAGCACAAGCCTTGGTATGTTCATCAGATAGACAGTGCTTCTAATATATAACCTCAGCAGAACAGGGCAAATCAGATGATCTTTGCTATCTTTACGTATCTCCCTGTTTCCCTGCAAACACTACCAAGTTCTCTGTCTTTGAATCTCATTCTCTTAACATATATTTCCCTTTCCATCCTATCTCCCTCATCTTCTCTAGCAAACACATATTTTCCTTTTACTATAATATGCAAAGGCAGCCTGAAGCAAAACAGCAGAAGCTGGCTCTAAAAAGATGTATGAAATTTAAGAATTGTCATCTTTCAAAAGTGATGCCATCCTAAAGTTTTCAGTGTGCTAGGTCACAATTGGTTTAAGTCAAAATGCCCCCTTTAGAATGGCCATAGATGTCTACCTAAGCCAACAATCACCCTTGTTAAGAGCATCTTACGATTTTCACCTTCCCAAAGAGAACATGCCACAGCAACTGCTTTCAAGGAGAACAGTTCCACATGAAATTTTAAATGCAGTCAGATCACAATTATCAGATGATAACTTACCCAGAACACTGGAGCTGATTCTGCCCAGAACTGCCCAGATGAATTATACTTTAAATAAACTCTTAGATATACCACCTCAAACACGAAACGCAACTGTGTTGCTTCATTAGCCAGTTCTCATCCAGCAGCACCGCAGCTTTCCGACAAAGCAAAGCCGAAGTTACCACACTCTGTGAATCCACGCTGTGCCCACAGAGAGAGCCACAGTTCAACGTTCACAAATGCTGAGTCCCTGCGGTACTATCTAGCAGTAGAAATTTGACCTGGATTACATGGGAGCGTGAAATATACAGTTTGGGTTGGGTTATGCCAATGGTGGGAGAAGCAGCAGTATCACATGCAGCACGGCGTGGCACGGACACAGAGAAGTGTAAGACTACCATCAAACACTTAAGGAGCAGAACAAGCTTGCATCAGTTAAATACTGTGCAATGCTGTAATGAAGGTATGGCTTTTTTGAACACCCTAGTACGAAATGATCTAAAATCAGCTTGTGGATGATGTGGCTGTGACTGGAATAAAATGGGCCAACCTGCACACTGCTGTGCTTTGCTGGCCCAAGAAGACCCACCAGGAGTGTCAGCATTTTCAGCCCCCCAGCTTCTGAAGGGGCTCACTGAGGCCAGCACCGCACCATGGGAATGCACAAAGCCTGCTCATGTCCAGTGCGATGTCCAGGCTGTTGCATTTCCATGGAAGCCTGAGTGAGAGGAGCAGCAGCCTGGGTCCAGCAGGGTTTATCGGCTCTGCATCAACCTTAGTCAGGTCAGATGGAAGGCCTCTATGAAAAGATCCATGTTATCTTTGCACTGTACCTCCTAATGCTTCTAGTACCTCCGGATTTTCAGCAGCAAACATACTGCAGCCTTCCCTCTCCAGGGAAAAGCAAGTTACATATTACTAAGGAAAAAAACCCACAAAGGAATTTCAAAGCATTTGTGCCACTTGCTGGAGCTTAAAAAAATAAAAGTAGTAGTAGTCTTATTTCAGAGTCCTATTTTAATGCAGTATTGTAAAATTGTCTCTGACTCCAAGATAAGACATAACAATTCTGGGAAGACTGCATTTTCATCTTTAATATAAAATTGTCATAGCGCCTCTTTTAATTAAAAAAACCAAGCCGGCTTTATTTATGTAGTATTCCCATACAATGAAGTCTGCTTGACATCACCAAAACTTAGACTAGATGCAGAGAGTCAGGCTGCTCATCATAATATCTTGACAATGGCCACTACAAGTTTCTTAAGGAAACAATTCAGGATTGGACAAGCATTGCATGAAACCAGAACTTCCTAGCATGTCACTAATTACTTCAAGGTAAATTTCAAAGCTAGGGCTGACACTGTCAATGCCGAAACTACTGATCAGATAAAGGATTGCTTACCTTCAGTTAAAATAGAGTACTTGCTTGCATTCCTTCCTTTTGATAACTTAGAAAATAATGTCACTACTTGAATTACTCTGATTTTGAACTATTTTTCTTTAAACACTCCACCTCTGGACTTTTCTAAAATACCACTTTGAGGTGAAAACACAGAACTCCAAGTTTATCAAACTATTTTATAAGTAAAATAAAGATTTAATTGCACAAGGTTCCAGAACAAGGAACCAACAGCTGAAGAGGTTTCCTATTACTCTTAATTAAAAGCAGCAAGGAACGCAAAAATTAAAATACATACTCCAGGAAGCATTCTATTTTCAAGACAGAACCTTGCGAATTGGTTCAGCTGTACTACTTGGCAGACTATGAATCAGTTACAGAAAACAACAGCAGCTCTTCCCCTACACCCAGAAAGAAAAGGCCAGAGCCCACGACTGAGCCACCACAGTGAGTAAGAAGCAACAGACTACCAGCAGATTTATAACAAAAGCACCTAATGACTGTGCTCCAGGTTTTAGGGACAAAATCTGTGAGAGGCAAATATGATTAATTTATTTCTTACAAAGTATGTTTGAACCTGCTTAAACAAAGAGATAAGATGGATAAGTGGGCAATGGGTCATTATACTAAATGGAGCTTCAGGCAATTCGTTGAACTCCAAGGCATTATTTGTTTTCATCAACACAGATGCAAGCAACCCTCATTCAAAAAGGAGAATAAAATACTGAGAAAGGATAGGTAAGCAGCAAAGTTGCATTCTCTTTCAACTTTCAAACATATGCTCAAATTTTGCACTCACTTTTGCTAGATAATCTGTATTTAATAATCCACTGAAATACGTGGTGTTTTCATTAATTTATTGGTTAAAGCATAATTTTTAAATTTTTTTTGAAAGCTAGTAGACTGAAATAAGTAAGAGATGGCTGAAGGCAATGTCTGTGGTCTACACAAGTATCCCCAAGACTGCAGTTAAGTTTCATGACAAGCATCCTCCCTCGTAAGAAAACGTATTCACAGATGTCATTTTGATATAAATGAGTATTTTGCAAGTCACTTATCAGCAAGTGCACACAGGTCAATATATCTGTAACTATGGCCAGACACAATGTACAAAGCCAACTCACTTTGGCACTGTTGTTATGACTTAGTAAGCTTCTAAGATAGTCATGAAAATTGATCACAAATCTAATCAACTTGACCAGACTCTATCTACTTAAAATACTACATCAGCAGAGAAATCATCGAGACTTACAACTTTAGACACTTTGTGGTAAAAATTCAATTTCAAAGATTAAGGAAAAAAAAAAGTAGAAAAAAGAAGAAAAAAAACCACAAACGACTTCAACCATAAGTAAACTAGTAATAGTGTATTCCCTACTGTGTAAGAAGTCAGAGACTGGCTCATGCAGTGAAGAATTTACTGCACTGACCATCCTTAAACCAAGCCAAAGAACTTACTTTTATCCAGCTTTTGAGCTCACGCTCCCCACTGCTATCTTATACTAGCTCCAAGAAGGAAAAATAAAGTTGTTTACACTCTTATATCAACTGATGACTGCTAGCCTAGAACATAATTCCACCATATACCTCTCCTGTCCAAAAAAGCAGGCGCCTGAAAAGGGTGGCATCAGCTGTACTATGTAAGCCTTTCACAGAGACCACTTCCCAAATTCCCCAGTAGATTTGATGTTCTGGCCCTTCTACAACTTTTCTACAGTTGTCCTCCCTTGCAAACATGCCATTGTCTATTTCTAGCACTGTTCATAGCTTCTACAAGCAGAAAGAGTGTAGAAGTGAAAGCACTGTCGGTTTTGTGGATGCCCAGAATGAAACCTGATCACTAGATTTGCAAAAGACGACTCTGAAAAACACTAGTTTTTCAGTTCACACACCCCCACATACACTTAAAAAAATATTTCACTAGTGGTGAAAACAAAGGGGGTTGTATTGTAACTTAAGTAGAATTCAATAGTTATGTGTTACAAATCAATAAACAGGCAACTGACCACTTCCTGAAAATGAAATTAAGCTCTCATTAAAAATTATCAAATCCCCCCCAAATGAGTTGGGAAGCACAACAGAGAGATGAAGACAATGAGTGTTGCACAACACAGGATAAAGCACACTAATACCATGTAATTCGTACAGTTCTTGTACCCCATGATTTCTTAGAGAAGGAACACAAAAGAGGCTAACAGACTACCTTCTCAGGAAAAACCCACTTGCAGCTTAAAAAGCTGGACTCAAGTGTAGAGAAATACTTCACATTTTGAGGGCACTAGTTTTACACAAAGAAATTAAAAGCAATGCACCTCTATAGCTGGAAGAATAAATAAAAAACCAAACACTCCCCAAACTTTTTCAAGACTTACAGAAAGCTCCAGCGCTGCAGTTGCTCTTCACAAACCTGCCAAAAGCAACTACAAGAAATCATCCTTTTCTGCTCATTAGCACAGCAGGTATGGAAGTAGCACATTCTCAGCTATTAAGGAATCTATGCAGTACTTAAGAAAAGTGTATATAGTAAGCCTTTTGGCTAACATATTTAAGACCACAGTGCCCTGCTTCACTTTAGTTTTCATCCTAAACTTTTCCCTGTTCCTGTATACAATTACACAGATTAAAAACTCTCAAGTGGAATTCAATTAATAAAATAGCACACAGAATTTTAGGCTTCTTCAATGTAGTGCGAAGAGAGGCAAAAAAGCGTTGCCAATCGCTTCCCAGACAGGAACGCATGATCTGCATGGATGCTGATCTAGAAATCATCCCTCAATTGTCATGTGTTGTTGAAGTCTTATTTACAGACCTTCTACAAATTAGCTAAATAAAGGTCAACACTCAAAGGCGCATTTTCCACAAGGACTTTTTCTGACAAGTTTCAACTTCTTCAACCAGTTGTTCCCACACTAAATCTCCCAGAGGAGCTCTATACATACTCATACAAGTACATATAGGTAAACAGGGCAAGTATCTCCTCTTCTAATATTACCTGAAAATAGCTATAATGCATTTGCACCAAATTTCCTCAAGAAGTTCACCCTTCACCATACACGCCAAATCTGGAAAATCCCGGAAGTAACACTTTGTAAAACTACAAATAAGCTGGGTATTGTAACGAAGTGTTAAGAAAACCACAGAGATCCTCATAGTTCCATGTCCATGCTTAGCATTCAGGCTGCAAAACAATTCCCATACAATGAAAGGAAGAAAGTAAAAAGAATGGCTTCTCACCTATTCACAGATTAGATTCTGGAAACTGCCAATTTGCTAAACAAAAAAGTTACCACAACATATGCTTAAACAACAGAAATTAAATGGCCACAACTATGTTTAATTGCAGTATGCTATTATTAGTATAAGCAGCATTCAGTAATCATCACAATCACTTGCTCCTGAGGATGGTAAGATTATTTTTCAGGTTGTCCCAGCATCCTGACAACTATAGCTTAGCCTGCAAAAATCCTTACTTATTAGCTACCCAAGCTGGTAAAACTAACAGATGAGCTACATTAAAAAAAGGAATGAAAAAAAAAGTACATCATAAAAACCATTCTATACAGAGACTCTTTCCCTAAGAAACTCTCTTCTATATAGTGGGAGCCTTAAGGACTTGTTGGAAGCACCAAGACACAGATGTAAGCACTTCCATCTTCCACATGCAACTTCTGACTGTGATATTTCTCATCTTTTCTGAATCAGACATGAAGAGTCAACAAGAGAATACTTCCATCTATTATGGAAGCTTGTTAAAGGAAACAGTAATATGAAGACACAGAACTATAAATAAAGCAACACTGAAGAATTAAGCAGGGTGGAGGATAGAGATAAGAACAGAAAGAGCATTCGAGTAAGCAGAATGGAAACTAAGAAATGGAAACAAATCACCATCACAGAAAAATAACTTAGATAACAGAAGAGTTGCAACAAAAATGAGGCGCAGAATAGAGTATGAATATGATCAAGTATTTAGATGAAACTAAATACTCAAAGAATAAAATACAAGAAATAATAAGAACCAAGTAGTAAACACTGCTCTCCCCTTCCAATCTCTAAAATGCCAAATTGCAGACCGCTCATCACTTGTCCACGGAACATGATTCCAGGAAGCAAGATCTGCTTTTCTGACTCAGTGTTACTTGAACACAGGAAGACAGAGGCAAACTGCAGTGACACAGAGAAATCAAAGTAGCAAGGAATTAAAAGCCACAAAGTGAATAGTCAGTATTAACAATGAAGAAATGTATTTCCCTGTTTAACGTGGACGAAAAATAAGCAAAAAAGAATTCTACAAATTAAAAGAAGGAGTGAGCCTCATAATTCCCTGAAGCCATGCAAGTGCCCCCATGGGTGACAAAACAGTTGGTCCCTCCAAAAGCCAACGGACCACCCCCGAGCCGGGCAGACGGACGCGGGGCCAGCGTCTGCTCTCCAAGGTACTGCCCCTTCCTCCACAGCTCCCAATTCCCAGCCCAAGCACCCTCTCACCAGTAACGTCCCATGACACTTCAAACCACACGAGCATCTAAGGACACTTAGAACAGCTAGTCTCTCACAAGAACCAACACTGACAACATCCGGGATAGCCTAAAACACATTATCTTGGACACATCTCAGGAATTGCTTGGGGCTTGTGTAACTTGAAACCTATCCTGATAGAGGAAAAGCCATACAGAACCAAAAGGTATGAAAAAAAGGAAATTAACAGGAAGTTTTCCTACACTGTGAATTAGATTACTTCAAGTTCTACACTAGTCAAGTATCTTTAAAAAAAAAAAAAAACCAACACAAACAAACAAAAAAAATCAAGGCAAGAGATGTTTGTTTTTCTTTCTTTCTTGAATTTCATTGAAGTTATTCACATAACTAAGCACGAATATAACTGTAGATTCTGTGCAGACCCCTTGCTAGGAAGGACAAGAGCATCTACAGCATAAAATTTGAGAATCTCTACTAAAAAGGAATTAGTTTCCTTAATATTACATGTGGCAACTCATGTGAGGATGTTAGCTTTTACGCTTTCTTAAGCTTTAAGGATATTGTAATAAGTACTTATCCAACATAACATTTCCCTACATACAAAGAGAAAGATCTCAGTAAATACATGTCAACTGTCCATAACTCACAACAGAACTCAGCAGAATGGGATTTACGTAACTAGTCTTCAGCATCAGTGATCGAGCAGCTTGAGAAATGAGAAAGAACCAGTCTTCAGCAGCCTGAACAGGGAAAGTTTCAGGACAAAATCATTTTTGATCACATCAAAAACATGAACCAAAATCACTGCACAGAACAAAAGCTGAAATATCTTTCTAAAAATAGAAGGCTTTTAGCTATTAAAGTCACAGAGTTTTCCCTTCAACTGCTTTACAAACAGCAAGTTAAAACTACTTTATCTTAGCGTCACCTTCCCTTTTGCTTTAGAAAGTTCACCCTTAGAAAGCATACAAGTTCCTCCTTCTAATTTTGTTACTCTGATTCATTTGGAGTAGCACTTCACCACAGTCCACGTTAACTGCAATTTGGCAATACTGCTATGAAGGAAAAGTTATTTTCACTTTGCTCTAAGTCTGGCTGCTCAGCTCCTTGAAAAGGGTCAAAGACAAAAGTAAACATGAAACAATCACTGAATTTGAATTTTATAAGCAATTGAGCTTCTTTTATTCAACAGGAGACAGTAAGATTTAGGGTAACGTAATTAATAAAGTTGGGCAGTTACCCCAATAATTCCTCCATAGAGTCTAAGCAGAGGTTGTGAACATGGAAATAACATGTAAGTGGAAAGAAAACAGGAATCTTTAAAAAAAAGGCCAAAAAAAAAAGTGCACCATGCAGAAATTACTGTTTTACAGTTTTGCACAAGAGGAATCGTCAAACAATCAAATGGAACACTAGATCTGCACTAAACACTAGGGGTAGACACGTAATCAATACTGAAACTTATAGGCAACCATTGCACAAGTGACAGCAGCTCTCGTGGACCAAGTGATGTTAATTATGCAATATTTGTAACAGTCTTCTTATAACATAGATTTGGTATCTAAAGTAATACATGAATATTCACAGCATAAAATATTCATCCTCTCCAGATCCCAAAGAGCAAACTGAACACTGCAACTCTCTGGAATACTTCGATTTCTTATCTACCTCAAGGTGAACATTGCCTCACTCAACCTCTAAGTCCACTCTTTGTCCTTCCTAGATGCCAGAATTACGTGACAAGAAGTCAAGTCAAGCATCTTCAGCATCCAAACTCAGGGCTATCCTGAAGCTATATGAATAGTAAAACACGCCAGACCTGATTAGCTGACAGTGAAAATGGATGGAAAACTGTAATATTAGTCTACATCCAACTCTTGAGCTTAAGTACACTGAGTTGGATTTTTTTTTTTTTTACTAAAGGTTTAAGAGAAAATGTAACAAGAAAAAAGGCCTGCAAGCTTGTGTGGTAGAATAACACCTGGAAGCCTCTACTCATCAATGTGAACTCATTTTATGAGGTTTCAGAGCTGCTAGGAAAAAAAAAAAAACGGACTAAAGAGGTAATGATCAAAGCAAGTGAAGCAGAATGCTGGGAAGAAAACAAACTTAGTTCCCAGAAACCAAGAACTGGGAATAACCTAGGCCTACCAAAGTTACCTAAACCAACGACTGCCGCTGTATAATAAAACCTATTTATCCATGCTGTAATTTTTTTTCTTACTTTTATAATAACCAAACCAAATAAAAAGAACAAAACAGATCTCGACCAAAACCACCTTCAGAGTTCTAAGTCAACATACAGCAACACCAGTTGCAGTCCCAAAGGGAAGCCTCTTAGGCAACCAAGACCAGTCAGGCTCTCTGGGACATGCCACAGCCAGGACTACAAGCACAACTGACTCACAACCAGTCTGAGAACTAGATTTGCATTTTAAGCTAAGAAGAGGCGTTCCCAGGTACACAATGACAACCTTACACTCAACAAACACTTATCGCGGAGCATCATGTACTCTCTACTTTGAGGTGAAGCCTGTGTAAGCGTCCAGTGATAGCATGGTTCTATATGTAGTTCCAACTGTTACTGTGGCTTCAGGTGTGACACAGCGACCTGCAAAACTATGGGTGTAAAAGACTTGAGAGGGAAAAATCCATGTTTAATGTTACATTTATGTATTTTCTGGCTTACTTTAGGGTTAAGGCTATCTGGATATCTGCACAGTGCCTAGCAAAACAGAACTATCCTGATCAGGGCCTCTGGACCACGGCATAATGTAAATATTACAAAGAACAAATGTAACTCAATATAATCCCTCATAGACTGACAAGAGCTGGCATCCAAAGAAACCAAGGAATGCACAGTGTGTCAATATGAGGGTTCATTTTGGGATACAGAATACTGTAAATTAACATTAAAGCATGTAATGCCCTCCACACGTTTTTCCTGTAGACAGTGGGTACATTTAAATGAGCCCCTATAAGTAATGCCATAAGAATCTGTTCTTAAGTCTTCTATAAATAAGTGCCCTTATCTTTAAAAGTAAACAATTGTGTCTTCCTTTTTTTTTTTTCCTTTCTATTTAAGGCTACTAAAAATGTTTATGTTCTAGAAGATCATTTCAAAAATCAGACCGTACTTTTAAAGACTTTACTCCTATTAAACCCCTGCCTGGGAAAACATAAGTGATGCTAACATACCTAGAACACTCAGCAAGAAATTGTAGACTGTTTACTCTGAGCGAACAACATATCATCTTGCCATGCAAAAACTGCTTTAAAGCCTGGACATTTCATAGAGGAACAGGTGTTTTACTGACTTCCTGGGTCAAATAACAACTTGAAACTACTACTGCTTCACAGGAAATAAGTTCAAGATCAGGGAATTTACTGGGTTTCATATTTCATATCAAATGCTGAAAAGAAAGATGCTGCAAGAAGAAAAAAAAACCAACCAACCAAACCCAACATTGCTGCTTCTGTCCATAAAACTTTGCCTGCTTCTCACGCTTAAGCGTAGCAATGAAGCTTTATGTTAAACATATATATGCTTACATATGGATCTAATGACCAAAAAATAATTTCAAACTACAGGTTTCCAGTTCCATAAGACTTCAGATGGCCCTTAGGAGTTCCACAGAAGCAAGCCCATTGACTATCTGTTACAAAACCAGGCCTGAGGACCTGGCATCGGCATCTTGTAGTGAAATGAGCTCTAGCAAGACATAACTCTGGGCCTACACAAGATCACTGCTAGACAAAAGCTCCAGCTCTGCATGTTGTTATGGGGTGTGGATTAATATTGTAGCAGTTTACAGTGGACTAATATGCCGATAATAAAAATATGCCTGGCTGTTTGCAGAATTGTTCAATTCCATCCTTCTGTCATCCATAAATTGGTAACTTCTTCGAAGAAAACAGGAGCTTCCCACGTGTTCTTTTCAAAACAGTACATTAAAGAGTTGTTAGTCAATTCACTTTCTAAGTGACCTGTCATACAACTGATACCAAATAATTATTTTGTAAACATCAGGGTAAACGAAGACAAAGGGCGGTATGTGTTCTGTGTAAAAATATTTAGTTTAGCAAGAAATTTCTAAAACAAACTAGATTATGTTTCCTGGACCTCTTTCAAAACACTGTTTCAGTAGTTTCAGTGAAGAGGCGATCCGAAATGCTCAGCGGGCAGAAAAGGAAACTGCTGGCAGTCTCTGGCTCACACATTTCGGGCATGACCTCATTCTTTACTACCACTTTTCATTTTTGCTGCAGCGTTTTAAAAACCAAGGCTTGACATTATCTTTGCATGTTACCTTTAATTATTACTTAAGAAATGCAGAAAACACAACTTGAAGTTGTAAAAGAGAGCATACCTCCCTCATAACTCATTCTCATACAGTGAGAAGGTAGGTGGCACACACAATGCACCATCATATATGCCTTTGTATCTAAACACACACCCAAAATAGTTATGCTTATTTAAAGTGTGCCAAACCTAATGTTATCTGACCAGCTTTTTTGGAAGTTAACTATATAGCAACAGTAGTGCATAATTTCCCAAATAAATTTAGCTTAAAGTGCCAAATTGCCTTTTCATAAATAGCAGGTTTATATCTTATCTTATACAGAACCATTAAATAACCCATACCCTAGTTACATATTTTAAAAAAAAATTGTTAAAGTGATTTAAGACATTGCTTTATCTATCAGGGAATATCTAGATGACCAATTACCTTAAAATGCTTCTAAAAATAAATTCATACTGGTATTGCAGAGATTTCTTGAAATATCAAATTTAATGTTACAACTTTTTTCTGTTTGATCATACCAATCTTGATCAAGTTTAAACGATTATTTATCTATCAAAACTACGTAAAGTTATCTCTTCCAACAAGCAGTTGTCATCAGTATACCATTAACAGTTTAGTCTTATTTTGAACCTACTGTTTAAATAAGCATTCAATCTATAGTAACAGCATATTCTCCACCGCCCCAGTTGACAAAGATAAGATATACGTGCTAAATTAAGTAAATATCACACAGATTGTTCAAAACAAGATATTGGAATTGCAAGCTTAGCCAAACTTGGCAAACGATTTTAACAACCCAACAGTTCTCCGATGTTAACCTTTTAATCTGATTTCTTCCAGCCTCCAGGCTCTCCTGAAAGTTAGTTTTACACATACGTATTTACTTTTCAAATAAAAAGCTGGCCATCACCTGAATATCATATTTCCCCAGCAAGAAAGAGGCCAACATTCAACTATCATAGTATCTGCTCATACATCGTAGGAAAGAACACACACCACATGCAACTGGGCCTCACAAGAGTTAAGGAAAAGAAAACTCTATCCAAATCCTGCTCCAGGAAGCATTCTGTGTCTCGGTTTATTAGAACACGATTTGCCCCTAAGCAGACTGCAGCGTACAACCAGGAAAAATGTTTAAGATTGGAGATAGCTAAACTTCCCACTAATCACGAGCTTCAACTGGTAAGTTCGTTAAATTCCTCGGCATCTCTGGAAATCATGGTTTTTAGCCTTTGTTCATGAAGCAGTGCACAGAGAGGAGTCCCGGGGAAGGTACCTTGCCTGGCAGGGAGGGCCGAGAGCAGGTTCCCAGGGATACCTGAGGCCTACTGCATAGGGGTAAAGGGGATTTCGTGCCCCGAATGGAAACGGATCCCAGCCGTGCCAGGGGGAAGAATACCTGCCGTATTAACCCTCCTGGCTCTTTAGGGAACACCTGTAAAGAGGAAACTTCGGAAGGATGCAAGAGACCACCCCCGAAGTGAAGCAGCCAGCAGCTCCTTCCCCCACCCCTCCTTCAACGCCAGGCCGGCCCTCGCAAAGCCGAGCCGGTCTCCCTGAGGCGCCGGTTCCCTCACAGCCCGGCAGTCGCTTCNGAGGGGGGAGGCAGGATCACTCAGAGCCGCCTTGTCTGCCGCTTAAAAGGGACCCAGCCCAGGCCCGGCCTCCAGCTGCTCAGCAGCCACCGGAGCGGCTCCCAGGCAACTCCTCAGCCCAGCCGGGAGCCAACTAGGCCCCGCTGCGGCTTTCCCGGGGATGCGGGGCGAGGAGCGGGCTGCTCACGCCGACGGCAGGGTCACGTCCCCGCCCGGCCCCACACGCAGACACCCGGGGGGCAGGCGGGAACGG